>JAPMOQ010039986.1:1526160-1756960 GCA_026543055.1 Argiope trifasciata
GCATTATTGTATCCCAAGTTGTCTAATGTCGCATTATTGTATCCCAAATTGTCTAATGTCGCATTATTGTATCCCAAATTGTCTAATGTCGCATTATTGTATCCCAAGTTGCAATATTGTGTTATTTTTTCCCACATATGCACTATTTGTTAGATACATAAATTTTTTTATAGAGATCAGTTCCCATGTCCTTACAGACAAATTTGCTTTCATCATCTGTCTTTTAAATTTCGGAGTATTGTAAATTCACTTTTTACTTGCCTTGTAAACTGCTCAGATATTATGCAGAATTCTCCTTTCTTGGCTTTCAATAATAGAAGAAATCATGCTATTGAATATTTCATGAAGCAATGAAAACGTTCTGAATTTCAGGTCGACAATTAATACCTCGGAGAGATTTTTTTAAAAATTTTAGTTAGAATTTTAATTAATTAAAAATCAGTTCTTGCGTATTTCCTCGATAACATCCGAGAATATAATTTAAAAAAAAAAGTTATGCCGTTTGAAAATTCCAAAATGTAAATGGTTTGAACTTAAGGGCATCAATGTAATCTATTGTTCGAAATTGTGAAAAAAATAATTAAATAATTGCGATTCAGCAAAAATTTGTACGACTATTAAATTGGTATCATAAGTATGGGATTTTAGAAATATATTGTTAGGAATTAAGCGAAAAAAACACCCGAAACATTTTGAAATTGCTCAAACTCAGGAATAATTTGTACGATTATTAATTTGATATCACAAAAAAATATTTTCTTAAAAATTTTGTAATGGTGTAAAATTTTTTGTGCAATAATATTTTCTGATATTATCAAAAAAAAGCCCTCAAAATTTATATTAATTTTTAATTTACTAAAGTTTTTAATTAAAATTTTCAAAAAATACCTCAAAAATACCCGTTTATCCTCTCCAAAATATATGTGTACCAAATTTGGTAACTGTGGATAAGACGGTCAAACCTGTACAATGTCAATGCGCGAACAGAAACAGAGACAATATACACATTCACTTTTATTATTAGTAGAGATTGTATATTAATAATCTCATAAAATATCAGTTTGAATGGGGGAATATAGAAATTTAAATTAGATTTTATTGTCAAAAGTTATTTTTTTAATATAAATAATTCAAATTACAAAAATTACTCTTTTTTTCTATAGAACTTGAAAGAAATTTCTTGAACCAAAAAACTGAGGCGTTGATAAAGGTTGAAATTTACCTTGACAAAATTGTCCTTTACAATTGTAATACCTGCGCATTTCAACCTTGACGTTATTTACGATATGGAAGACAGTTTGATCGCGAAACTGGATGAAACAGAAAATACGCCTTCTTGATATCGACAAACAATTAACTCTTCAATTTTTCCCCCGATAAGAATCTGATGAGCCTTCAACCCTATCTCTCCAACCAGAACCACTTAAGGCTAGAAAAGTGAGACGAAAACACCCAATCGTCTTGGAGCAGGGTCGTTCAGAATTTATCAAATACTAGATTAACCCATTCCTTTCGTTATCTTGAGAATGAGTCCATCTTGTTAACAGCCTCTCATTCCCACTGTGGAAAAACAAATAAATTTAAACTCTAATAGGAGAAGAATTGGTTAAACAAATTTTAAAGATAAAGCAAAGTTGAAAATGAAACAATGCAAATCAAAGGAATTAAAAAAAATCTTTTGATTTGTAGAGATCTAATCTAATTCAAAACATTCGCGGTATGTTAATGTTTTAGTTAAAGTGAACATATGAACACATAAAACGCAGTTAACGTCATAGTAACACACTTGAGTATATATTCGATAGCCTGAACTATGAAAAGTATTGTTGTAAAATATATTTAAAAATATTTTTTTAATTATCAATAATCGAGAATAAATTATACTTAAATAAAATCACTATCAGTGAAAATACGATTTTTTTTCTTTCAGTTTTAAAGTGGAACAAAAATGGTTCTGTGCTGTTGTGATCTGCTTCAAGTTATCAAGAAAAAGCTTCAATATTTCATTCATTTTTAACTAACAATTTAATTATAATTTTGATAAACTTTTCTCAAGAAATATCTGTGTTCCAGGAAATAACAATATATCAAAATAGAGATATGCAGTTATTTCCTGGGAAGTGTTATCCTAGGTAGAGAGTTTTGAATGATATTTTTCCATCAAACATGTCACATCCATAAGTAATTGCTTTGCATTAGATGTTCAAATTAGCAATCATATGTTCGAATAGCCAGTACACATATACCATGCAATTGCTAATCGCACGGTAATACCTAAGTGTTAAAAAATATTGAAGCAACCTGAAGGTGAGTAACTAAAACGCATTTTAATACTACTTGGTGGCATTTTAATACCACTTATTATGCCCTTACATGAAAACCCCATCCATAAAGGATTCATATCTACTAATCATGATGGCCGTACATCTTTTCTCCATGTAATCACTTTAATATTATAGAAAACTTGTTTCCCTAAAATAACTGCATACTAAAATAAATGCACTATAGACCGTTTTGAAAGATTTTTTTCTATCAAACATATCACATCCATAAATTGTTTTTTTGCAAAGTTAGATGTACAAAATAGCGACAGTGACTGTCGAAGCAAGCGTGCTATATCTGCAAGCGGTTCAATACTGTACTGTCGACAAAATTTCGAGCAGCATGAAGATGAGTAACAAAGCCGCATTCTAAAATAACTTGGATTCTATTCACCTGCTTTTTTAAAAGTGCTCACAAGGATCCCTCTCTAGAGGATTCATATCAAGTAATCGTGATGGTGGTACAACTTACCTCAATGTATTCACTTCAATATTATAGAAAACTATGGCCGTTGAAACCAATGGATAGGCTGCTGTCTATTTTTAAATGACCCTTTCGTTGTGTAACAGTTATAACAGTCACATAAATGCCATCCGTATCTTTTTAACGTGTTCGTATGTCATGAGTCTAAGACGAATATTATTTTTTAAATCTTTTTTTCTCGCCATTTCTATGATTTTATAAGATTCCAAAAGCTTATTTTCGTAAATTGTTGTAATTTCATACTTTTGTTTTGCATTTGTCTTGGTTCTCTTGATAACTTTTATATAGTCAGTTTGGAGATTCTCGTTCGACACTGCTTGTGCAGTAGAATCCATATACTTTGTATGAGTGCCTTTTGTGTTTAATTTCGTAATACAGTAAAGATGATTAATATGTAATTTTGGAATTATTATTATTTCCTTAGTCCTTTGTATATCTTAGTTGTTATATATCGCATAACTATAAAAATAAGTAAGCAATCTAAACTGCGTTGAATTTTGTCTAAAATTGAATTACGATCCTTAAGATAAGATTGCATATTAAATTAATCATCTATCTAGTTGCATTATTGAAATATTACATTTATGCATATAAATAGACATACTGTCCGACAGTAAATCCAGTGATGAATTTAGCCCAAAATTTGATAAAGGTAGAAATTCTAATAAAAATTCACGACATCAAATAATTCTAATAATTTTAATTATAAAGCTCTAAAAATAATATATTTTATCTACCTAACTCCAATATTTTTCTATTATCATAACAATGTGCATGTGGATATTTGTATTAACAACTTTTCATTGACTAATTTCTCCCATAATTTTATAGGTATTTACAATTTTTGTAAAATCGCATTCTAAATTCTTCATGCTTTTGTAAATTAATCGTGTTCATATACAGATAAGTTATATTCATAAAAAATATTTTTGTCTCATGCACTTATAAAACATGGAGATTTTACAAAATCCCTAAACCAGATGTTTTTGACGCATACAGTATTTAATCTCTTTTTTTAGTGAATATTATTAAATATTAAAACGGTGTAAAAAGATAATTTTTTGCAGGAATATTTATGGAAGTTATTGTGAAAAGTATCAAAATCTCGTGAAATTTTAAATTAATTAAAATTTTAATCAATATTTAAAGGAGCTCACTGTGTAATACAAATTGATATCCTCCGAAGTGCGTATATATCAAATTTGATTATTCTACGCTAAATAGTCTAATTTGTAAAGTGCTAACACACGCGTTTTCTCCTTTATTACTTTCTCGTATACGTAATAAAAGTATAGTAATGGTCAAAAAATACGGACTCGAGATTTTGATCTCCACGTTTTAGATCTCCCTGAGTTCGAAAAAAAAAGTTTTTTAGAAGATGTCCGTCTTTCTGTTTGCAACAAAGTTACCTCAAAAACGTTTTGATCTAGATGGTTGAAATGTGGTATACAGTCTTAGCACCACATTTGCAGATTTCAATTATATTTTGAGTGACATCTGTTCAGTTATCTGTACGGCAATTCGAATATAAGTTAACGCAACTATTAAAAACGAAGAGAGGTAGATAGTTAAAATTCGGTGCACAGATTTGTCATCTATATTGTAGACACTTATCAAATGTTAAGCCAAATCCAACAAAAGGTAGACTTATATTGGTCTGTTCTTTCAAAGGTATGTAAACGCGATAATTCTAAAATACAGCGACTTCAATATATCAAATTTGGTATGGAATTTTGTGACTACAAATGCAGTTTTGTGTCAATTTTTTTTCTCAATTGGTTGAGAGAAAAGTATTTAAAACGCAAATTCGATTTTAGAATGCATTAACCATCTGTGCAAGATTTACCGCTAAAAAATTCACCAATGATACCGATTTACATTCAATAAAATTGTTATATTCAAACCAAAGTTTATATTCTGTATCCATTAAAAGCATATACCATACAAAACGTTTTCTATAATAACACTTTTATTAGAGAGTATGTAAAATAGTTTAGGGATGCCCACTTCACCGGTTATAAATATAAATAATTTATAAACAATATGCATCTAGATGTTAGATAATGCAGATAGTTAACGATTAGATGCGACATGACTCCATTAAGAAGATATTAAGAAGCGGTTTTTTAAAATTTTTATCTCAATTCGATGTTTAATTATTCTTTTGAAAGCAGTGACACCTACATTGTGCAACATAAATTTAATTGAAACAGATAAAAAACAGTATTCCAGTGAGCCAATTAGTTCGTGGAAGATATCTAATAAAATATGCGGCATCTCACATTATCAGATAGAACACTGGAATGAGTATATAGAGCAGATATCTATAACAACTAACATCACCTTGTGTCTGATTTATGTATGGATGAAACTATCATTTTCAAGGGCTTATTTCGCAGCGCTTTTGTTTAGGTTATAATCTTGCATATACTCTAATCCGTGATCCAAGCACAACCCGACCAAAAATCCAGCTTAATAATAAGATGGGTCTGAGAAAATCAAATGAAAAGAACGAAACGGAAACTAATCCTAAAATCCTAAGGGGATTAAAGGAAACTTTATTCATGTTCGAAAGCAGCTTTTGCTTCCAAGCGATTAATCTGTACTCAATCCAGGCTTTGTAATCTGAAATCTAACGCATACTTAAGTCTGTCAAAGATTTGAAAGTATGCATGCGCACATGGCCCATAGGAATTTGAGATTTTTGATGAAAGAATTAAAACCTTGGAAATTCTGAAAATGTGTTTAAATCCGAGACATACTGAATGAAAGTATTTTTATTATTCAATAAATTTAACCATTCACAGTATAAGAGAAAATATTCTATGTATGTCACGAATTGTTTTCTTTAAGTCAATTTTAAGACATGCACATACATATTTGAGTAAACAAATAAAATGAAGCAATATTCAGCCAAATAAATTAAGAAACAATGTTCTCCTCCCAGTGTAAATTAAATAATGCATACCAATTTTGGCCAAAAATTCCAGAATATTAATATTTGCTATTTGGGACAATATATCTCAATAATGAAATAAAGACAATAACGAATTTTTTTATCCGAAATATTTCAAAAATAATGAATGAATAGGAAATAATAAAAACTTCTATAAATTCAATAAAATAAAGTTCTTTAAAAACGAGCATTAGCATTTTCATTCAGTCTTAGAGCTAATTAATGAATCTTTGATAGTGAACATTTTTTTTTCTGAATAAAGTTTTCAATTTTTGACATATAATATTTTCTGATATAAATGGAATAATTCAAAGTAACGAAATTTATGGAATATGTGTAAAAAAAAATTGGAAATATACCAAATGATAAATTGAAATAATCTAAAAGTAATAATAAAGACAACTATCTAGAAGAAAATTTTTCTAGTTTAGGTTGAAAAAAATAAACTGCAATTTTTTTCCTTTTAATGTTACTACCAAATAATTTATAGAAATATCTATTATTTATAGAATCATTAATGCAAAAATGCAGATTTTCAAAAAATATACCAAACGAATTAGTATTTTCGGGATCTAGAATTAGCAGACATTTAATATTATTACTATTATAATATTTAGTTTCGTTGACATTTTAATAAAATGTTTTGAATATGTAGGGCCCGACTTAGCCTAAATGGGACCAGAGGCAAAAACTTCTTTGGGGGCCTCCCACGGCTTCACTACTTCAGTAAGGAGGAACCGAACTTTTTGTAGGTATTTAAATTTTTCACTTCATTATAGATATATATAGCAATAAATTTGACCTGAACCTAAAATCGCTATAAAGCCCCCCACCCCCTGCAATAGTAACAAAGTATAAATTTTTTTGTGTTCTTACGATAGATTAATGAAGAAGCTAACATGTAACTGACGGTTTTTGCATTGACTGATATTTTGTTTTTTTTTAATAAAAAGTTCATTAAAGAAGGAAACTTAAACTTTCTATTTGATTTGGGACCCTCCCTTCTGATGTGGAGGGCCCGGGGCAACTACCTCGTATGCCCCTACTTTAATCAGATGTTGTGAATAAATTTGTTCAATCCAATGAAACTGATCATTTTTCATATAACTTTTAAATTGGAATGGGAAACGGGATTTACAGCAATCGCATGAGAAACAGCTAATCTAAAACACAATAAAAAGTTTAATCGAGAATTTCATACTTTGCGCAATGTTCTAGAAATGTTTAATTGTGCATTATTTATTCGTGCTGAAACGCAACAATCGCTGTTCGCTTTAAAATTATTTTGATCTAATATTTTTGGGCGAAACTTCAAGGGACTGTAGAAGGTAAAGAGGCATATAGTGGAAAGTGAAAACCCTTAACCGATGTGGGGGGTCGTCATCTTAGGATTAGAAAAGGATATTGGAGAAGAATTGTGTTTTGGGAAAACTAAGGCGGTGGTCACCACAACAAATATTTTTCTTAAAAGAATAAATGAATGCGAAAAATATAAAAATGTATATGAAATAAAATATTTTTTGGTAACATCGATGATGTTTTTTTCTTAGCAAGGTTTACAATTATTATTCCAATAAATCACATTCATCAATAGAAATGGAAGTGGTGGAATACTTGGAGATAAATTTTGGATGAATACCGCTTGCAACCTCTCGTTAAAAAATTTGTAGCGAATGCGGGTTTTGCGGCTAATATCTATGATAACTAATATCTGCCTTAACGATTTCTTGCCCCCAATATATTTCTTAGGACAAATTTTGAAATATATAGTTTTTTTTTTAGTTTAAGAGATTTTTATTTTACTTTTCCAAGTAGACAACTTTACAAGAAACTACCTATTGCAGTGGTAAAAACTTAGGACGAATCCATTGATGAATGTTGCAGCTTTGGGCAGAGGAATAATCCTATAAATCTTTAGTTATTGGAAATAGAAATATTATTCAAATTAGAACGAATATTTACATTTTTCTAAAAAACAAATTTTTTATTACTTTTTTTATCTGCTACTCGTTGGAAAGCAAGAGTTGATAGCTTTAGATAAAAGCATTATAATATACATTTAACTTCGTCTGCAGTTCGCTACAAGCGAGATAAGTCTCGCATTTAACCATATGTTAATTTGTTAACGAATGTGCTTTATTTTACCAATTAATTACTTAATTGTTTAGCATTGTTTATTATTTTTATTTTAATGAGAATTTCCGTCTCTGGAATGTTCTATCTTAGAAATTCAATTAAGAATCTGCTGATTGAATACTTGAGCTTCTTTTGGTTTTATGTAAATTTTATATGAAATTATAGCACCTCTGAGTGATTTAATGCCAACTTATAATCTTGGAAATGATAAATCCCCCTCCACACAAATTTATCAAGAGCATACATTCAAGTGCGGTAAAAGTAAAAGATTTTACGAAATCTTCAAAAATTTTTAAGAGATAGTGACAGAAGAAATCAACTACCCTCAAATAAAATCAAGTTTCATTTTCGACAACCTTTGATATACAATCCTTTGAAAAATGTATGAATTACCAAAGGAAATTCGGATCTTCACATACAATCTAAGCAAGAAAACTAAGAGATTTCATAATGTTTTTATAGCTGAAGTTTTATACCTGAAAGCTCAGTCTCAACTCAAGTCAAACCGAACATCAACTCTTATGAGGCGGGAGGGGGATCCAGGGCATCGGTTTTTATGAATCATAATCTTCAAAATGTAACATTAGTTTGTCTGTTTTTTAATTTGGGGAATTACATTATGAATTTAATGACATTTTTCAGTATAGTTATTAATTGATTCATTTCACTATTAGCTATAGAATTACAGGATTAGTTAAACTAGTAGAGCAATATAATAATAATTTTATTATTATATTGCAAGCAAGTTAAGCAAGTTATTTATTGGGCTTACAAGCCTCATGCATACATAATCTTACTCGTTTACTATTTGTTCTTTCTTGCACAAAAATTAATAGACAGAACTTTCCAAGCCGTCCTCCAGTAATTAAGAGATCCTGCATCTAAATAGAGCAGATTATTTCTTCGTCCATCTTTTGATTGATATCATGTTCCTTTCCATATCCCGAATCTGATCAAGGTTTTTTAAAGATATTGAATTATATTTGTTCTCTACGATATTGAATTATACCATCAAATACATCCCTACTCCCTTTTTTTCAAAAAAATATTCTGAGAATGAAACTTTTATGAAAAAAGTACTGTGGATATATTAGCATGAAAGCAGGGAATGAATGAGGAATGTATGATGCATATTATTTATTTTCCTAATCAAAGTGACATTACTTTTCAGTATTCCACTTTTGTAATCTCTTTCAAATCAGGCCAAATCAGTTGTGTCGTGTCCAAAAAATACCTGTAATTTTTTTTAAAAGCTCCACATAGACCAAAATAATCTCACGCAGTATTCCGACTGGCAGGTTTCTCTCCTGCTTCACAGCTCTTTTTGTTTACTCCTAGAGGAAAATAATGACATGCTCATTTATTTTTTAATTCATCAAACATACTGATTTCCAGCATAATCACAACGAAGAAAATAGCATCTGCAACGCACAGATTTATTGTTAATCTATTATATAACTACGCATTTCCATCACTACATCTTATAGGAAGGGGGTCTCATTGAATGAGGGTTCCAGTCTTCGTTGTTCCTATTCCTTGATAAGCCGTACGTTGGTATTCCTGTGCTTTAGTTTTTGTGGCATAATTTTTTGGGTAGTAATTTATTCCTAATCTTTGCAATAATTTTAAACTATGGTTAGTTTACTATTTCTAATTAATTATTATGGTTGGTTTATTATTTCTAATTAATCACGACCCAAATATCGTCGTGCTGAGTAGAAACTGTAATTCCCTGAGACTGCAGTTAGCTCTTAGAGTCTTAACTGCCATTTTGGTTTTCAACTTCAACTTAAAGGAGGCTGATTATTCCAGCTTATTTCGCATCTTTGTGGTAAAAAATAATAAAAAACGCTCTACAGGGCAGATCCTTGCACAAAGTGTTAACAAATTCGGCATGTAACTATATGTTGGAAAAAAACTATTTATTAAGAAAAGATTTTTCAAAAATGTAATGTTATTAATTAAAATTTTGTTGAAATTTCACCGTGTTTTTTTTTTCGCAGTAATTTTAAAGAATATTTTTGAACAGGAGTCACTTTTAAATATTTTTTAATGAAGTTTTTAATGTGCGCGTGTATGTATGCGATACCAAATATATTTATATAGTATTCTTTCTCTAACTTTAATACTTATCTCAAGTTATTTTAAGTACATTTTACAACTCTACTTTTATTGTTGTAATTATTGAATTAATATTCGTGCTCGGTGCCAAGATATTAAATACATTATAATGTCTAAGTGTAACTATGTAATGAAAAAAAATTAAACATTTAAAGCCAGACAAATCAGTTTTATACATAATCATGTTGAGTGTAGAGGTTTGATTCTCCTAGTTTTGTTTATGATGCACTTGCTTATTAATAATTTATCATATATTAATTCATGGTAATTTTTTATGACGGTACTTTCTTATTAATGTTGTAATTACGGTTTATCGAAAATCAGATCATCACTTCTATAGCTAAATTTTTGGCAAACATGCCAAAGGTTACGTGGCCAGAGTGGACGATGGCTACAGCAGACACGTGAGAAGAACTGGCTGGGAAGAGCGGACATTCTTGCACTTATTGTGTTATTTCCCTAATCAATCCCATGAGCTCTATTGTGTAGTTTCGAGCTTTGCACCTGCTATAGAGAAAAGTCGATACTTAGGAGAGGAAGGCCTTTCTTATTTTCTCAGTAGATGTTTGATCTTTATGAAGTATATACTATGTCATTTTATATCGTTGAAAAAATCTGTAATGGAACCCATAACCATTTCAACAAAATTACTTTTTTCAAAAAAAAAAAAAAGGAAAAGAATGTTTAGTTGTAGATGATTATCCACGCCGTTTAGAGAAGAAAAAAAATTAGGAATGAGTTGGGTATGTGTAAAAGAAAAGACACATCGTTGTAAAGGAAATGTACTATTAATTTTTAAATATTTCACTAAAAGTTTTTATTTTTATTGCATTCCACTTTGCTTGAAATGCATTCGCACTATAATATCCTAACAATTTAATATAAATAATTAAATTTGATTAGCAAAAATATGTTATCCTTGTAGTTCGATAATCGAGTGTGAAAACAAATAACTTCGGTAAAAAAAGGTATCCCACGTGAAGGAGATTTGCCCCTTAAAATACTGTTTTAAATTATATTTGTGATTTTTAGAAGTATTTTATTTACTCATTTATCTTCACCCTTTATCTGTTCTAAGATGGAGGGGGGGGGGATGTGTCCGCTCTAACCACAGGCAGTTTCGGAGTGTCTGCTCTGACCTCGAAATCTTATGTGTCCGCTATAGCCTCACCACCATTCCAAGAATCTATAATCTACATGAATTCGTCTTAGGCTATGCCCCCACATTAATCTATTAGTAGTGAACGGATGTGTCACTCAGGACCACCTGTGAGAGTTTATGACCTTCATTCTGAAAATCACTTATTCTGTTGTACTTTGCAGATGTTTGACAAAATAATGATCTGAACTTTATTTGCAGACGGAAGTTTCTCCAAATCAATCATTCTGTTTCAGTTTCGGAACTGATTTGATAACACATTGCTATCGAGTGTAGCAAATTATGGCCATTTCTTGTTAAACTAAGAAATAAGACTCTACAAGAATTCGGAGATCCTTCACTTTTATCTTATCAGTTGATTGGTTTGGCTTAGCCTTACATAGTTTGGTAATCCTATTTCAAATGAGCCTAAACACTAAAGTTGTGATAAAAGTGTAATCGTATTTTTGGTATTTTCGGTAATATGCAGGGGAAAACAAAGTTTAATCAGTATCTTAGAAGTTAAATATTTCACATTCCATAGAAAACGTTTCTGTAAGGAAGTTAGTGTTAATGTAAACATTTCTAATCCTTACTATATTATTTATTCCTCTATTTTATAAAAAGAGATGATTCGTATCATAGTCCGAAACATTGTAATATGAGATCGTTAAATTCCTGCATCTATGATGTAAGAACATGATGCTGTTTTGGCTAGGGGGTTTTGAAGCCCGAAATCACGTAGGCAATGAATAAAATATAAATGGAAATTTCCATTTTCAATTTTTTCCCTAAGCTGGCAAAAATGTTTCAGAACTTTCTTCAGCTTCAAGGGGAAAAAAAGCACCACGTTTTTCTAAAAGCTTATGCATGCGTATTATGTCATATATTTTAAAACAGTTTAAACTGTTTTTTTCGCTTTCCAAATTTTTCGAGATCGGAGTTCTTGTCAATCTCGGAAAAAAAAAAACTATCGTATATTTTAAAAGTTGACGCATGAGCATTAATATAATCACGCGATAGAAAAAAGTATTCTCGATGATAACTTAAAATTTGCGATAACAGATTTCAATTTTTTAAGTTTTTTTTAATTCGCTTTAATTAAAAAAGCAGTATAAATTAACATTCACCCCTTGGCATATGAATTTATTTAACTTCCTAATTAGATGACGCATTCTATTTTGAACGTTTATTGCTATTTTAATTCTTACAACGACATAAGAAAAGTTCAAGATATTGAAGTGTTTCTAAGTGATTTTTGCAATTTTAAATACTGTATTTTGTCACTTAATTGCAGTCTTAAAATTAAAAATTCAGTGATTCAATGCGCGTATTAAACATACGAAGGGATTAAGAAAAGGAATATCAACCCATTGCACGTGAATATAAATCTTATAGCTAAAAAATGAGAGATAGGATTCTAAAATACGCCCAAAATATTTTTTTAAAATTTTAAGTTAATGAAAATATTGTTCGGAATTAAAATTGTCGTCATATAAAAACTTTTTCTTAACTTTAAAGGAGTGTAAAAATAATTTGTTTTAAATTGGATATTTCAAGGTTATTGAGAGAAATATGAAGTTTTTCATTTTTTAAAAAATAGAAATAAAATTTTGAATAATTCTTTAAAGAAAGTACTTATTAAGCAATATTTTGAAGCAACAACATACCAAATTTCATAGCCTTAAACTATGTGTAAAAAGCAATAAATGTGCCCCCCCTCCCTCAAAAATGTTGCAATGTACTGGTAATACGTCTGTATGTAAAATATATTTTATTACTAATTCCTTTAATGACTACCTGGTTCGTAGGGAATATTGGCTATATTTAATTTCATTTAAACCATTAGGATAGATTTTCCTATCCATGATATATTCAAATTGTCAGGCCTTAAAGCCATGTTTTTTTAACTGTAATATTCTGTACATCGCGTACACGAATCTTCCTAAAAGTTCCGCAATTAAAAACTAAATTTACGATTCATTTATCTTCTAAATTTAGTGGTATTATAACTTAACTTTTTATCCGAGTCTTAAGTAATATCATTTTAATAGTTGCGCATTTTTAAATATAATTTTGACAAATTCAATAACAAAGCCCTTTTCTTAACAACACTGTTGTCTTGAAATTCAAACCTTTTTCGTTAGTTCATTAAATAATCAATCGCGTGGCTTTTCTTTCCTTTGTTAAAAGTTAAAAGAATAAGAATTATGTTTTGTTTTTTTATAGATTAAGAGATATGTTTTTTTTTTAATTTTGAAAAAATGTCGAATTTATTTTTTGCTGTAAAATTTCAAATGGAATTATTGAGGGAAATCGCCAAAACTCAATTTTTAATTAGTACGAATTATATTTATAATTTTAAAAAAAATGTACCGTAGTGCACATTTTTTTCTTCCTAATTATAAATGCACCCAATTCGCTCTGGCTCAAACGGTCTGACTTGTGAAACGCCAACTTTCACATATGCACACATATTCATCTTTATTAGTAGTAGAGATTTTTAGACAAATATTGTTGTGTTTTAATGTAAATTTATAAGCAACAATATGATTCTTTTGAACAAATGGATGAATAATAAATATAATTAATATATTTTTGCAAAGAATAAGCCATTACCAACTTTATATTTTTTTAGAATTTAATCATACGAGATACTTTTATAAAGCAGTGCATTTCACCTATTTTTTTCCTACATGAAGTTCCTCATAAAATAATAAAAAGATAATGCTGCGCTGAAAAACACACAAAAAAGTACATATCCATGTTTAAATGTAGATATACAAGATAACAAACTGAAAGAAAAAAAAGAGACCAGTGTGATTGAAGAGTCAAAATGCTGTGTCATATCACTCATTGCGTTAAAAAGGGTGAGAATTTTTGTTGTTGAAAAGCTGTGGAACACTTTGAAATTTCCACAAATTTTCTATCAAATGATATTACAGATGCACAAAAAATTTATGATAGTTTCAAAATTTTACCAGAAGAATTAGTTATGCTCATTCATTACTAAACAATGTACAAAAATAAATTGAAAAAAAAATATTAATCAAGTAGATATTTATTATAATATTTTTTTAAAAATATGAATGAACTAGATATAAATACATTGAATTATAAAATATACTAATGTCTAGTTAGTAAGATGAGAAATACCTAGGTCATATGGGTAAATTTTAATTAATAAATTTACTAAAGTTTAAAAAGCGTTTGGATTTTTTAAAATTTTATCTATATGAAAAAGTAATTAAATCTATATCTATATCGATACTAATATATAAATCTGAAAGTTTGGATGTTTGGATGGATGGATTTTCGTTCGAATGTCTGTTACTCCATCACGCCCAAACAGCTGAACACAGTTGGATGAAATTTAGCACAAAGATAGATTAGAGTCAGGAATATAACATAAGCTACTTTTTATTCCGGTTAATTGAATGGTTCATTTTTTATTAATGAACATTCGTGCCAAAAAGCTGATTCCAAATCCCGCCAAAGATAAGTAAGCTACAGATATTTTTCCAAAAGAGTTGAGGTTAGGCTTAGAAGAATTTCGATCGATTATTTCAAATGATTCTATTTATTTTCTTTGTGTTTGATGTATTTAAAATCAAATGTTATTAATTAATCGATCTTTGGGATTCATTAAAAATTCATTTTCATTTTAAATAAAAAATGAAAACAGAATAAAGGAAATAAAAAATTTCTAATCTGCACTGCAATACCGCAAATGGCATAGGAAAGTCAGAGATATGCGTTACGCCAACTGTGGTTGAACTTGTCGTTCGTGAAGTGTCTGTTTCAGAAGCTGGGAATAAATTCACGCCTAACACGATTGGCTGCTGATATGACGCTTCTTGGAGCTTGGCAACCACAGAAGGTTGGCAAGTAATTCATATAGGCTTAAAAAAAGGGTAGCCATTGACCATTTCTGTTTTTGTCTCCGATCTTACAAACGTGAAATGGATAAAACATGCAAATTATGTAACGCTCACTTTTTTTAAAAAACAGAATTTAAATAAACGTTTGTCTCACGTCCATAAACAACCGTCCAAATCGTATTGCTAAATAACCAATGATCATTAAGATTGACACATCCCAGCTTCGGATGCAGACGCCTGTAAAGTTCGTGCATGATTGTTGTAACATTAACTGTATTTGCGTGTGATGACAACTGTGTTTTCATTTAAATTAACAGTTTAAAAATTATGTGTATAATACTTTTGTAGCTATCTCTATCTCGATCAATAAATGGATTTGACCTGATTTTAAAGAAATGCGGACTTGATTTGCTGTTTTGCTTTATTTTGGGTATACATTGTAAATCAATTGTTTTGACGTTAGTTGTGTGTTTTTGTTATTAAATTGTATTTATGTTATATATTTTTCGTATATGCTTATACTTTTAAATGTATCGTTTTTAGGTTAGGTTTAATTTCTTTATTGATTTGTCATTATTTGATATATATATATATATATATATATATATATATATATTGCATATACGTCAAAATTTCCAAGCGGGTAGTAGCTAGTGATGTAAATAAAAGTGAAAATTATTTGTATGAGGGAACATTTTTGGAATCACTTGCTATCTGGAAGAGATAAACATAATTTAATTAATTACTAAACACTTAATTAAAATTATAATTAAAAACCTTTATAAATAAGAAGCTCAATCAAATAACAGAAATTTTTGACATTTTTTGTTCCTTTAAACTATTTTAATAATTTGACCTTTCATTCTTATCCCTGATATTAGTCACTTCAAAATAAATAAAATGTGCAGCTCACATATTTTTGTCTACAAAATTTGTGGAAGATTTCTATGATATTAATTTTTTCACTTAAAGGATGTAACAGATTCGTTCACCGGAATTACAGATTTTTTGATATTAAAATCTATAATCAGGTCAAAGAAGCGACAAATTAAAAAAAATGAAGCTCACATGGGCTCGCTGAATTATATTGTTTTCCCCATTGGATTTCTAATTGAAATGAGAATACGGGTTACAAGTAGGATGTAATATTTAATTAGGGAGGATAAATTAATTTGTAAATCATGCTGCTAAGGCGTAGTTTGTTTAGTTAAAAGAACATCCCGTTTCGGAACTTCATGAAGATAGCTAGCTCTTGAATGATTATTTTGAACCTTGGCCAAATGGTGATGATAGATATTTGATCCGCCATGCACAACACCAATAAAATAATGCGGTGTTTTTTGTTTTTTTTTTTCATGCCGATGATTTTAGTGTGCACAACACATGCAAAAGTTTTTGTCTTAAGAATAAGGAATTCAGTCAGGTAAAATTTAGCGAATTTAATTAGGATCATTAATATTTTGTTGGATTGTTCATATAATCATACAATAATATTCAATAATTTTTTTACTGCAAAGTCATAATTGATTTTAGGGATGAACATTTTTTCTTCGCTTTACTACATTCCTTTTCAGTATTGAAATTTACCAGATAATCGTAGAAAGGAATAAAATTTCATTCTAAAGTAACAAATAGATTCTAATCGTTTTAAAAAGTATTATAACTCTTTCCCCATGAAAAAAACGAAAACACTCTACTATTAAAAACGAATTAAAAAAACTTTTTAGTTTAGAGGAAACAAGTGGCTTAGAAAAAAATGTCAGAATTAATACATATTATTATGGAAATTCATCCATTGAATATATAGAGAGAACTCCAACAAGCCCAATAATGGATAGACTTTTTATCCTACATGAAATATAAATTACAAAAATATAGCCGAAGCATATCCAAAGCTATTTTCATAAATAAACAATACACGACAAACAAAAAATCCTTATAAAATAGCTACCGCAACACAAGGCATTCATAAAGCAACCAGAGAGTTAACTCACTCTGCGATTCTCTGTTCGAACTTCAAAGAAAGATTTTGCTTGATTGGTTCATTCTATCGATTACCATTTTTATAATTATTGTGATAAGACATAGAAATGTTTAATAAGACCTGCTTAATTCGACTTTAATAAGGTATCGGTATAATTCTTGAATTTTCGATAACTTTTATTTTTGTCACCGATTTTGTCGGCTAGACCGGAGATCACAGACTAAGAATTTATGGAGAATAGAATTTATTAAACTGTCTGCAAAAATATCTTTTTAACAAGGAGACTCATTATATAGAGAAACGATATTACAGATTCGTAGCAATATTTAACCAGAGAGTGTGTTCTCATCTTTGTTCTTTGTACTCTTTCACAATATAATAAACATTTCAATAATATTCTTTTTCTCTAAATTTTCTACATAATGTAGCAAAGAAGGAAATAAACGATCAAAAATCACAACGAAGTCTGAAAGCGGGAGGAATTGCTACCCCCTTCCCACACACACATACATATTTTCTTGATTTCTAGGTGTTGTGACAGAATATACCAGGCTTGGTATGTCTTAATACAATGAATGAAACCATTAAAGAATTTTTGATTAATTAACTTCTAATTTCAACAGAAACTTAGAATTTCGGACACGAAACAAAATTTCATCAATCTTAACGTTTCGGTGTTTGAGTTATTGCCTTCACATGATTAAAAATAAACAAGAAACCCAATTGGCTGATCAAGTTTAATACATTTTTACATTTCTTATAATAAAACAATTCTCCAAATTTCTTCTAGATTTTTTCCGTTTCTTAATTATTGTATTCATCTGCGCACAGACAAATAGAAATTTCTGTGCATCTCCATTAGAAAAATCCACGTACGCAATAAGCAGATTGCACGTAAAATAACACTGTTTTAATGACAGATAATTTAACAGAATCACGGATATAAAATTACGCCTTAGCAATTTATCAAAAAAAAAAAAAAATGCAACGAATATTTTCGGTGAACTACTCAATAGTCAAAGACTACTAGTTGATAAATATAATTAACTAGCGTTGCTGCTGCAGAAAAAAATAATCTTGGAAATATCGTTTGGAATTTGAAATAGTTATCTTATTTAATTAAGAATGATATTTATTTTCTTGTCGGCAATCAATACATCAATTGAAATTGAAGGATATGTAAAGGAGAAGCCTAAGTAGTATTTATTCTATTTTTATTATTCTATTCTACTAACAAATATTCATTTTGTGTATTAGGTTTGTGTATTCTTTTAGAACTACAATATTTTCGGAAGTTACAGCAAAAAACGGTAAAATTTTATTAAATGTTTAGTTAAAATTTCAAGACAATATGACTGGTTCCCCTAAGACTTTTTTGCATACTCTCTAATAAAACTATTACCTCAGAGACAGACTAACAATGGATTTACATACAATATCTAGGGAATATTAACATCTTGAATTTCAGACGTTAATAAACAGATTTAGCATCTTTACTGAATCTCTTGTGTCTCCTTGGCGAGTTATTTGGTGGTTATTAGATGCGGTAAATAGATCTGAAAATATTTTTTATACTTTAGATGATTGTATTACGCCTATAACCTTCGCGTAAGTGCAAGCAATATGTTGTTGAAGTTTTATTAGAATCAAATGAGCGGTACAGCAGCGCATAAGAGACATACATACAAACACTCATTTTTCTTTATATAGATTTTAAACATTCAATTTTAACGTGAAAGTGGAGTGACTAGTTCTCATTAATTTCATCACTGCATAAGTAAATTAAATAATATTAAGGATAAGGATAGAATTTTCCTGATTTACAGATACAGTTTTCTCCTGAATATGGGAATTAGAAATATTTATTCAAACAGAAGAGCCGCAAATTTCAGGAAAAGAGAAAACTGCAGTTGCTGTTAAGTCCCGCATTTACGGAATGTCACCGCATATCATTACCAAGTTTCTTATGTCTATTTGTCGCATTTTCACAGGACTTTAAGATTTGAAGATAAAAAATGTTTTTTAAAGGGACATTAAGGAGCAAAAAATCAAATGATGCACTTTTTAAATTTTAATGAAAACTTAAATAAAAACAACAAAACATCCTATAGAATCGTCTTAAAATGATTTATGTTAGGAGATAAAGCGATTTATCTGACATTATTGTTTTTTATTAAGTCGATACTTGAACGGCTCGACATTATACTCTCTGTTTTTATTAACCTTTCAGCAGGCGTGTATGAGCGATACACTAAAGAATTTCCTTTTATATATTTTTAGCTCAGGGCACTACAAAATCGCAATTTTGGTTATACTTTCAACTCCTTTCGAAGAATTGTTAATTAACGTTGGGAACACAAGGCGTTTATAGAATTTAGAATTGAAGCTGCTTTTTGTATTTCAGAAATACCATTGACGTAAGTTTTTGCTATCACGTTTTTTTGCTTTTTTAAAAAATATATTAATAGTTCAAAAAATAATATAATTGCTACATTATTTGTTCAATAACTATGAAATAAATTTGTTCAGAATAAGATATTTTTAAAGCGGTTAAATGATCTTATGAAATAATGCGTTTTCTGAATGGCACCTTACTTTTATAAAAAAGCGAGCTAAAACTAAAAGTGAAGTAGAATCAAGTTTAGAAAGTTAGTTAAGAAAAGTAGAATCAAGTTTTGAAAAAATGCTATCGGTAAAAAAAAAAAAGTATTAGGCTTATCGATACAATCTAAATTAATAATCAACTTTTTGAAAATTAATATTTTATAGCAGTTTAATTAGAAAATACGCATAAAAAATGGGGATGTATTAATGTTTGAAAACAATTTAGGAATTTTTCCTAAAAATAAAGACATATATGTGTGTATATTGGTGCCTTATAAAACAGACCATTTGAGCTACCAAATTTAACTTATATTTTGTATGGTAGAAATGTGTATTTCAAAGGAATATATTTTTTAAATTTTAAATAGAATTTTAATTTATTAAAAGGTGAACCAAAATTTTGAATTTAATATATTAAAAGTTAAGTAAAATTTGGAATTTTCCGTGAAAATTTCCGTTAGTATTATTGAGCAAAATTCAATTTTATATAATTTCAAATTTAAAAAATATTTAAAGGTACCGATTTATAAGTCGTGTGAGTTTTTGCTGAATGTTGGCATTTTTAAAAAAAAAATGTAATCTAATTTCCTACAATAGATTACAGTGCTGTCCTGACATTCAAATCGCTTCCATTGTCTCATCAATTATTTTATCTCCTGTAAGACGGACTGAAGTTTTCTTAGTTTACAAGACAGACTGAAAAAGTGAAAAGTACTTACATGACAAATAAAAAGGCAAAAAATTCCGTGAATTCTACAAGATAGTTTTCAGTTTGCTGTTTTTAATAGCGTCATGCTGTCATCGGATTGGTCGCCGTTAAAAAGGTTCATTACAGATGAACAGAGTTCGTTAATGGTTAAGCAATTAGGCTGAATCATGGATATGGATTTAACCAAAAGGTTTATCTGAAATCAAATACAATCGATATTGTTGTGGAATCAATTGGTCACCTCAACAGACTAATTAATAATAATAATAATAAAGTCTTGAAATAAATCAGTAATATTCATTTTCAAACTTGGCTTAAATTATTCTCTATTTTTACAATTCATGAGAGAAAATGTGGAAATGAAAAACGTCTTATTCATGCTATAAAAATACCGCCATCATAATTCTATCTTGAAGAATTAAATTGCGAAACTTTAAAAAGTCGTTTTCATTTTGATACCGAAGTTTTACAGAAAAAAAAATGTCCAACTGAAGTTTTCAGATTAGATAGCACGTATATAAACCTAGAGTTGCTAGTTTCGCTTTTATCATCTGTCAACAGAAAATGAGGACTGATTTGCAAAGAACCGTTTTATCTTTATTCTGCAAACGCTGCAGAAATTTCAGACGCCGTCTGTGTTGTTTTTAGAGTGTGCAGTTTTCGTTTTCGCTATCGGTTTCGGCTTTTGAGCTTTGGCATAACGAATGGACAGCTAAAAGTGAAGACGTGGGAACAACGTTCAGAGCTTAATGCATCCCTATCGTTTCCGTTGATAGACTAAATAATAACCAACTAGAATTATTCATGACTTGCATAATGTATTTTAGTATGGCTCTTTTCTCAGGCCATTGAAAATGACAACAGATTTGATAAGGATTATGCAATATTCTTATCAAAACTATTTCTAATACTGTACATGTATTTCTGATTTTGTTCTATTTTAAAATATCCATTTTTGACGACCTTTTCGTCGGAAATATTAGTCGTGTTTCATTTTCATCAAATAATTTATGTAAAATTTATTGATACCTCCAAAAAAATATTTGTAAGCATCTAATTATGATAGACGACTATCGAAGCTATTGTTTTAACACTTGCACCTATTTTGTTCTTTGTATATGTAAACGGTCTAAATATATTCGTTTCGTATATAGGAGTCGAGTCCCCTGACATCATATTACTAATGAAGACATAACTGTCTGGATATTCTATAATCTGATTTCCGCAGTATTTAATTTCCCTTTCTCACTCTTTATGTAAACTACACAGTCTTTAAATAGATTCCTCTTTTCATAATTTTCATAAATAGAAAAAACAACAACCACGCAATTAAATAATTTATAAATCCCCATGTTTTCGACCTTCCCAAATCCGAAAAACACTTTTTAGGTATTATGTCTGTTTGTGAACACCTGAATGAAAAAGTTCTTAGAAAGGTGAAATTAGTGTGTGATCTCTATACAAAATTCGTATATCTCTATCGAATTGAAATTGAAATGCAGAGGAAAGCTGCTATCCGGAGGTACGATTACGGGTGAATACAATAATAATAAAACGTTAAGCGCTAGATAGAAAAAATTTAGTGAACAGATTTAACGACTAAAATCTGAATTTGTAAAACATTTTGAACCAAAACCATTAAGAGACATTGTTTGTCTGTCTGCACTCCTATATGTATATAGACATGATAACTTAAAAATGCAACGACTTAGGAAAATAAAATTGGATTTCTGTTTTAGATCTATTTCAGTCAAAATTTGCACTAAGTTTATTTGAGGATTGACCATTTGTCAGTTTGTATTTTCGCAATATATAAAGGCTGTAGCTTAAAAATATAATGACTTAGATAACTGAAATTTAGTTTGTAGTCTTGTTACATAAATTTCAGTCCTGTGTCAAATTTAAACTTCATCAGGAAAGCGTTCAAAATTGATATAAAATTTTCTTTTCCAAAGAAGAGAACTTTCATATTTAGAATTTGGAAGATTAAAATCAGAACATTTCTGATATTTAAAATCTTCGTCGAGATTCATAATTTTATGAGCAAAATTATAAGACCCCGCTCCCCATTACATCGAGGGTAATGGTGATTAGGATAACACTTATTTAAAGGCATGGGAGTTTGATTCAGGGAGATTACTCCATTTTGCGTAAAGCTAATCTCTTCGCCACCATTGAAAGAAGTACTTAAAAAAAAGTAGTAGTATCGACAGGATTTGTTGTGGCCGACTGCTGTCTTTATCATATTCCAACCATATTACTTGCAAATTCACCTAACTGGCATCCTCTTCGGGGCGGTTAGTCGTTAGCCACAGGTGGTCAATGGGAAGAACTACTATTGCTGGGTTTTATTCAATAATACTTACTCAATTGAGGATTTATCAAATTCTTCTTGTTTAAAAAAATTCATTAATTTTAGAAAGAAATGCTTATAATATTATTATTTCAATTGAATAACAAAAGATATTAATTATAATGACAATTTTTTTGAAGTTAATGTTTATTATGACAATTGTAAAAATGAATATGCTATCATCTTTGTGGAACATTTTATATGGTTTTTCTTTCACGAGCTTCGAAAGAATGCTATGAATGTTAAATATGATAACTAAAAAAACATTGACAAAAACCACTTATCAAGATCTATCCTTATGTTAAACATACCTACAGATATCTGCTGAGTTACAAGAATTTTTCTGCTTGTCTTATCAGTTTATTGTCCCAAGCCTTTTAGGCTTCGAAAATTGCTTGTTTACTCAAAAAATAAAGTTATTTATTTGTTGATCTCATGTGTATATTATCTTATCTGATTTAAGAGTTAGCGGGCAAAAAGAAACTTAAAGTTTATTGATCCTGTTACAAACTACAAAATGTAGATAACAATCTAGCGAAAAATCTTCTGGAGTCTGTCCCCCTCCCCAATATTTTTTCCACAAAGATAATCTCTTAAAGGACCGGCCATTTGCCAATAGTGCCACTAGGGAATCATGTGATCCCTTCACATTTTGAAATTATCGGAGATTAAATTCAGATAAAAATAGAAATTACCATGCAAAGATATTTTTTGATCAATGGACAGATAAGAACTATTCAAATAAAAGATTTTTTTTTTGTAAAACTGAAACTAAAAGCGTTAAAAGTAGTATTAATAGATTTATTCTTACTGGTTATTAATTGATAAATCAATCGGCACCGCTATTCAGTCTGCTAATAGAAACGTCAACTAAAATAATTTTTCTTAAAAACTCATTAGATATTTTACATTCTAAAAGCAATGACAGGATGTTCATTCTAGCAGTCGTTCATTTGCTAATATCTAAACCGTAGAGATAAGCATATATTTTCATTTGAAAAATGGTAAAAAAATATAAAGAATTATATTTTGTTTCTTGTAATGTAGCAACAATTTAATAATTAACAGTGAATACACAGTCCATTTTATTGCGAATATACAGTGTCCCTTTTAAAGCTTACCCAATCGTTAAATCGTAGACTTCCACATTTTACTTCCGCATTTACTTCCAACTGAAAAAATCTTTAAAATAAAGTAAAAATTTGCATTTTTATGTTGTTTGTGTAATAAAAAAAAGCGTTGTAAAAATTCCGAAATTATAATTTTTATACAGCATTTACGCTCTTTTAGTTATTTTAGTTTAGTAAAATATTTTTAACAAATCATTAGTTTGGCGAAATTTTTCGATTCACTTAATTTATATATATATTAAACAATGTAACCATAACTATCCAAGATGTGAGTTCGAATTTCGTTTTTTACATCCAGACATTCAAGAATTCACCGAGAGAGTCTTTTGAGAGCGGCAGCTTATGCGTAATAACTTTCAATCATATATTTAGCTAGAGAAAAATTGTATATGTAAACTTTTTCTTTTGCATACTCTCTAATAAAAAAATTCTTCCGTTTAAAATTGTCAACCTTAAACATGGCAAGAGCTCATAATTTTATTTTTAAGCATGAAAGTTATGAAATTCCGATCTTCGTATTATTGAAAAAAATATCGATGCTTGTGTATTAAATGCAAGTCATTATCGAACAAAAGCTATGAATCATCAAACTATGAATGATCGAGTAAATCTAGCACTTTTGTACTGAAAATAGCATGCGAAATATGACGGTGTTTTCTTTTGGCTATTAATTGCTGATATACAATTACTACAAAACAAAAATAGAAAATTGAATATTTATTTTGGACGCCTTTATTTTTTCCTGACCGATTTTTTCGTTTTTGTGTAATCGTGTGAGCATACGAAACTAAAGATGAACAACTAGCTATTTGGCAGATTTTGTGTCAAATTTGCTCCTGATCACATTCATTATAGGTCTGAACCTGAATACCAAATTTTTATTTATCCAGCCTTTAAATTTGTATTGTCATGGTCACTATATTTGGAGAGCCGAATAGAGACACCATCTCTAAGTGGATTTCGTTCAAAATTTGATGGGAATCTACAATTAGCAATTACAATTTACAATTATATAGCATATCTCATCCTTCTAATGCGGTTTTGAACTATCGTATTTGCAGACAAGTATAATTTGAATCCCGGGGGGGTGGGGGTGAAATTATGTAATTTTATAAAATTACATAAGTTTAATCACCCCCCCCCCCAATGCGCATAAAATTTTGGAGTTCAGTAAGGTTGTGGGTTGAATTCTAGTTTAGTGTGTGCATCAAAGTATGCCGCCAGTATAGTAGCCCAAAAATGAAAGCGGAGTAATTCTGCTAGTAACCTTAATATTGTCTTATTTACAATCTTTTTCATTTGTTGAGTTGCTCATGTACTACAACAATTTTTTAAGAAATAAGAATTAAAAATAATCGACAATTAAACATTTATTAGATAAGCTAATTAAATTACATATTACAATTGAAAATATTATTTGAGTCAATATAATATTCTGTCATTTTTTAAGTGAACTACGTGCAGATAATATTTGCAATTCTTACAGAGTTATTTTATTTTAATTAAAATCGTCTGTTTACGAATTTTATAGTACCAGGAAAATATTAATAATAATAATAAACCAAAACCATCTGCTCGAACTTTAAAAAAATCGTTTTTCTTTATTTTTCAGTTTTTCATTTTTAATAACAGAATTCTTGGAGATTTGTATTTCTTTTCGTGGATTTCCCATGATATTCTACAAGCATGTGAGAGTTTAAGAATCGGATGTCTGATGATTGGGATTATTAGAAATATTATGATCACAAATAATATCAGGGCTATTGTAGTGCTGTCCACATTACGAAATATACATATATGGCGCCCTCAGAAGGTGTTTGATCACAGGAAAGTTCCGTATTTCTTTTACGAAAATTCCTAAATCATTCCCTGCTCAGATGAAGAACAAGTTGAATCGAGTAAACGTATGTATTCCTTAAAATGCAATCTTAAGAAAAGCACCAGTCTCTAATAGCTAAGCTACTAAAAATTGATGCTTTTTTTCTTCGCTTTGCTGTTTCTGTTATTCTCAGAATCTTTAAGTTTAATAAACTAGTGACACTTCTAGGTTCCCGCTATCGCAGTGAGGGAAGCCGTAAGATAATTTTTTACGTTAACTCATGCTACTAGTGCTTATTTCAGATGTCGAAGGAATCGCTTTCTCAAATTTTATCGTCCAAAGTGAATTCGATGCAGTCGGTTTGAAAAAATTCCTTATTTCAGAATTCAAAGTAGACTCAGTGTAAAAGTTTCAAAAGAAGTCTTCTTAGATAAAATAATGATGATAAATTTCATAATTTTAATTTAAAAAAGGTTGGGTAACTGTATCTATTACATAGTATTTGTTTACCTGTTCAGTCATCTTGATTGGTGACTTGGCACCGCTGGTATCCTTGATGAATTAAGAGGTATACTAAACTAAGATTTCACCAGGCTGTCCATGTATTTAAAAGTATTGGCGAACAATAGTTACAAAACATTGATCTTTGACATACATTTAGCGTTTTTATTGAGTATATCGGATATTCCTGGCGGTTTTTGGCGACTAATTAACGGCATGGATTTAAATGCACGCGAAAATCAAATTTGTCTTTTAAATGTCTTCTTTTTCTCCTAAAATCTGAAACTAAAACGTATGGGACTATAATTACAATAAGAAAATAACAAGCCAAATTTCATACATTTAAGTCATTATATTCTTGTGTTATCGCGCTTATATGCTTGAGAAAGCACATACTATCAGGTAGTCACCCTTTTGAAGGATTTAGCTCTAAATATGACATCTACTATTCAGATATTAAATCTGTGAACGAAAATTTGCCCATCTAATTATCTTCGTTTTGTTATGGCCATGTTAACTTATAATCGAACTGCCAGACAGAGAGTTTTCCTCTGAACAGATTTTATACAAAATTTGATAAAAATCTGTTAATTTGGCGTAAAGACCATATTCTAAATTTCAATGCCCTAGCTCAAAGCTGTTTGAGTTATCTTTAGTACAATCAGAATACAAATTGATGGAATTCCAAAAATTTGCTTATCTAACTGACGGAATAAAAAAACATGGAGATTCGTAAAAATTTCGAGTTAGAATTTTTTTTGTCGATTATAACACTTTTTCTTTGTATACTTCAAATAAAAGCAAATAAAAATTTCGATTTGATAATATCCGTAATTGTCAGTGACATTATAGGATGGCAGGACTTAAAAGAAAACAGTGACACAGGCTCTGAAAGGAGTTCAGTATCGAGATTAACTCATCCAAGTGACTATAAACGATAATATCTTAATCACCCAGCACAAAATTAAATGTATTAATAATAGATTTCATTAGTGATTACGCATTCTCAATAATAAAATACAACAAATTTTCTGGCAGATATCAGATCAGAGGATTGTCGGATTCGTAAAAGTTCATTTCAAAATGCATTTGCAAATGCATGCAACATCATGCACAATGCATGCGACATCAAAGCATATTATTATGAATATTATGAAATGTGCCTAATTATACAGAAAATTATGTTATTCTTAATAGTTATTAGAAAAGTATAGTTAAAAAACTATTGATTTTGTACTTGGTTTACTGGAATCCAGGGGCAATGACTTGTTTCTCACAAACACGTTTATGAAGAGCGATTCTTGGCCTGATGGTAAGGTCTCGGATTCGGAACCGGAAGGTTGCAGGTTCGAGTAACTCGATTCCATCGATTAGCCGTCGTGTGAGGGGGTCTCTTGCACGTTAAATCTGCCAGGCCAAACATCCTCCCGCTGGTGTGGTGTGGAGAGGGGGTGCCACTTCAGGTGTCGTCCTTGTCATCTGACCGTGGTTCAAACTTACGAGGTCCGTCCCAAAATAGCCCGCGTGTTGCTTTAAAATGGGACGTTAATATAACTGAACTAAAACTAAGCGATTCTAAAAGGGTTCCGGATAATTGAGAATATTTTGTATTTTTACAATAATTTCTGTTGAAGAGTTTATTTTTCTGAGGGCTTTCTCCTAAGGAGCTGTTGATTGTGACGTCATTTTTCTATTTTTCAAGTATACGAACAATTCTTTAATTTGCTTATGGGACTGAAAAATAGCAGTAGTTGAATAAAAAAATTCTAAAAATTAAAACCATTTTCGACAGGAATCTTTCTAAAAAATAGTGTTACACTAATTCTATATACAGTGACAATCTATATACAATATACACAATATCAATCGTATTTTAGAAATATAAATGTGCATTGGTGGACATGCTTACAATCCTAGATAGTGATATTCCAAATCCCTCTTTTATTAACTGATTAGTTCAGCCACACATTTTAATAAGTTTTTAATTGAATCAACATGCCATCGATCCATTTTAGTTTAATTTTTTATTTTAGTAATTTTGTGAAATCATACATATTTCTATTTATTTATTTTTACTTTTGCGTATTGGCATAAAAATAAAATAAAATGTTGTAATAGTTAACAAATTGGAAATCAAGATTTTGGTGAATTTCCACATATCAGACTCTCCTGAATCCGAAAAATACGTTTATAAAATGGAGCCTGTCTGTCTTTAACAAAGATAACTCCAAACTGCTATGTGATAGATAGGATGAAGTTTTATATATGTCATTACTACAAATTTATTGATTTTTGTTAAATTTTGAAAGAAATCCCCTCTTAGAAACTTTATTTACCTATTTGAAAAGATGAAAAATGGTAACTACAAAATGTATATAACATTTACTACACAGATTTAAGATCTATTCTGGAGCAAATTTTGATTCGTACTGTCAAAAAATTGAAAAAAGAAAATAAAAAACAAATACTCTAATTAAATTTAACATTAAAAGTTCTTAATTTATAGGATGTGTTAAGTGAAATATAACATAACCACGTAAATGAATAATTAATATTCCAATGTATTAGAAATTAATTAATTATACTTCAATTACTTTTAAAATTATTTAAATTATTGATGCAAATGCTCATTGTAATCAAAGATTTGTATTTGTTTTTAAATACAAGTATTGGTAGTTAGGGTAAAAACATTTTTTTAAATCAATCTGTATGCAACCTCACCTTAATGCTCCTGGTCTAGTCAGCTGTCTAATTTTCCAGTTGGAAATTGAAACTGCATGTTCTTGTTAAACACATAAATCAACGGCAATTTATTTTTTCCATTTTCCATTTTGATTAATTTAAAAAATCAGTTATCCCGCTGTGCAATTAATTCGCATAAAATTAAATGATTACGGTTTTTTAGAAAGCTAATTATAAAAATGAGTAATTTCAATTTGAGTTACGAGGATTTTCCACTGCTATTCATAGCAGCATGAAATTATCGTTTTCGATTGCAATTTAATTTCAGAAAAATTTCCATAGATATATTTTTATGTAATCATTATATAAGATAAAAAAATATGTATAAACGAAAGCATTTTAAACATCACGTTTCTGTTTCAGGGGGATGTTATACTCCACTTCTTGGAAGATCTAAAAATAATCCCTTACAAAGGTATAAGTTCTGATTTCGATTCCGAAACATTTTCCTTTCATAAACAGTTTGATAATCACAGCAGGAAATCCTTTCCACTTTGAGTGGTCAGGATTTCCTGTCCCGACTCATGCTGATGGAAAGTTTATTTTCTCTTCACATTCGTCATTTGCATTAATTCCCTAAAATCAAAATCAATATATATATGTATATATATATAGATTCAGTTTCGAGAGAAATTTCTAAAACGCTATTTCACTGTACATTAGCTAAGGTAAAATCTCTTTGGAATTCCCCAACGTCTATTACTGTGCCGATTTCGTAAATTTTTATTTTATATGAAAGATTATGACCTCTATATAAAGTATCAATGGATTTCTTACTCTTTTCCATTTCTTCCCTTCCTTCATTTTGTATAAAAATAAATTTTACAGCATCTGCAACTAGAACGATTTCACCATTTTACAAACATAATTAAACACTTCAATTTTATTTATCAAATATATTCAAAAATAATATTTTCTTCTATTGAAACAAGAAGTATATAATCGATTTATTGGTTTGGATATGACTAAATGAATAATATTAATATGATGATATAACATGGTCTCCAAAGATGCTATTTACCAGCAAAAAAAATTCAAAAATAAAATCGGGTGATTCCACCAAAACGTTCTTGCCCATTTTGTAACAAATATGTTATCTCTAACCCCACATAAAATTTTGGATACACCACGAACATCTCCCAAAGTATTCTCGAACAAATGACATGAACTTTCACATGGATTTAGCATTTTTAATAAATCTATCGTATCAGCCTAGACGACTTTTTGGCGACTAATCCCTGGCATTATGTTTCCCAACCGATTGAAACCAAAATTTGACAAAACTATTATTGTATTGACAGAATCACACACAATTTCATATATTAAAATCATTAAGTTTTCAAATAATCGTTTTCACATGTTTGTGAAAATACAGATCGACAGAAAACTTTCAAACCCGTTACGGATTTGCTTCCAAATTTGATAAATATTTACGTTAGATATTAAATATATGTACCAAATTTTATCCATCTAGTTTTTTATTTTTATTTTGTAATTCTCATGTTAATATATAGTTAGACAGCCGGACAAACTAACTTCCACCGAATGGCTTTTGTTCAAAGTTCGCTCATATTTTCCTCGTCGATAGAAATCTACAGTTTGGGTTAAAGGCCGAATACTAAATTTCAACTACCTAGCTCAAAACGTTTTTGAGTTATCTTTGTCACAATCTGACGGACAGACACATAATGCCAAAAATGTGTTTTTCAGTTTCAGGGAGATCTAAAACCTGATGATTCGTCAATAGTAAGAGCCGTACTTTTTATAAACTGTATATGAGAAGTAATAGAGATAGACGTATCGAACGTGAAGTATATTATCACAATGCGTAGTTTTGGATTAGAGATTCAGTGATTTACTCCCCTTTTAATCTTTCTTTCATTAGGTACACTATATAGTATAGCAGACTCGGACATACACATTTTATTTTACGATTTATCTGAAGTTCTGAAATTATTAAGATACGCTGTTTTACCAAGTAAATTTATTCAGACGGATGAGATTGATGAATCTGCCGAACAGAAAAATAACTCTGTTTAGTTACGTAATTTCTGGTTTGGCGTCAGAGATATCGAAAATGAAACTTGACATCTGCCAAGAGGAGGTTCCGCTGAGGAGAAGAAAAAAAGACATGACGACTTCGTTGTTTTCATTCTCGCCGATTTAGGACTAGCAGCGATTGCACAGATGTTAGTGATGGAAAACAGCTGCGTATTAAGAAATTCTCAGATGACCCACTTAGTAGACGAAGGCAACGAGATGAATTTTATCAAAATGCCATCTTTTATTTTGTTTATGGACAATGTAAACAAAATGTTAACACTGATTTGATGTTCTTCTGCGATACGCTAATGAACGTATTTATCGCCATCTTTAGCATATCTATCTCACAATAACTTACTTTTCCAAGAAAACTTCAGATAATCAGGCAAATTGCATTTTATTCATGCTTTGTTCAAATTATATGATGTATGGGTAGAACTAATATTGAAGTTTTGTGATTCATACGAACTTGAGGTTTGTCATTTTTAACATCTTTACATCTAAAAAGCACATCTTCATATTAATGTGGGGCTATCTTTTTAATGGTGGGTATTTGAAAGCTGTAACTAGAAAAATGAGTCGAGAATGAAATTTGAAATGCAATCTTTATACCAAAATTAAAGGTGGTATTGTAATATTTTAGACATCACTGGATCATAAAAGCGTATTTTTGGTTTAATGCGTGTCTGTTCATCTTTTAATCGTATGCCTCTGAATGATAGTTAAATTATTCTAAATAAATGGTAAATTTAGGCACATGATCTTCGTACCTGTATTGTCACTTTCTTCATAGACTGATAGAGAGAGATTTTGCCCCGGCAAGAAGTGTAAAGCTACTGGAAAAGAATGAATTTATTTATTTTATTTATAAGACTATTTAAGACAGCGTAATTTTAAATCTTGGTCATATGATGAGGATGATACATGGGATGGCAAACTCCTCTACTTATGGGAAGAAAAAGAGACGTCTGTGGAAGGACAGAGACATTGATCTTAAGATCGAAGATGAATGATCTCGAAAAATACCTGGAGGTCATTTGAAAATGGTAGTAGAGGTGATAGGAAACAAAGGAGGATAGTTAACAATATTTCGTTTCCAAACAAATGTATATCCAAACAGAATCAATCTTGCTGTTTTATTACATTTAGCAAGCGAGCGAGGAAGGTTAAAAGAAAAATAAATTTCAATGTCTTTGGCGCGACAAATGAGTGAAATACTGTGAATAGCAAATCTTTATATCGAAGATGATTTTTCTTTGTTGAATTTTTATTTAACCAATTCTATTTCTCATTCACTACATAGGTTACCTCATGAGAGACATTTTAATTGGCTTGACAGTTCAGCTGGAGTAGTATTCAAATTTATTTTCAATTAGGCCTTTAGTAATCTTACTGTGATAATCTGCTGAATCCATGAAAATACGAATAAATATATGATTTTTTTTTTGTTTTATATTTGTTACTGTGGGTAGTATTTAATCTCTTTAGGATTTCTTTATATTTCTGCAGTAAAACGCAATATCATGGTGGAATGTGTGGTGGATTTTTGACTTGCTGAATCTGTTACTGACACTGCTAATATAATCTGACATGTAGTTAGAAGTAACTTTCTTTAAAGACGGATAGTTTTCATCTGAAAGTGGCAGGGTCTTTTCCTTTTAGGGATTTAAAAAGGCTGTAAGGTAATTTTTTCAGGACAGTCAGTGATTTCCTTGGAAGTTGCACTGTATGACTCTGAACTCTTAATTACATTATTTAAAGTGAAAATGCAGCCTGATGACCATTTTTATTGAAGGACACTAATCACAGATAGTAAAGCACGGAAACATTTTCAGGTAAATACTTATTGATTTGATTCTTGCAAAGCGAAGGACACTAATCATAGATAGTAAAGTACTGAAACGTTTTCAGATAAATATTTATTGATTTAATTCTTATATAGCAAAAGCTGAATAAGCAAAGTCGATTAGAAAATAATTGCTCGTTTTAAGAGCATTCTTTAAAACTAAAGTAATTAGTGAGTGACGAAGACAAAAAGAAAAAAAACTGTCCTCACAGTAAGCCCTTAATTTAATAATATAACTTTGCAATAACATTTTTAGATAGCAAGAAAAATTTGTGAGATATTTATATTTTTTTAAATTTTGAAGCAGAAGGATTTTTAAAATCAAAAATGAATTAAATCATACAGATGACGATGTACAAGTTGTTTGGAAAGTTCTTGAACATTTGGCATTAAACAGAAGTTATATTTCTATTTAAGTGAGACAATTACAATATGAATACATTGGTTATTGTTCTCCAAATAGCAGATGGCAGAATATATAAATGGAAATTTCATCCAGCGTAAACATAGGGAATCGCAACAGGTGAATGCATGTAAAACTCACTTCCAATGGGATGATCAGTATTATACGATAGATTTGCTTACTCGCAACTGAGGAAACTAGTTATCTGTTTTTCTAACATAATTCCTGTTTCGTCGATTCCAAATTTTCTAAATATTTTTCATTCTCAGCAGATAAAATTTAAATGTAGATAAGCATTTCTGGAATTCAGCATAATTAGACTAATGAAGCAAGTCAATAACGCATCAATTTAATAATAGAATGATAAAATATAATGTTAATTAGTAACAAAATGAAATTAATTAAATGTTTATTTGAAAAAATATAAGGACAAACTTCAAATGAAAATGGATTTCCCTTTTTCCTTAATATATGTTCTAAATAATTTTTCGTTAAATCTGCATGTTTGCATTTAATCCTTAATTAACGCTTCACAGCTCATGTTATTTTTCTATATTTGTCTGTTATATGTAAAATCATTAGTATTTTCTGCAGTTCAAAAGAGAATTATATTTTCGGGGGAAAAAGAAAATAATAACTCTAAAATCATTAGCGACTACCAATATTTTCCAACCTGTATACTCGTTTTATGTTGTTGTTTATCCCTTCTTTGATTGAACACCAATTCAAAACAAGTCCAAGAAATCGAGGAAGGAAGGATGCAGTACCTACTGTGAGTAGAGACTCCTGAGCACCCGATGGCTGAAATCTGACTTTTTCATATGAAGATGACACTCACTCTACCCCTTTTTATAGGGACACACTGCACAGATAGCGAACAGAGTTAAGAACAACTAGGCCCGAGCTAGGACTCGAACCCGGAACGCCCAGATTACAGGGAAGACGTACTGCCCCTAGGCCAGGACATCGGCTTGAAATTAAGCACTTTTTGATAATCTTTCATCAATAAAACGCGTTTGAAGTCTTTCAGGGGAAAAATAGGTAATATGGTTAATAATTTTGACAAAATAAATCGTTATTCTGCATATGTAATTTCATAAAGAATCATAAAGCAGAAACATGAGAATAAGGCTAATTTATTTTTGAAATAATGTTAAAGATATTATCTAATGGGTCTGTAATAGTTAATTTATAATTGAATAAATATGGGTGTAAGGCTTGTTTTAATGCTATGGATTACTAGAAAACAAGTTCAAATATATAATTTTAATAATTTATTTTCTTGATATAAAATAATTTTTTCAATATATCCCTAGAAATACTGTATTATTTATTACCAGGGAAATACAAGTGCTTATGTGTTGGAAGTGAAGGTATGCATATTCACTAAATGTTTGAAAACTGTAAAAAAGAAAATATTTATCTTAACCTAATTCATTTAAAACTTAAAAATTCGGTGAATAAAGGTTTTCTCAGACGCTAACTGCGAGCCTTAACCTTGAAATATCAGAAACAGAAGCAGAAATAGAAAAAAGCAGTAAACTCTTTCCTTCATTTCATGACCGTGGTTCAAAATTACGAGGTCCGTACCAAAATAGCCCTCGTGTTGCTTTAAAACGGGACGTTAATATAACTAAACTAAACTCGTAACCTTGCAACAGAGAGTCAGTCTAATTAATAATCATGACATGTCAGTTTATAGATCTCGATTATTTGTGAGCAAAACATTGAAATTTCATTGATCACATTGATCACTCTAAATATATATTTGCCTAAACATTCTGGTATATTCTCTAATAAAGGAATTGAGCCCCTCTCCCCCCTCTCCTTCGTGCATAATTGATAATATATCACGAATGGACAATGGATAATGAATCTTGGACAATGTTATGAATGTTCAGACAGAATTTAACATGAAAGCTGTGTTCTTGGTAACATAATAAAGACAGTCTATACATGAGCATTAAATACATGCTATTGGCAAGCAATATTTATGAAAGATCACTCTATAATATATCTAGTTTGCAATCTCTCATGATTTTATTTAGTATCAGAAAAACGAATATATATGGATGCATAACGATGTATTACATACCAAATTTTATTTTTTTAAGTTGTTGCGTTCACCTGCATGCAAGAATTGCAGACAGACAGGCAAGTCCATCCTTTAACCGATTTGATTTAAAATTTCATAAAAAACCACACACTTTAGATGCTAAAACCATGGGCCAAATTTCATTTACCAAAGACTTTACATTTTTGAACGATAGCATTTATTTGCATGTAAGGTACAGATCAACAGTCAGTCACCCTTTGTGTGATTTGTTTTCACTTTGACTAGGATATGCACTTTCAATGTTAAACTATGCACCAAATTTTATTTACCCGATTCTTTATGTATTATAGTAATTGTATTCAATTGTATTCGGAAAGACAGATAGACAATTTTCTTGCAAATGGTATTTTTTTAAAATTTGATAGAAATCTACGCATTTGGTATATATATCAGATTTCATTACTCTAGTTTTATGAGTTATCATGTTCGTAGACAAACAAACATAATTACAATTTTTTTTATTTTTAGAGTGGTGTGAAAGTTGGGATTCGTCAAAATTCTCGCCTCATTTTTCGAGGATTACATTAAGACAAGAAATAAAAATTGCCACAAAAAACGTACTTCTTTACCATCCAAAGTGTACCTACGCCAGTTTTGGTAGCTTTAGGTTCAAAATGTTCTGTGAATCGCTAAAAGACTAGAGATCTACAGATTTGAGTTTTTATTACAATCTTCAAGTTTTTATCATCGGTATTTCACGCCTTTGGCGATCAGCTGATTCATCCGGAATATTTCGTTTCAATTAAATCTCGTATGCAATATTAGATATTCACAGCTTCTTCAACAAGAGTTTTTCAGCCACTTATTGTAACAGACATTGAAGCCGTGTTAATTCAAATGATTTGTACCTATCCTATGTATTGTGTATATGACTTCTCGCTTTTATGAACCTCAGTTTAGTATCATGATATTAGAATGTATTTGAAAACTTTAATGCCTGAATAATCTGTTTCAAACTGCTCGTTATCTTTTATACGATAATGGAATTTTATTTTTAAAAATCCTATTATTATTGCTTTGAATCTGCATTTAAATTCGTGAAATTAAATATTCGTTGAAATACAGAAAACAATTTGAATACCATGACAACTATGAAATCTATTTTTAAAAATTATGCAAGAAAAAATTTGTCTTTCAAAATTCAGAAAACATTTGCACCTGAGCTAAACCTTAAAAATAATTATTTAAAAAATTCTAAATTGTAAAATACAATTCAGAGAGATAATATATTATTACGCTAAATTGTCGCTTAATGCTGGATAAACGCTGATATCACGCTTAATTTTTAATTCAGTAACTAGTAAAAAATTCAAAAAATTCATTTCGAATAGGCACATTTTCATTTCCCAAAATATATCTTTGCCGATTCAGCAGCTCTAGATTATACTGCTTGGCCTATATAAGTAGACACATATTCTCCTTTATCATTAATAGAAATATTAAAGAGATTAAGCATAATAAGTAATTATACTTCTGGCAAGTTGTCTTTGAAGCTACAACTTGATACAAAATCACAAATAATGTATATATGGTTAGACTGTATTTTTCCTTTTATTATTCATAAAAAACGGTTAAAAGATGGTATTTGATTGCACCTTTAAACAAATTTTTTGAGAAAACTGAATCGTTAATATAGCAGATAATTTGTATAGCAGTAGAATTTTCGTGCATTCAAATATGATGCATTTCCGAATAATTTTTCTCAGATTTTAGCGTTTTTGAAATTGAATTTTGTCATTCTGGAAAGCAATAATTTTTTTCTTTTTCGTAATAATTCTGCAATATTTTAAATACTTTCGTATAAATTTATTCCTTTTATTATTTTTAATCATATTTTATTTCTTGGTTTTTATGTTAGGCATAATTCATTATTTTAGAAAATTCGTTATTATTTTTTGTTCTTATTTTATGTTGTGTCCGATACATTCAGTTATTCATATGCAGACGAAATTTTAATTAATGCGTCTTCATAATTTTTTCATTGGATGGAAAGGGAAATCAAAAATTAAAATATCAAGAGAGGAACGATTCTTTTTGAAACGATATTGAGAGGATCACATATAATATAAAAGTCGACATATTTCGAGGTCTTAAAACATTTTTCCAGCTTTAATTAAACAATCCTTGATGAAATCGCCTTTGGTGGAGGATTTCGAGTGTTTATCAATCAGCTCAACAAAACATAATGAGCAACTCACCACTGCCTCATTTTTTGGCGATAATTTTGTAAACAGGAAATGTTTCGTGACCAGTGCATATTTATCGTAATTTGATTTAAGCTATTCGTATCGAATTGTTAAATGTTGTCCACACATGTCGGAGCCTGCTACTTATTTCTGAACCTATAGAAGTTCGTTTATCTGAACCTATAGAAGTTCGTTTATCTGAACCTATAGAAGTTCGTATATACAACTGAAAAAAAGCTCTAATTAGCATTTGCTACAAAATTATATTTCATGTTGAGTCATTAAATATACTTCTGAAAAATTATGATATTTCAATTTTTACACAGTCCCTTAGTGATATCAATCAAATTAAGTAAAATTTTCTTGGCACACAAACATTTTTTCTGCAAGAGAAACAGAATTAAGAATTTTTTATTATTATTTTAAGCCAAAAAAGAGATTTATTTCGGAAAGGTACCTTTTTATTACGTTCATTAACGAATCTTTCTTGTGGTGACCATTGTAATGGTCTGAAATCTGTTAAAAGTCAACCTGTTAATAATATTCGTCGCTTCATAATTTGGTCGGTTTTAGTCGCAGAGGTGTGGAATTTTTATTATTTAAAAGGCGGGTTCGTCTAGTATTGTTACCAAATATAATTAATTACACGGTATCATCCCATAATTTTAGATATCGAATTTTTTCTAACGAATATTTATTGACTCTCTACTTATATATAATGCATTTTTTAAAAGCAATTTAGAACTTTTTCCAACAAAAACAATAATGGTTTAGATTATAGTTCTTAGACGATTATGACTTTGTCTATTATACTTTCAAATTTTTAAGAACTTTCTTTAAAATTCTTCCTTGTCCCATTTGTTTTGTGATAATTTCAAACTTTTTAACTATTTGAATTTTTCAAAAATTTAATTAAATGTCTTTAATTATATCTTTAATAGACTTTCTTCTTCACTGGCTCAACAGATCTGGAAGCTCTGGTCTTTCTCAAAATTCCTTTGCATGCCGCCGTATTCTTGGTTAAGATTTTATAATTTTTCTGCTTAATAGTTTTCTAGTCTTTTACCAGGCCACACTTAAGTTTTGATCTGATTTTCAAATATTTGACAGAATTTAATATAGTTTTACTTTTTCTGAAAAATTTTCTTATTAAAAGTCGAATTATTTAATTTAGTATTGAGTAATTTTCTTTATAAAAACAAAAAATACAGCGTGTTTTAATCCATTTTTTTATCAGTTGAGATAGTATTTAATAGGAATAGATTTATTCTAAAAATAAGGAAAAAGTCAAATTGCCTTCATTGGGCATATTACCAGCAAAAAATTGGTATGCTGCTAAATTTTAAATTTTTAAGTAAAGATCAAAAGTGAAAAATATTCTTTTTAAAATTTGTAGAGGTTAGAAAACATGAATCACCAGGTGTTTTTTAATTTTAAAACGCTGTTTCTATCATTAAAATTTCAGTTTGAAATAAGAGGGACTGTGCACCCTCAGGTTCTTTAACAATTAAAGACTTACAATCATTTTGTTTAGATGCGACAGAATAATATTATTTTACATAAACTGATCTTCTAAATACAATCATCAATTATAATAAATCAGATAGTTAGAGATGCAAAATATTTAATTTTTTGGAAAGAATTCGCCGTATCACAAAATAATACTCTCTAACGAAGATAAGAAATTATAAAAGAAACACAAGAAATAATTTTCTAGGAGAAAATTTAATCGAGCTCAAAAATACGCTGAACTATCACCAACCACTAACTTTTCAGTGGAAATTCTTGTTATGTTTTCCTAAACAATTACCTAACAAATTTGTCTTTATATCATTTTAAGATTTTAAAAATTACCTGTTAAATGAAATCACTTTCATTTTCGTATTATTTTTAACTCTTAACTCAGATTGATAAACAATGTTTTTAAATATAAAAGGATTGAAATGCATTCATCAAACCATTCAGTTAAGTGATTTTACCAATCATTGACTTCGTTGTAGGATATTAACAGCCCCAATTTGATTTTCGCTTCAGCTTTTCATTCAAAATCATCCTTAGTCAATGATGTATCATATCTTTTTCCTACAGGAGCATCATAATCTTCATTTGATCAAAGCAGTGAATATTTTATTTTGAATATATCGATGCTACATTCACTTGGTGAAATGGGAGTTTTTTTGTTATAGGACAAGCAGTAACTTAATGGCCTGGATCGCCTTTGTTTAAATAGACGCGACGATTATGGGAATGTTAGTATGGCATGGAAATTTAGAACGTTTAGTGCTGAAATAAGTGTTTTCTTCGCATTTGACTTCTTGAAATTGTGAGATCTGTTCTGAAATAGCCATCGTCCTGTGTCAGAAAGGAAGCAATGAAGACAAACATTTTAAGCCAGAATAAACCAGGTTTGGTCGAGGGAGTCTAGATTTTTTCAAAAACTTTCAGCTGGTGTGGCAAAAATGTACGAAATTTTACTATGTCTCCCCTTTTCTTTTTACTTATGAAAAAAGTTCAATTTATATATTTCAAATATTAACGAGGTTATATTTTAAAAATTTACTCATGAAAACTTTCTTTAACAATTTTTAACATGCATTAAGTTTTATTACAATTTTTTAATATTAAAATAAGTCAACAAGCTTTCTCACACCACTTTTTAAATCATTTTTCATCATGTTTTCAAGAAAATTTGGATATTACAGAATTCATTTGGTATTTTACCATTGTAAAATAATAATAATTATAATAAATGTGCTTGAAACTGTAAAGAAGCTGTAAATCTAGGCTAGAAATGGGGTGTTAAAATTATGGATAGAAACGTTTTCACTCGAAAGAACCACTAAGGATCTAAGCAAAATTCATACCAGGTTACGTCACTCCTACAGATTAAAAATACTTGACTGTTTTTTTTTTCTTTCTTTTTTTCTCCAAAATGTAGAAGATCAAGTAGGGGGCAGCGAACAGTTCAAGTCAGATCTACGGTAAGACAATATCCAACTGATATTCGCAAGCAAAAAGTGCCTTGCATGTTAATCCTCGGGTTGTATTGAATTCAGATTCTGGTATCTCTGAACAGGATTCGTCAGCATTATACCGATGTATGACGGATGACGGATAAATTTTAAAAATAATTTTAAAAAAGACGTAATGAAATAGAACCGTATGATTTGTTAATACAGCATTAGCTCTTTAACCCTTTCAGCCCTAACTCGTCCAGTCCAACAGGGCCTTATTCAAGCGCTTTGAGGCGTTTAGATAAATTTAAAGGGTAATAGGTATCTCGTGACAAGCGTACCATATGATCGCTTCTGGGGGTGCACTAACCTTGTCATTGATTAATGAGCGACTTTTCAAATCTGCTATGCCTCTGAAGGAAATTGACATTTTCGATAGTAACTACGGGAATGAAGCATTATTTATCAATTAAGAAGACCTAATTTTTAATCATTTTTTTAATGAATGACATAAGTTTTTCATTTTTTTATCCATAATATATAACTTTTAATATATTTATCAATTTAAAAATCTATTTCCTTTCTCTTTATTTGATTATTTTCATTTACATTGATTATTCAAATGTTGTTGTTTTTTCGAAATTTGTTTCCTTAAGTTTTCTTTTCTGATACCTTATTTAATTACAAATCAGTTTCATAAATTTATTGCGTTTGCAAAAACCCTCAGTTAGATATCAAATAAAAATTTCAACAATTATTGTTTCTTTCCTCATCTATTTACAATTAGAGCATTTCAGAAAAATATGGTGATTGTTAATTAAAATCATTTGCTATTTAAAATTTAGAAATAAAGTAAAATTTGATGTATTCAGTTTCGATTTTGAAGGAAATTCTGTGGAAATAATTGAAAAACTATGAACTAATTGATAAATGTCTGCAAGCGTATGAAAAGTACAAATATTTTTTAAATATTTGTTGCCTTATTTGCCAAAAATTTCTCAGTTTTATAGAAACACAAAATTCTTGCTGTTTGAAATAAAATCTCTTATTATATTTAATTATGAAATTAAGTAAAAAAATATTAATTTTAATTCAGAAACTGATTTGAACTGTTGCAAAAATTTTATTAGATTATGTAATAGAATCTTTAAAAGAATAAATAGAATGATTATTTGAGGAAATCGATAACAATGACTTTTTTCCTTGAAATATCGATAGAGCATTCCCCTCCACCATCTCCCCAATTATGTTTTTTATCTACTAATATGAAAATAGATTTCTTTTAAGAAGCAAAAGAAGGCAGAATTGAGTTAAGATATGCTTCGCAATCATCTTTACAGAATTAATTTTTCAGGGAATTAATATGCAAGCAGATAAGAAGAGATTTTTACAAACTGCATTTTTTTTATTGCTGCTGATATTTGGTAATTAGAGATGTAAATTTTGTGTTGGAAAAATTATATATTTTAACAATGCATTTTATTTCACCTTTTCATTAGGATTTTTCAGTTTTTCAAGCCACCAAAGCCTTATTTAAAATTGCACTATATCTCCAATAGGAAAGGTACAGGAAAGGTATTTTGAGTAAGTTAAAAAGCAAATAAATTCCTGCCCATTTTTACTTTAATAAATAAATTTAAATTATTTTATTAACAAGATTTTTGGAGCTAAAAAGTTTCTCATTCTTTGAAGACTTTATGATGATTTTCATATTCTGTATATAAAAATTAAAAAAATTGTTAAAAATAAACTCTAATTCTAAAGTAAGAAATTAAAATCTATTTTTTTTATAATCATATGTTTTCGTATTTCATAAGTAAAAAAAAAAAAAAAAATGAAGAAAAATACCCCAAAGAGATTCGAAGATAATAATGTTTAATTAATTTATCCTTATTTTATTTTTTAAATTTACTGCTATTAAATAGCAACAATAAAATACAAATAAACAAATAAATATGCCCCTAAAATCAGCGAAACACGTGTGAGTATAAATTCAGCAACAAATAAATAAAGCAAACCCCTCCTTCAAACCTCCCCGCGGGGTTGAACACTGACCACGCATTTCAATTATAGCTCAGGAGATATTCCCCTCCTGTTATCTCTCTGAAGGAAAAGACGATTTCATTTTGTTTTTGTCCATAGAACACGGCTCAGGACTTAGAGGTACAGGAATTCTCATGCTTTTCGAGCTCATAAGAGTTAGAAAACAAAAAATAACATGTACAAAAATATTGCAAAAATTAAACAACGATGTTATCAATCTAACCACTATTTGCAGCAACACCGAGGTACACCGTTAGTGCAAAAATGTGGAATAGAATGGCGATCTCAATTTAATTACACATGTTTCAGATCACCTGCAGCGCAACTTCGTCTAACTCAATTTGTACAGTGTTAACTAAATCTGTAATTTATTGACATAAAAGTGTCTGATTTCCCCAGCTTAAGGTCTCAAACATACATTCATATCTTTTTTTTTTTTTTCAAATCATTTTCAAAATCGAATAGTCATTTGGGAGATACCCAGTAACACCTTGAAAATTTTAGGCTTAATAGATCCTTACAGGCTCTGTTGTTGGAAACGAAAGGTTATATTGGAAAAATTTCCGATTCATCCACAATTTGAACAGCAGCATTAATATGAAATTACTGAAAAATGAACCGCACTACTTTAGTTGAATTCCATAAATTATACAATTCAGAGATGAGTCTCTTATTGTGTAGAATCTTTAATCTTCTTAAAGAGTATCGTCTTCCTTGAATTTTCTGCCTTCATAATGAATAAAATTGGAAGATGATATCGAAATAAAGTCAATCATAGATTAGTTTAAACTAAAAGATTAAATCTACTAATAAGGACAATTAGCAGCTGTTTTTCAATGGAATAAGGGGAAGATAATTTAAGAAAGATGTGTAGTTTTGAGATGGGAAGCTAGTGATATGTAGATATCTCTCATTATCAATTGACTTTGTGAATGGGTGGCTTATTCAAAATAATTTCCTGATAGTGCCCAACCCAAGAATAGAAAATTAATATGGCATCCATTAGATTTAAAGTTGATAGTTTTAAACACATTTAATACCAATTGTAATTGATCCATTGTGGCTATGGCATTAATCATGCAATTGGCAAATTCTCTGAATAGTATGTTTTTGATGTTTTTATTAAGTTGAAATTTATCATTTGAACCTTAATGATATAAATGGGTTTCACTATCAATGGAACCACCACTAATATGCTACTAGATGCTCTTATATAATCCATGTAAAATGCATAGTAGCATGTTAAGTTCGAAATAACTGTACACATCATATCTAAATATTTTAAATAATTAACTTTTGGCGTAGGTGTTGGCGGAATTGTGCCAATGCGTAGGTTGAATTTCGCCAAGGATCGAACCTGCGATGTCCGGGTTTGAAATCCAGTAACTTATCCACTATACAAAAATGGCCACCAATGTTTAATGGTAGTTATTGGCTTATTAAGATGCAAAGTGCAACGTCGTGATGTTTCGAAGTTCCGCGGTGTGACAAAGTGGTCACGAGCACCTCCACATCATAATTTGGAATAGAAACTTTAATTTGTAATATTTAGGGAAAGTTAGAATTAATGAACTAGTTTAGACGAGCGCCGTAAAGCTCTAACGTCATGAAATTTGGTATTTAACATTTTTCCTTTTATTTTCCCTAATGGATTGAAAATAATTAGTTAATATAAAATAATTTTTAGACTATTTATGGGGTAATTGAGAGGAATAATTAATGGAGTTACGTTGCACTTGCCTTTTCTATTGGGACTGATCTATTTTGCTTATTTAGTTCGAACAATTTCCGGAATTTCGCGCGTGCAGCTCATCGTAGCTGTCTTTGCCGAAACAGGTAAAAATTTTGATAAAAGTTAATCCACCAAATTGGTAACAAGTTAATTAATTCTCAGCTTTTTCACTGAGGGAAAATTTATATGGACATTGTCTAGTGCAGCTCTTGTTCTTTTCCTAGAGCTACGTACAGCAGGATCGTATGCAGGTAGTATTAATAACTTGTTACGAATCTGGGGCAGTTTGTCGAAGAACTTCAACGACGTTCTTCTGATAAATTCCGAAACAGGTTCAATTTTGAGGTCGTGGTGTAGAATTTTTCTCCTGACGTACCAGGGAGCGTTCGCTATCCTTCTCAGGTGACGATTTTGGAAAACTTGCAACCTCTTAATGTTGGTGGCACTTGTGGCCCCCTAGATTTGGGAGCCGTACATCAATATTGGTCTTAAAATTCCTTTGTAGAGCAGAAGCTTGAGCCTAATCGAGAGCTTACTGGAAATTAAGCTATTGAGTTTTTTACTCATACCTGCTGCTTTGTTGAGGGCGGCTTTAATATGACTATTAAAGCTTAATTTTGCGTCTAAAACTAACCCTAAGTATTTGTATTCATTTACAAAGGGGACGGGCTGGCCGAATATTTGGATTGGTGGTAGATCAGGCATTTTATACCTTTTGCTAAACAGGAGGCACGCGCATTTAGTCGGGTTGACTTTTATTTTCCAGCCGATGAGCCAGCACTGTAAGAGAGACATTTGTGTTTGTAATTGTTTCATGACAATGTTTGGGTCCCTATGCTGTGTTAGAATGGCGGTATCGTCTGCAAAAATTGCTAAGTAACAATTAATTACTCTCGGTAGATCGTTAACGTAAATGTTAAAAAGAGTTGGAGAGAGCAAACTCCCTTGCGCGCAGCCGCTCAGGATTGGTCTGGGGGAAGAAAATACTTCGTTTACTCGTACTCTAAAATTACGTGAGGTTAGGTACGAGCGTAAAATTTTGACAAATTGCGCAGAAAATTCAAGTCGCATGCACTTGAATAAGAGCCCTTCGTGCCAAATTTTATCAAAGGGCTTATTAAGATTCACCACAAACTAAAAGTATCATTCGAATATGCCTGCAATTATCAGTGGAGATTCGAATATGCCTGCAATTATCACCACAAATACGGAGAAACGGCCGAAAGATCTCGTTTATATGAACATGTGAAGTTTTAATGGATGATACATTCTCTTCTCGCTATCTATTCGATTGTAGTTTAATACTGGGCAATCGACATGGCAAGACAAGAAATCGCCCCCCCCTCTCCCGGTCGTCAGTTTTTATTATGTGTGAAAGCTTATGATCCAATTTTCGTTCCACTATTCTTTACTTTTGAGAGAAAACAAACACTGCGCTTCACCGTGCCATCTCTACTAAGAAAAGATTGAATCTCTCAGCTGCAGTCACTAAACCTATTTCATGAATTTTGGTAGTTCATGATATCTGAATATGTTCTCAATGGTCACCAGCCCCTCCATCACAATCTCCAGTTTCGAGATATATAGCAAAATAGAACTTTGGTAACTTCCCATCAAACAGTTAAAGCGATTTAATCACCAATTAATTTCACCACTTTGCAATACTTCACTTATAATAAAGATGATTTTGTGTATGTATGTGTGTTTATAGGTGTGCTCTAGGATGGGCCATCTAATTTAAGACCACCAAATTAAGCACATCTATACTTTGCAAAGTGAAGGAGTACACACATCAGAGACACTTAAAATTTTGATTATAATATTAATTGAAAATTATGAAAAATGTTGGTGTTTATCCTCGATAGCTTCCGAAAATATTATAGTACAAAAGTAATTTTTACAGCATCTTAAAATTCAAAAAAATATCTTTTCAAGGAACTTTTTTTTGCTGCAATTTTTTTTTTTGTATTTAATCCTTTTTGAAAATATTGTAAGCATATTTTTCAGCAAGAATACAAAGATATATAAAAATTTTGAACAAATACTAAACATATTTTCAAACAATATAAAAGTTCTTAATCGTTTTTGTTTTGCAATCCGAATTATTGACGATATTCATAAAGAAACGCGCAACATTAAATTTCTCTTTAACTCATAATTAAAGATAAAACGAGCGCTATAGTTACTTCAATTTGAGAAGAATCAGTGCAAGATATAAATTTATATTTAAAATGCTATTAACAAGAGGAAAAATGTCAAATTTTATATTATTTTAGATTACAAATTACATTGTTAAAAGGCTAGAAATTCCAGAGTTTATTCATGTCATTCGAATTTAAGGGAAAGGGCAGAAAAAGACAAATGTATTTAAAAATAGGCGTCAGAATCTCTTATAAGAATTATAAGAGCTGCTTAAAAGGGTAAATTATATATTTAGAGAAATTCAAAGCTTTTAAATATTTTGTTAAAAAAGTTACTAACATCAAGTTACATAAAATATTGCGTTGGAACCACGTAGACTAGCTAGTCATCGAAGGCGGCTGATCAAAAATAAAATTGAAGCTACGACTTATGTTACTGATTTGCAATTAGATGTTAAATTACATGGGCAATTATATGCATTTAAATATGTTAAGCAAAATGATTTACTAATGGCGAGTCACATATAAAATAAACAGAACATGTAAATAACGTGACATATATCTATTACAATTTTCTGATTAAAAATACAATCCTGGAAATTATGAATATCAATTCATGCCTAAGAGATTTAAATTAAATTAAATTTTAAGTTGCTGGCAATTGACATAATTATTAAATATTTAGGTTTTCAAAATTAATTATATTTTTAATTATATCTAAGTACCAAGCAGTTCAATTGTTTAACTGCTACAAAATGGTTTTATATTAAAATCCTCAGCGTTTATCTATTTTCCAAATTAAAAATTTTGAAAAGAGAAGGAATTTTTTTTTTAAAATATAATTAATTTATTTCGAATATTTCACTTAAGAAATTTCATCAGATATTAATTGATCATGGTTAAAACTTTTGATTTCAACCCTGACATGGTCCATGTTCAATTTCAGAATAAGACATGAACAACCCATTTATTATTGATTTAATATACTATTTTATATATTAAACTTTTAATATACATTTTTGTTTTTAGTTATTCATAAATAATATAATTAATTATAATTAGTTTATATACTTTATTTGTTAAACCAACCAATTCTTCTAATTTGTTTAAAACCATAGAAATATAGTAATGTCACAGGTGAAGATTCACATATAAATTCAAGGATGTAATTATTCTGAGTGAACAAAACATGGTAATTATCAGTTCCGCTTTATCATACTTGTACCGATACCGCTTGTTTTGTAACTTCTATTGGTCGATATCTATCTATAAAGTTAAGATAAGCTCACTTTCAGAATCAAAAAGCAAACTTGTTTAAATGTTATTCCTTTTTTGAGAGCCATTTTTTATTTTTATCTATTGAGGGTATCGAAATGCGAAAGGAAAAAGAAGGGAATTTTTAAAACGTAACTCTATCTCGAGTGGCTTAACATCTCGAGTGGAGGATGATAAGAAGGGACGACAGTTTCCGCACACACGTAAACATGATAAAGCGATCCGAAAAGAAATGAAATGCTGCTTCTTTGATATCGTTTGGTGAAGCGGAAAGTTCTGGAACAATTATCGATTCGAAGCTGTCCTAATTGAAGACATATTATTTTTTTTTCCTTCAAATTATTAAAAGAAACTTCTGATAAGAATTCTCATTTTCTTTTTAATTCAACACTTAACGATCAAAATTTGAAATACGGCATGCAAAACCAATAATATTTAGAATAGTTTTTTTTCTTTTAATTTGGTTCAGAGATGAAGATGATTACGATAAGATTAATCTGCAAAATTTACCACATGTTTCATATACATTATTTTTACTGGTGTACGTTTCTGCAAATAAATTACATATTTTTTCTATTCAATTTGTCACATTTGATATATAAAAATAGGAAATCTTTTTGTTATTTTCGATGGCTGCACTGTACGGGATTGTACGATTTTTCACTTCTAAACTATGTAGAAGTAGATGACTGTTTATCGTGATTGATGACTTAATAGTATGTATTTGTGAAGATATATGTGCTTGGAGTTCAGTCAGAATAGCAATTCCAAAACTAACCTATAATTTCTATCTATAATTTATTATATTATTATTACTTTATTTCTATAATATCTAATAATTTAAATCTATAATCTTTCCTATAAGCGCAGATATTGTATAGTGACACACCAAAGAGAGAAGTAGAAACAAAGAAACAACGTTATTCGTTGACAAATACAACAGGGAGCGAAATAATATATAATACATTTAATATTATGTTTCCTTCTAGAGGCGCTTGTCCATCATATGAAACTCTAGTCCGCTATTCCTCAGGTGGAATGAAACTTCTAATTCATATTAATTTTAAAATTTGCAAAGTGAAAAACAAAAGGAAAATTATTTTATGTAATAAAATAATTTCATATTCTTGCAATTCGAATTTAACTGCTATAGCATTTTAATGGATAGTTGATGCTTACAATACTGGTTTAATCTTCACAATTATTCTGGAATTTTATTCACTAAATTTATTTGTTAATTCCTTGTTTGTATGTTTCAAATAAAACTTATTTAATTAAGGGAAGTCTTAAATAATATATTATTATTTAATTATGGATCATTATCCTTATTCGAGCTGCCATCTATTGATGATTATCGCTATAGGTGATTGATGATTGTGACGAATTAAATGCTGATCGACCGTTATTTAAAAGCACGATTCAAATTATAAATTCTGAATAATGAAACATCATCTAAAATTTATCAATACACCATTCTATTTTTTATATATATAACTTAGAATATGTGAAAATCAGCCAAAAGATCGAATAATAAATGTATCCGAAACTTCAATTATTGTATTAATGTAAAACACAAATATTTGCAAGCTTTGTGACTAATATTTTATGTACTATTATTAAGAAGATCTTCATGCTTCAAGACATTGATCAACTTCTGAGAAAAGGCTGCAATCTACTGATAATTATATAAATACAATCATAATTCTGTTAAGTTTGTTTTTGTTACATAAACGCTCTTCCTTACCTTCCACTTATCCTTTTTTTTGAAAGTCAGATGAAAAAAATATGTATAAAAACAAAATAATCTAAAAAACAAACATTGAATAAATGTATAGCATCAAGGACGCTATCGAAACGGCGCATAGTATTACGATTAAAACTCTTAACTTATTATTAAATTATGCTGAACAAACAAACGCTTTTTTTCTGTATATAGTACATGTCATGTATATGAGTTAGATTAAGTCGATCATAATAAAGTTTATTTTTTTAGTTTAAATTTTGAAACGGAAAATATGCATTAACGCAAAATGAACATGCTATTGAAATCACTACAAAAATAATATAGAAAGATAACATAACTCATCACTATAAATTTGTATTAATTAAGAAAAAATAATGATAAAAATAATTTATAGCGTCAATGTTGAAAATTTAAAAACTTAAAATATTAATTTATTATTTACTAGCCGCCTTTGGCTAGTAAATAATAAATTAATATTTTGCCTTTGGCCTTTACTAGCCGGTTCGCCAATCTTAATACTCTTAAAAATGGTCAGTTAAATACTTGACGTAACGTCATTGTCAATTAAATACTTAATGCTACTTCATCAAAATATTTATAAGGCTCAAATTTCAATAGTCATATCAATCACCCATGCATTTATAAAGGCTGTAAGCCTGTAATGTACCATATGTCTCTCTAATTATCTGAAATGAAAATGATTATACTGCAAATTGATATAAAACAATTTTTTACCGAAACAAAGCATTTAAAAAATATATATAAGTAAAAGAGAACCATTATGTGTACTACTGAATAATTACAATAATTTAAGTAATATTTCAAAAATATTCAACAAAAATTACTTAGATTCATCATATAATTCAGGTTTTAGTTTTACTTTCAAAAGGATTTAAATGATGCGATAACACGATTAAATAACACTTTAACTTTCAAATAAATAAATGAAGGTTTCTAACTTCTGCTATCAAATTTGATCGACTTATGAAGTTTTGAATAGAAATGTTTAGAACATTCAACATTTTCATTCTTAAGCCAATCAATCTTGAGAAATCCTGGATGTTGATTGGGGTATCATCTTTGGAATGGTCGATGAAGTGGTTTAAAATTACCCGTTTTTATTGAATAGTGATCTTCAAATATTCATCAATCAGTCAGTTTTAGAGACTGAGTTGATTGAAGTTTATTTCTTTTTATTTAAAAACTAAACATTCTTCATTTTTTAAAGCATTTTCAGACATGTTTAATACTATGTAGCTGTTTACCTCATTTAGACTCTTTTTATAGATACATTTCTATTATTAAAGTTTTACAAATTACCCGAAAAAAATAATATGCATATGTATTTTTTAGACTTCTACAGCTAATAATATTGTAGAAGTCACAAAATTTTTTATTTACATTTTATTTTCAGAAAAAACATGTTTCATACTCTATTTCATTTCATGTAGACACGTGCTGGAAATTACATTTTTATATGTTTAATTTGCAGTAATTATTTATTTTTTAATTTGAGTTTATTTTAATCTGATGGCATTATATTAATGAAAGATAATTTTTTCCCCTTTCACTCGTAACGCATTCGTGCAGATTAAATTTTATTGTTTTGTACGAAATATATTGTTGAAAAATATAGTTAAAATATTTCTTTAAAAAGTCGTGAAAAATAAAAGCTTAAGTTATGTGTTAAAATACTGACACCATTAGAAAGCTTATTTTTTAAAATCTTTAATTTCATGTAAAAATCATCTTTGTGCGATAATATTTTCGAAAATAAAAAAAACGTCGAAATTTCGCTTGATTTTTAATTAATTAAAATTCGAAAAAAAGGCATCCAAGGTGCACATCCCGGATCTCCAAGGTATACATGTACCAAATTTGGTGTCTCTATGTCCAACGGTCTGGTCTGTAGAGCACCAACACACACACACACACACATTGAGCTTTTATTATAAGCACAAATAAAATGTAAAAATATATACATCTGACATTGATATAAACAGATGTGATAAGAGTAAACAATTTTCTAAAGTAAAATGTTCTTCACTAACTTTCAGATTACAAACTTCTTTACTAATTCGTTTAAAATCATTTTTTTCGACATATTATAACATCACAGTAAATTTGTATCATGAATAATAACGAACAATAATATTTGATCGTTTACAATAAATCGTACTACTAATCACTAGATGGCAGCAGAAGGAAACGGTATAAAACTGACATTTGTTTCCAAAGAAAATAAAATTTTAATAATTTGTAAAACTCTTATCTCCTAGAAAGACTAAAATAAAAGAAATTACTTTTTAGAAAGAAAAAAACGCAATTGATGTACTAATAAGGTTAATGCATATCCTTACCTAAAGCTAGATTAAAGTATCGGAAAATATTGAAATCAAGGTCCTGCGTAGATTCAGTAATAATTACCGTTTATTACTTAAGAGATGGAAGATGATTTTGGGTTCACAGGCAGTAACAGAATCATCAAGCGCAACATCAACTTTCACTTCAAATCCTTCTCAATGGCATGTCTACATAAATTGCCAGCAGGTCCGGCAAGCAACGGCGCAAAACTGCACGGTTGCTTTTTTTTTTTTTTTTTTACAGAAACTGTAAAAATTAAAATTACAATTAAACGTTTAAACGTAATTTACAATAAATAAAGCATTTTTTAATTGACATGTTTTACATATTCATAATAGTTATTATATATGGACTCCCTTTAATCTAAAATGTGTCAGAAGAAATTTTCATACTGTTATTTTAAAAAAAAATTTTTAATCGGTTTGGAATTTTTGAAAAAATTTTGCTAAACTGCTTAGAAAATCCCTTTTCATTATAGTTTTCAAGAAGTTCAGATTCCTGTACATCTAAGTTTTGTCTTTTACATTCTTCGACAAAAATTCTGTCTTCTTAATAACTGAATATTTTATGGATATAAAATAAGTTATCTTAAGATTATCTTTGGTTTATTGGCTCTTGTGCCAATAAACCAAACAAACAAACCAAACCTTCAGGAAAATTAAAGTATTAAATAGAGATCTAAATATATCTCTGACTTTTATATCATAGACTTTTAAATATATCTCTGCTTTCTAACCCTAAATGGAATACACGAATTTCTCTTTCAAAAATCTGACAAAACCCTTGCCCCTCTCAAAATCTGCAACAACGGTTTGCATTCTTGAAGGTTTGATATTACAAAAGCGGACTTTCTGTAGCTGATGGCGGAAATTTATTACTGTATTATTACTTACGAAAATGTATCACTACGTTTGTTGCAAATGCTCGTTCAACTCCATTTTAGAATTCGCAGAAAATCTACCCATCCTCAAGCCCATCTAAGCTAGTATCTGTAACGAACAAAACAACTGCTTCATGTGTTCATCAATCAATCAAAAGTTTTAGAAAATGTCCCAGTTATACTAAGAAAAAAATGATTCGGTTTTTTTTTTCTTTGAAAAGGTATTTGGAATCTTTTAGCATTAATACTGAAAGTAAATGAAATAATTTAAGTATCATTTTGAATCTTACCTTTTCTTTTTATCGCAGGGATTGGGGAAAGAAGATAAATACAAAAATTTGTTTTTCCGTTGAATGCACCATCAAATAAAATGAAAAATGAAAAAAAAAATTATCAATTAGGAAAGGTCTCAATTAAAACGGATTGTTATCTTTTGAAAAGATTATTGTCATTGAAACGGAAAAGTTTTAATGAAAGATCAAAGCCAGTAAATATGAATTTTATATAATGCATTCTGTTTAACATAAAAAAACACCATTTAAGTAACCTTTAGTCACACATTTTAATAATTTAACTATAAATTATTAAGATGTGTAATTTTATAATTTACTACATGTTAAAAATATTATTAATAATATTAATTATATATTATAACATTAATATCATTATTAATAATATTAATTTGACTAAAAATTATTAAAGCAACGTGTCAAGTTGCTTTAATTATAAGCTATTTGGATAATGATTTAAATGAAGTGTTTAATATTCAGCATTTATTTACTTGTTAATGAAATTATGAAAGATATTGAAAATGATGGCCATAATTAATTTAGATTTTAATATATGAAATTGAAAAAAGCACCGATTTAATTTTTCAATCATCAACAGTTAAATGTGGATGTTTTTTTTAACTGACCAATATATGATTTCATACTTAATTGTAGAATTCAACATACACGATATATCATATTAGCTATTTCCAGCACAAAAGTATTGTAAATTATCTATTTTTAAAGTGAAATATAAATGGCAATAAAAAATGAATTGCAAGTTACAGCATTAGTTGAATAAAAAATCCTGTAACAGACATTATGAACCCAAAATAAAATCGAAAATTGAAATTCAACCAAAAGACACTATTTTCACATCCATTAGTTTGGTGAAATTGCAAAGACATTAGTTAGGTGAAATTACAAGACAAAACGTCTTTTTTTATAAAAAAAAATTATTTCTGTTAAAAATTAATTTAGATAAAATAATAAATAATTCTTGAATTGGAAGGACTTTTAGGAATCGTGTTTCTCCTTTCAAACAGAAGATTGAAAGAATTAAAATATTTTAAAACTTTTCATCTGAGAACTAAATAATTAGTTCAGATTTGAAATAGCATATTTATTTAACTCATTCATCCCATAACCCGAAATTTAGTCTTCCATATGAAAATTATGAAACTGATAAATGTGTTTGTGCCTGTGACCGCAATATGTGATTATGAATTTTCCAAAACTGAACTGATTTGAAAATAGTTGAGAACTTTTCCTTTTTTTTCATTAATTTTTACTTAACTTTTCAACGTTTTGTAATGATGATAAAAATTCTACTAAGACACATTTGAGGAAAACTAAACGCTTCTATTCAACTTCATATGCTTTCTACTATAAAAATGGACTTTTAAAAACGTTTTTCTTTTCTTTTTTTTTTTCATTCGTTTTCTTGTGTGCCAGAAATTAGAAATGTTGTGTACTTATATACATATTTTCGATGAGAATACCCAGTTTTAACATTCTCGTAATTAATTATCAGTTAAAAGAAATAACTACGTCGAAATGTCAATTTTTTTTATCAAAAAATGTCAAATTGTTTGATTCAATATACTTAGTTTCTAAAATTCTTCTTCTTCGTTGTCTTCCAAAAAAAAAAAAAAAAAAAAGACATATATTTTTAAAAAGTAGCATTAATTTTTATATTTACATAATAAATGCTTTAATAATACTTTACGTCTTTAAATGCAACTTTCTCAAATTCTGGCAAAAGTTTTTAATGGGAAAATATCTCCTATTAAACTCTAATGCACAATTTTTATTCACATTTGATATAACAAATCATCAAAGTGCTCAGAAGCTCATCAACTAAAGAATAAGCAATTTGTTCATTTAAAAATACTCTATAGTTATTTTAAAGCAAATGCGAAAGAGAGAAAGAACAATAATTTCGTGTTATTTATGAGTTGAAACATAATATTTAAGGACTGGATTGGAGAAAAACTTTTTTAGTTCAGTTTAAATATATTTATTATATTAGTGACCATTAAGACCATTTTTTAGCAAAACCCACACATTTTTTAACTTCCAGCTTTTAAGAAACTTTTAGCGATTAACTGACGTATTTTACTTTCATTAATGTTTTTTTTTTCAATCTGTCTAATTGAGAAAAATTTAAAAATACAGTAAAAGCTCCTTATTCGCGCTTCCTTCATTCGCGTTTTCACTATTTGCGGATTTAAAAAATGCGACCCAATTCCTATATTCGCGGCTAAAAATTTCTTTATTCGCGGATCTAATAAGTACATACATAATAATAAAAGGATTCCAATAGGTATCCAACCCAATATCCTTTGTAAATGCCGTCAAATGGACTAATAAAAATTGATCTTATTACAACTTTGTCTAAAGTATGTTGTTAAATGCAAACTGCAAACATAGCCGAAATCGTGAATGGAATAAGACGAGATGGGTTCGAACAGTGATCAAGTGACATTCAGGAATCGCAAGATGAAGATTTGACTGAATCCGACTTGGAGGAAATGTTAAATTCGGTTTCTGTATTCGCGGCATATTTATGGAACATATACCCAGCGAATAAAAACCTTTATAATTTTGCAGAAATTTTTCAAAAAAAAAAAAAAAAAAAAAAAAAATCTGAACGTCATTATATACTTTAATTTACTGATCAAATTAATTTTGATTTCATACAAGTCGCAATACTGAGTAGTGAATCAGTAAAAATAATAATGATTTTATGATTTTGTAATATTTACAAGATTAAATTATACTCCAAAATTGAAAATTTGAGTTCAATTATAATTTTTTAAAAATTACTTTTAACACATAAATAAGAGTTAACTTTTAAAAATCGTTTCTGTGATATTTACTTAAATTTCACACTTAACCCTTTATTTACTGAATTTCGCTATCATTTTTTCATCTTTATTTTTACAATAGTAATAAAAGTTTCTTTGTAGAATAACTCCTGGGAATACAAAAAAATATATATGTATTTTTTATCAATCGAAGTATCTTAATTTAATTAATAATTAAATATTTTCAATTTTTGTCTTTAGCTTATATTAACTATTTGCTATCTCGGTTACATTCGCCGTTTTCTTTTGAATACCATCAGAAATAATAGTCAAATTGCGAAGGTATAAGCCAGATTTAAGTGATAATTTTAATTACCGTCAGCAAATTAAGGGGTAAAATAGTTCCGAGAAAAAAAAGAATTAATTCGCTACTCTTTTACTAATTTGCATTGTAACGTTTCTCATTCTTAACGAACAACTCAGCTTCAGTGAAATAAAGTTAGTTAAAAATAAAGTCAGAATAAGGACCTTTGTACAAACGTTAAATCTCCTGAATCGCAGGAATATACGTGTGCGGTCTGCTGAAGGAATCTAAGTACAATATATCAATCCAAATAACTGCCTTTCAAGTGTGAATGAATGTTTAAAATCCTTGCTTTACAAGCCAAGACTGACAGAAAGAAATAAATTATGCGAGCATTTCAAAATATTTCCTTTTAACATCCTTTGACAGATTGTCCATCAAAAAAGTATATATATTTGTATCTGTAGAAATTGAATTGATTTCTGTTTATAAATTTTGAAAGGAAACACTCCTTTCCTTCGAAACGCACTGTGATACCAGCTCTGTCATTATTGTCCATTCTTGTCAGGGAGGAATGAATAGACAAATGAGTCATTGTCATGATCACTGTCAGAGCAATCTTTCGGGATTGTACTATTTGGGAATGGATGGGGTGTAAAGAGTAGAATACAATGATGAGGATGACTGGAAGATAAGATGAGGGGTGCGACCTGGGTGGGAAAAGCAACATAAATTGCCTTGAGTTTGCTTTGCCAAGGGGGGGGGGGAGGAAGTACAATAGTTTGATTAATTTAATGAAAAGCACTTAAAAAAACATATTCTGCGGAACTAAAACAAAACTTCCTTAAAAAATCCCGAAGCGTCCCCTCCCCCTCTGATTTTTTTAAGACTTAGTCAACTTACCCCATAGATTTACAAATTCCAGACAGACAGCGAGTTGAAGTCTTTTTACACATTGTCAAGCCCCTAAAGAGGGGTAGAGCTCATTTCCGGGCACCTGTAAGTTTGCTGAAATCCAGCTTTTTTGCTGAATTGGATCCCTCAAAAATTTGCAGGTGTCTGTACCACCTGAATACGACAAAATTTAATGATGTTCGGTTCTTTATTTTATTATTTACTAGCCGTCTTTGATTTCCAGCTGGTTCGCTAATATTACTGTTTTAAATAATCAGTTAAATATTTTATGTAACGCCATTGTCAATTAAAGACTTTATGTGACTTATCATTGTCAATTAAATACTTTATGTAACTTGTCTTTTAATAGTTACTTCATCAAAACAGTTTTTAGGTTCAAATTTTGATAGTCATATGAATGCTTCACTTGCCAAATCGATTAACTCCATTTTTTGGAATTTTATTAAATTTTAATATCAAAGCACTTCTTTAGCTCCTAACTGTACATATTCAAAACAAATTTCTCTAATAATAAGTATATCACTAAATGACAAAAAAATTTTACCCATTGAATAATAAATAATTTATGTCAGAAGCCAATCTGATTAACTCCATACTATAATGTATTTATATCATAATAAAAATATATTTAACCAGCTGCACTATTTTTTTTCTCCTACAGAATTATTTCCCAGTTACTTGCCTAATGATTCATAATTTGCTATCATCGAATCTCAAGCAAAAAAAAAAAAAGTTCAGAACAGCTTTTCGCCAGATGATTGGTATAATATAATAAAAGCATGTAAAAAGAAAGCACTGTTTCATATGGTTCAAATGACGCATCAGGACTTTTTCTCTACAAGTACTTAAGAAAATTCTATCAATAATAGAAAGGTATCAGTTTACAATTTAAGTATGACTTTAACGAAGATACCGAATTTAGTGCCATAAATATACGAAAAAGTGTAGCAGGTAAAACACTATGTCTGAAAAATGGGATTCAACCTTTGTTGCATCCAATAGGCAGAACAGTGACAAGAGTAAATAGGAAAGATATGATGAACTTGTTGAAATTTATTCCTCTTATTAAACTCGAGTATTATAAAACTTTACGGACAAATCGACAGAATGGGAGCTCAAATACAGCTAACGAAGAAGACATAATTTATAATGATGATAACGCAATTTAAACAAAATAATAATACTCGTAATGTTATGTACGAGTAACAGAATAGTTATTATTCATTTGTGCTAAACTCTTTAATAAAACATATGTTTATATAATGACATTTTTCAGTAATAAAAGAATAATTCAAAGACTGAATTTGAATCAATAATTTACTTTCACTTTCCAAATCGATTAACTCCCCAAATCACGAAAAAATTGTAGTAATAATAACAATTACTCAAAGTATATTCCATCTTATAGGCGTTTGCAATAATACGGTTTACATCGTATTTTCAAATTTTTAATTTGAAAAGAATTGAAAAAAAAAACAATATATAATATTTTATCATTTTTCTCAACTTCTTGTTTTATGGAGTTAATCGATTTGGCAATTGAAGAATCCATATAATTCACTCATTCATTTATAAAGGTCTCAGACCCGTAATGTACTATATTCCTCTCTAATTATCTGATCAGCTCTCGCAAAATTTCAACTTTAAGTTTAAATGGAAAACATTTATAAAAACATTTTTTTATTTATAAACATTTATAAAAACAATGTATAAAAACATTTTTTTACCGAAACCAAGCATTTTTTTAAAAAATATAAGCAAAAGTGAAGCGTAATGTGTACTACTGAATAATTTTAATAATTTGTGTAATATTTCAAGAATTATTCAACAAAAATTACTTAGATTCATCGTAAAATTCCAATTTTAGTTTTACTTTCAAAAGGATTTAAATGATGTGAATAATAAAATTTTATTTTATTTTGGTCTATAAACATAATTGAAAACTATTAAGTCTAAATTTTATACATCCTTTAGTTCTAAGGAATCATATTCTTTGAAATGTTCTTGGCACTTCAACTTTCAAATAAATAAATGAAGGTATCCATCTTCTGCTATCAAATTTGATCGACTTAGGAAGTTTTGAATTGAAATGTTTAGAACACTCAACATTTTCATTCTTAGGCCAGTCAATACTGAGAAATTTTGGTTGTTGATTCAAGTATCATCGTTGGAATGGTCGTTGAAGTGGTTTAAAATTACTCATTTTTATTGAATAGTGATCAAATATTCATAAATCAGTCAGTTTTAGAGACTGAGTTGATTGAAATTTATCTCTTTTTATTTAAAAGCTAAACATTTTTCATTTTTAAAGCATTTATAGATTCATGTTACATAATATGTAGTTATTTACTTCATTTAGGCCATTTTTATAGATGCATTTCTATTATTAAAGTTTTATCAATTAGCCACTGAACCTTGAATTGAAAATATGTATATATATATTGAACCAAGTTTGCCCCAAATAAAGCTGATTAATTTAAGTAATAATATTTTAAGATTTTAAAAAATTCTTTAGATTTTCTTTTTAGAAAAAACATATTTCATATTTATTTCATTTTATGATGACATGTGCTGAAAATTACTTTTTTTATATGTTTAATTAGCAATACTTATTTATTTTTTAATTTCAATTTTTTTTTCAATCTGATGGCAACATATTGATAAATTATAATTTTTCTCTTTCCCTCGTAACGTGCTCGTTCAGCTTAAATTTGATTGTTTTATCCGAAATATATTGTTGAAAAATATGGTTAAAATATTTCTTTAAAAATTCGTTAAAAATAGAAGCTTAAGTTATACGTTAAAATACTGATACCCCTAGAAAGCTAATTTTTAAAATTTTTAACTTGATGTAAAAATCATCTTTGTGCAATAATATTTTCGGAAGTTGTAGCGGAAAAACGTCGAAATTTCGTTTAATTTTTAATGAATTCAAATTTTAATTAAAAATTTGGAAAAAGGGCCCCGAAGTGCACATTCACGACCCCCAAAGTATTCATGTATCAAAATCGATAGCTATAGGTTCAACCGTATGGCCTGTAGAGCACCAACACTCTCTCTCTCTTACAGACACACATTGAGCTTTATTGTAAGTATAGATTTTAGCTATTTTAGCTTTAAAACTTAATTAAGTCATTTCTAGAACTTGAATCGTTTTTTCAACTTGAATTTGTTAAACGCAATTTATTAAAAACCAGCCGCATTTGGCGACTGGCTGGTTCGCCAATCTTACTACTGCTTAAAATTATCAATTAAATACTTTATATTGTGTTATTGTCAGTTAAATACTTTGTGTGACTTGTCATTGTCAATTAAATACTTTATGTAACTTGTCATTTAATAGCTACATCATCAAAATATTTTTAAGGTTCAAATTTTGAAAGTCAAATAATTCACTCATGCAGTTATAAAAGCCTTAAGCTTTTAATGTACTATATATCCCTCTAATTATCTGTCAGCTCTCTCAAAATTCAACTTTAAATTAAAGTGGAAATGATTAAAGTGCAAATTGATATAAAAACATTATTTTACCGAAACCAAGCATTTTAAAAAATATATAAGCAAAAGAAAATCATTATGTGTACTACTGAATAATTACGATTAATTTATGTAATATTTCAAGATTTATTCAATAAAAATTACTTAGATTCATCATAAAATTCAGGCTCTAGTTTTACTTTCAAAAAGATTTAAATGATGCGAGTTATAATATTTTCTTTTATTTTAATCTATAAACATAATTGAAAAATATTAAGTCTAAATTTTATACATCTTTTAATTATAAGGAATAATATTCTACGAAATATTCTTGACACTTCCTTCAACTTTCAAATAAATAAATGGTTTCTATCTTCTGCTATCAAATTTGATCGATTTATGAAGTTTTGAATAGAAATGTTTGGAGCATTCAACATTTTCATTCTTGAGAAATCCTGGACATTGATTTGATTGGGGTATCATCTTTGGAATGGTTGATGAAGTGGTTTAAAATGACCCGTTTTTATTGAATAGTGATCTTCAAATATTCATAAATCAGTCAGTTTTAGAGACTGAGTTGATTGAAGTTTATCTCTTTTTATTTAAAAGCTAAACATTCATTTTTTTAAAGCATTTATAGCCTCATGTTACATTCTATGTAACTATTTACTTCATTTACACCTTTTTTATAAATGCTTTTCTATTATTAAAGTTTTACAAATTAGCCATGGACCTTGAATTGAAAATAAATATATATTAAACTATGTTGTCTTAAATATAGCTGATTTATTTAATCTATACTTATAATAATGCTCAATACGTGTGTATGTGTGTGTTGACGCTCTACAGAACAGACCGTTGGACCTACAGCTATCATATTTGATACATGAATACCTTGGAGGTCTGGAATGTGCACCTTGGAGCCCTTTTTTCGAATTTTTAATTAGAATTTGAATTAATTAAAAACTAAGCGAAATTCCGATGTTTTTTCGCTATAACTCCCGAAAACATTATCACACAAAGATTATTTTTACATCAAATTAAAAGAAAAAAATTAGCTTTCTATTGATGTCAGTGTTTAAACATATAGTTTAAACTTCAATTTTTAACGAATTTTTAAAGAAATGTTTTAACTATATTTTTCAACAATATATTTCTTACAAAACATTAAAATTTTATCTGCATGAACACGTTACGAGAGAAAGGGGAAAAATTATCTTTTATCAATATGTTGCCATCAGATTGACAAAAACTCAAATTAAAAAAAATAATTAAATATTGCAAATTAAGCATATAAAAATTGTTATTTTCAGCATGAAATGAATTAAATATGAAATATTTTTTCTAAAAAGAAAATGTAAAAAATATTGTGTGTTTTACAATACTATTAATTAAAGAAATAAGCTTTATTTAAGACAAACATGGTTTAATATACCGAATTTTTCAATTCAAGGTCCAACGGCTAATTTCTAAAACTTGAATAATAGAAATGTATCCATAAAAAAGGTCTAAATGAAGTAAATAACTACATAGTATATAATATGAGTCTATAAATGTTTTAAAAAAATGTAGAATGTTTAGCTTTTAAATAAAGAGATAAACTTCAATCAACTCAGTTTCTAAAACTGACTGATTTATGAATATTTGATCACTATTCAATAAAAATGAGTAATTTTAAACCACTTCAACGACCATTCCAACGATGATACTTGAATCAACAACCAAAATTTCTCTGTATTGACTGGCCTAAGAATGAAAATTTTGAATGGTCCAAACATTTTTATTCAAAACTTCATAAGTCGATCAAATTTGATAGCAGATGATGGAAACCTTCAATTATTTAATTGAAAGTCAAAATATATTGTTGAAAAATATAATATATTGTTATGTATGTATGTTATATATGTTATATACATATATAACATTTTTATATGTTTAATTTACCATAATTATTCATTTTTTAATTGAATTTTTTGTCAATCTGATAAAAGATCCTTCCCCCCCCCCTTTCACTTGTAACGTGCTCGTACAAATTAAATTTTATTGTTTTGTACGAAATATATTGTTGAAAAATATAATTAAAATATTTCTTTAAAAATTCGTTAAAAATAGAAGCCTAAGTTATATGTTAGAATACTGATACCATTAGAAAGCTAATTTTTTAATCTTTAACTTGATGTAAAAATTATCGTTGTGAAATAATATTTTCTGAAGTTATAGCGAAAAAATGTTGAAATTTCACTTAATTTTTAATTAATTCTAATTCTAATTAAAAATTATAAAAAAGGCCTCCAAAGTGCATATTCCCAACCACCAAAATATACATGTACCAAATTTGGTAGCTGTAGGTTCAACGGTCTGGCTTGTAGAGAGCCAACGGACACATACGCACTCACATTGAGCTTTATTCTAAGTGTAGATAAACAAACAATTAAAATATTTGCAGAATCTATGCGATTTATGGGTGTTTTTGGTGCCTAAAGGTGGGTTCAAACGAGGCTAACTATTGCGTGCAATTATTGTCTCTCTACTGCCCCTGTATTTCCCCCATATGAACAGTTTAAAGTACATCGTTGGGACAATGCCCAGCAGTTGCAACTGTTTTTTTATTGTCCCGTTGTGGTTTCGTAATTTTCCGGAAGTAGACGGGATCTTTTATAGTGCGCAATAGTTAGCCTCGTGTGAACCCACCTTAACGTTCACAATGCATCTTACTCAGAGAAAATCCTGTTTTTGCGGATTATTTAAATTTTGTTTATAGTTGGAACTCTTCTGCTTTTGCAGAAGTTAATATTGAAATGAATAATTATTACCGTCAAATGTTTTATTATAATAATCCTTCTTTTATCAAACACTTCCCACTATTCTATGATCATGGTCTAATTTTAAGGGATACGTCGTCACGAATGACCTCTCAGTTCCAGAAAAAATGTTACTACTGCTGATAGGCAGTTCTGTCTTTTAACTAAACTAAAAGATCTTTTTGGTTTGAACTCCCAGACATTCAATAATTTTAAAAAGAAACGGCAGACACTTTCACAGAAACAGTCACATAGTCACACTCCGTTCTAGTAAGTGATTGCAGTTGAAGGTATCTCATATTACCAGAAAGTCTCGAATCAAAACGACACCAAACTTTCAGAATAGCAAATACCAAGACACTAAAGCAAGATTACTTCCATTTTATCAATTTATTATATAGTTTAAGAATAAAAAAGGAATTAATAGCAATAAAGTATTTACCAGGACGATTACAACTTCGGCCTTACCAAATAAATTTAGTATAGATAACAACATATAATGACCCATAAACGACAACCTCCTGAAACTGAAAAAAGGGTATTGACATTAATATTTTGATCTATCTGAAACTCGTAGAACAAGACTATGGAAAACCCATGATATTAAATAGTAATTAACATTGTCTGTCAAAATATTTTCCTAAGAAATAGTTTTTAATAAGCGCTATCACTAAATTTTTATGCGACCATTAAAGATTTTTGACATGTATTAATTTTGATTTCTGGGTATTAAGACATAGTTTTTTTTTCTTTTGCTAATGATAACAATTATTAAAAATATTACATTTAAAAAAAAAGAAATATCTAAGTCAAAGAATCTAGGTTGATTTCTCCTAATATTGTTGATCTTTTAAGTTAAAATTTAATTGCTTAAAGACTTGAAATTAGAAACACCGTACTGTTTTACGGTCAATAATTGGTTCTAAAGAAAAGAATAAAAGAATTCGATTATTTTTATCAGAATCTTTAGAATAGTAATTTGGGTTAAGATTAAAACTTGTTACAGATTGAATATAAAAACGATACAACTTGAATCTGTTTCACTTTTTTTTTTGTTTTTGCATACACACACACACACACAAAACAAATAAAGATAAGTGAAGCTGCATTTTCAGCTGCTAATAAACTGTAATTAGTAATATATTCATTTTGTCGATTTGGATGCAAAAAAGAACTTTCTTTAACAAAGGAAATTCAACACTAATTCACACTAACAAAAGAAATTCACTTCAATAAAAAAATGTTTCCAAATTTAATTTTTCTGTTAAAGATGACCACTTTTAATTTAGTAGTACTATTTAGTAGTTTAATTTAGTAATTATATGCATGACTGGAGAAGAGACTAATGATGGCGACAGAGGCGGCGGCTGTAATTTTCTGACGGGGGAGGGGGCAAATAAAATTTCACAAATTTAGCTTTCAATCAAATCAGTAATAATCCATTTTACATTTTACAGGTAATTAGTTTATGTAATTAATAAAAATTAATTATAATAAGTAATAATTATTGTATATATACTTACTAATTATTTTGATATAGAGACAATAAGATTTTTTTGATGAAAAGAAGACAACAAGAAAGAAGATTACAAATAAACTAAACTGCTTTGATATTGTAAATTGCACATTATTTTCAAAATCTCATGACAAAATAAAAGAATTGGTGAAGAAATAGAAATTTAATTATTGATTTATTATTGCACGCATATGCATATAATATTATTCGCAAAATTTTAAATAATTTAACTGAAAAGCATAACTTTTCATTTCAATCTATAGTTATTAATTATATATTAATGATTTACTCTGTTTCGATTGCTAAGGTCACTTTAAAAAAAATCGTTTTTAAGAGATTCACTGAAATTTAATTTATTGGACACAGGAAGAATTGATGGAAATCATATACATAATGATGTTAAAGTTTATATATATATACATATATGAAACCCAATTATTTTTAAGGCATTCAGATTTCAAATACAGCAAATATTCTTTTCTATTTTATTCCATAAGGATTCATACTTGCAAAACTTTTTTAATACATTTAAAAAATATGTTTCTTTAAATCAATAATTAATTAATACAAGATTAAAGTAAAATAATAAGATAATAATATTACTTATTCCTCACCTCTTACAAAACAGGCTTCTATATGATATAGTATTTTTAGATATGTCTTGTAACAGCTTTGATTAAAAATAACTGTTTAGAAGAGAAGGAGGGGTTTTCCATCTCTGTGCCTGAACCCTTGAGATATTTAACCAATCGGCGCTGAAGGGATCGAGTGATTTTACAACTAAATTTCCCTCGACAATAAATTACCCTGATATATAGAATGATAGATAATAAATTATCCTGATATATAGAATGATGGATAATAAATTATCCTGATATATAGAATGATAGATAATAAATTAGACTGATATATAGAATGAAAAAAGAATTCTATATAGCAATCAGTATAGTGTGTAGCAGAAAACTTGTATTCCGTGCTTCATTTTCTTTACAACAAAAGAACAAATTTGAAATTCGTCTTTAAGTTCAGCGGAACAGAATCATCCCATTTGAAGCATTATATTTTTAATTTGATTTTTATATTATAAATAAATAAATACTATACATAAATATTAAATTTAAAGGTTATCGTAACGATCTTTTGGTTACTCAGTCTTTTGTTTTTTATTTAAAAGGTGTCTTTTTATTGTGATACTCTTTTTGTTACACAATTTTATGCATTTATATATCCCTGATTTGGACTCTAAAAAATAGGGAGGGGGTTGAAAACTCCCCTATCCCTCCCTTAGTGTGCGGTAAATCAAATTATTTTTATGAATAGTATTTGTTTATTTGGAGTAAAAGCAAACGATTAATTTTATACCTTTTGAAATCTGGCAATGTGTTATATTATCTTGGATAATCTGGCAATGTTTTGTAAGTTTTGGTTTAGTTTTTGAGAAAGAATAAAGATGCTGTTTGACTTTTGAAACGCTTGAAGTATTTATTTTTATTTCTAAATGTAAGATACTTTGCAAACTTAATTCTAAAGCTCAAGAAATCGGGTAGATTTCTTGATAACGCAACACTTAGTTTCATTTTGTTATTTGTCCTGTTGAGAAACGTGACGGGACAATATCGATTCCCAATTAGGGAGCTTTTTTCGCATTCAAAAAGAGGCGAAAGATTATCTTTATCTCTTGCCTCTACAGGGTAACAGCCATTATATGATTAAAAAAAATGTCTTTTGAAATGTCATTTTCTAAATATGATCTCTAGCCTTCTCTTGAAAATATCTCAACTAACTTATTTTTATTAAAGAAATTATCCACACAATTTTGCATGACATTTATCTCCATGAGCTGATGCAAGATAACAGACATACTTGAAAAGAAAAGCAATCACTAATCATCATAAACTAAAATAATGACTACAAAATTATTATTTGGATTCATTAAAATTCAAATAAATATCAATTGTAAAAAACAAAATCAAGTATTTTGATTTTTATATCTTAGTAGGACGACGCTACTCGTGGCCCATTAGCTCAGTTGGTTAGAGCGTCGTGCTAATAACGCGAAGGTCGTGGGTTCGATCCCCCCATGGGCCATGCTATTTTGACAATATCTGGCATCCCTTAAAGAAAATTTTCTAATTTCCCACACACTCATAGAACAATCATGTTTACCCTTTTAATTTCATTTTTTAATAATAAATGTCAGTTATAAATATTTTATGAAGATAATTCTCAATGTAATATGTAAGTCATGACAATAATTTTTAATTAATTAAGATACTAATTAAAGGGTGTTTTTTTTTAAATCACTATTATATATGTTTCAAATTTGATAGGTCTAGGTTAAATGATTTACCTTTACAGTGCCAAGACACATGCAAACATTCATCTTTATTATAAAAAGAGATTAATTCTTCACATACTTCAAAATATTCGATTTTTTGAAATACGTTATATTTATGTTGACATTCTGTAATTGTGCACTATTTCAATTCTGAAACTAATTAATTAAGAATTAATTCTATAATAAAATATGAAATAATAAATTATATTCTGAACAAAAAAAGATAGAAATATTGTATTTATTTCATAAAAGTTAACCGCTATGAGTTTGAAATCCAATAATTTTTATTTCCTAATGATAGGCAGGCACAATATTTCTAGCACAATTACAAAATCAGACAATGTATTTCTTATTAAACTACTTTTTTTTTCTTTTTTTTGATATTTGCAGTACTTTTTATGTGCATTGCTGCGTTCTTCATCAAAATATACACATGCAACATATATGCATTTCTTGATTAGAAAGCATAAAAAACGAAGGCATTTTTTATTTTTATTTATTTATTTATTTTTCCTTTCTTTTATTGAAAATTTCGTCAAATTATATTTTAAAAAATTTAATATAAATGATATACTGAAATCGTAGATTACAATTTTTTTTAATATTAAAATTTGTGCTTTCTATTTCATAAATAAGATTTATCTGCAGTATTGTCACAGGATTAATATATTAACGACATGCGCGAAATGTTTTATTCATTTTCAACAATTAACTTTTTAAAAATTATTTCTTAATAATTTAACCAATTATAACTAATTTAATAAAATAAGAAGTAAATTTGATCAAAATGTATTAATCATATATTTATAAATATATAAAATTACTAGGCTAATAATAGACTTAATAATATAATTTCAAAAGAAAAAAAAATGTGATTTTAATTATGGTTCATAGATGTCGCCACGATACAACAATATTTAAATTAAGGATTAGATCAAGATTTTTCGATTTTGCGTTACGCTACTTTAAATCAGTTGCAGTGGTATCTAATAAGAGCTGAGACTTACTGGATTAAAAATAAATAACAATGATAGAATTTAAAAAATGTCAGGTTACATAAAATAACGCGGAATAAATCAACAAATTCATTCTATTCCGTTTGAAGAATAATTATTTTTTCTTTCAACTCTCCAGTATCACGGTTTATAAATGGTAAAAAAAAGTATAATGAAACAAAAGAAATTCTAAACATTTATTAATAGTTAAATCTAACCTGAAAATAAACAAATGTTTATTTCATTTGAATTAGCTCTGTCTTATTTTATTCCTAATGTTTCATTTGTTAATTGACCTAATGATGTACTATGAGTAAAACTTCAGAGTTCTGTGAAACTCAGAAATTATAAATGCATGCTCATTAATATAATATTATATATTTTAGCAAGAGGCAATTCTTTGATTTAAATTTTTAAAATGAAAATATCTAAAATTAAAAGATAATCCTAAGTCAATCCGAGAGTATATTTTATAAAATAATTACCGATTTTTTTCCCCTTCGTATTAAAGAAGGAAAATTCTTTCCATTGATTGATATTTCTTTGATATTGAAGTGAATATACGTATATTTGAGATAAACTGTCGTAGCTTTTGTTGCCTAGAAAATATATTTGAGGAATCTGCATCATTTTTTAATTAAAATGATTCTAAGAAACTAATTCTGTAATTGAGACGACAGTTATGAAAAATATTTTTAAAAACTGAGATTACAGTAATTTTAATTACATTTTATGTTGAGTAATGATTGAAACTTTGCAAAAAAAATTAATTTTTTTAATTAAGAAAGTCAACAATAATTTACAAATAAAACATTCATGATGTGATTTTCTTACATATTTAGTAGAAATTTTGAATTTTAAAGATTAAAACAGTATATCGAAATATTAAAATAAGAGAAAAATCGTCATTTTAATTAAGAAGCTTTTTAAACATATTTTTCTTTAAAATGCATCTAATTCATTCCCCTCTTTATGAGCCGTTTGGTAATGGCACCCAGATGGTAAGGCTAATTGTTCTCCCACCTTACCATACTATTTTCGACTTAATCTTCTCTAACAATTTCCTCATTCGGCCAGTGACAAGACAGGAATGAAGCCGCTATTTTGAGAGAGGACCGTTACAAATAAATTTTTTTAATGCAATATGAATTTTTTTTTGTCGTGTCCATGAGAGTCGAAACTAAATATGTCCATGAATTTTGAAAATTTCTTCTGCGACTTGCTTGATGTTGTCTCCATACGGATCTATCATAGTTGGCAGTACACCAATCTTTCTCAGGCTGGCGCTCATAGCCGGACACTCGTAGATGTGAGTAGGCGTAGGCTGTGTATCAGGACAATGATCACAGCTTCTCTAGATCTTCATGCCCTCTCCATCGATCTTCATACCCCTGTGGTGTCCGGTTCTCAGCCTAGTTATGGTTTTAATAGTAGATCTGTTCGCAGTTATTTCAGAGAGAAGATGTTTGGCCTGAATGGATTTTTCTCTAAGTCTATATCTGGCCACTGCATTCGCATCTTGAAGAGAAACATCAGAGCAGCCAGAGTTGAGGTCTCTGCCCTCCTTGGCCAATCTATCCGCAGTTTCATTTTCTTCTATATCAACATGTGCTGGAATCCACTGGAGGTCACATGTCTTGTTAATAATCTGAAGATCTTGAAGACAAGAGATGATTTCTTGGGTGTAATAAGAATGTCCTTTTAGAATTGCTTGGAGGGTGGCCTTTGAGTCACAAAAGATTACTAGGCCTTATGCCTGCTTGGAAGCGGAAAGGGCCTTATAGATATTAAGCGCCACTAGAATTGCCCTCAGCTCACAGGTGAAGTTAGAGGCAACGTTCCCGGCACCATATTTGCCCTGGTGAGAGTCACCATCCGAAGTAGTTAAAAACACACCGGCACCCCCGTTGGTGATGGTTTTGTCAGAGGAGCCATCCGTGTATGCATGTACAAAGTCTCTTTTTGGATATTGTTCTATTGCATTGAGTCCCTTTTTTATAATGATGTCCTTTTGTTCATTTTGTTGCATGGCTCCAAAAGGTCAATGTGAACGCTGGTGTTCATTGGAAGCTTTTTGAGAGAGATGGGTTCTTGAACAATAGCCCATTTGTTGTGTTCAAGGCCAACACTTGCCCTGATATCTCTGTCATATTGCATGGGTGAAGATCGTTTCAGTCTTATTATTCCACTCTTTAAAGGCAATGCGGGAAATATGTTCAGGAGGGAGACTACATATTTTGTTCGTAAATTTAATCATATTTACTTTTCTTCTATTTTGTAGACTTTCTAGTCCACACTCCCTAATTATTTTTCCATTATTGGTGGAGGAAACTGCTCCTGTTATTATCTTTGCAGCTCTCGCTTGAATGCTTTCTAACTTATTCAAGGCCGTATCAGAAGCATGAGCCCATATTGAGGAAGAATATTCCATAATGGGTCTAATAAGTGAAGTATATGTGTTCTTTAGAGTTTTGACAGAAGCTCCCCAGTCAGTGCCGCAGAGACTCCTGATAATTTTCAATTTTTTTAGGGCTCTTTCAGAGACTGTCTTCACATGCTCAGTGAATCTCAATTCGGCATCCAGAATAATTCCTAGATATTTGGGATTGGATGCTTTTACAATACGTTTTCCTTCGATATTTAAGTTAGGATCAAAAACTCCTCTGTGCTTTCTGTCTGTTGAGAAGACGCTAAAATTTGTTTTTTCAACATTAATTTTTAGCTTTAGATCCTGCGTCCATTTGACAATTCCATTGAGGGACTTCTGTTGTGCCTTTTCTGACCTGCCAATGTTTTTGTCCGTGTGCCATATCGCAATATCATCGGCGTAACAGCTACTTTAGTTCCATTTTCAAGGTTGGGGTGTATGTCGTTTACATAAAGTAGGAAAAGTAGAGGGCTCAAAACAGAGCCTCACTCCAGCAAAGATGTTCGTACATGTGGACAGACAACCGTTGTATCGCACCCTTATTTTTCTCCTCCTCAAGAAGTCATTAATCCATGTCAGAGCACGTCCACCAATACCGTAGTCGAATATTAGTGTGATGAGTTTTTGGCGCCATACTCTATCGAAGGCAGCAGACATGTCCAGAAAAATAGCTGTAGTCTTTTTTGGCAATCGTTCCTGAAAGCCATAAATTACAGACTGGCAGAAATAGAATAACTGGTCCTGAGTTGAATGTAATTTTCTGCAAGCTGTTTGGCAGAAATTGATCACGTTTTTCTCGGTGAGGAACTCAACCATTCTTTGGTGTATTATGCGTTCCATCAATTTGCAAAGTATGCTGGTGAGGGCGATAGGTCTAAAGCTTTTGCTTTCCGTGGCTGACTTGCCTGGTTTCAGTGTGGGCACGATAATGGATGTTTTCCATATTTTGGGAAGTCTTCCAGACCTCCATGATGTGTTGAAGATGCTCAGCAAGAGCCTCTTTGCGTTTTAACCTAGATGTTTTATCATTTCACCGAATATAAGGTCAATCCCTGGGGATTTGTTGTTTTTAATATAGTTGATCGCCTCAAGAAGTTCTTCGATAGTGATTTCCTTTGTGTAGTTGTCTTCATTCTTCTGTCTTCTTACATCCCTGAGTATTTTTGTGGCAGATCGTTTTATTTTCTTATCCTTCTTATGATATTCGATTTTACTAACGCTTGAGAAATGACTTGCCAACTCATTTGCTACTTTAACATTTGTATTTGCTGGGACCCCATTTGAATTTAAGACATTTGAAGACTGTGAGACACAAGGGTTTAAAGTATTATTTAATGCCGTAGTAATTTTCCAAAATTTTGTGTCTTTATTTGGATCTAGGATTTCGCAGAATTCTGCCCATTTCTGTTGTTTATTAGCGGTAATTGCTTCTTCTACTTTTTTCGATGCCTCTGAAAGGAGGTTGCTTATTTCGGGCGTATTATTTGTTTCAAGCTGCTCATTTAAGGGGTCTCTCTCTTTAATCAGGGAGTCAAAATGCAATTTGAATAAATTATAAAATATTATGGTAATATTAACATTTCACTACAGATAATTGTAAGTTTTGTTATACATTTAATTATTGTACTCTGTTATAAGAGTATTTCAATACATAATATATTACGTAGAAATGAGGATGGCTGACAGTTTGGAGCAATAATAGATAAACAAAAATCTATACATTTCCATAAAGTTAATAAAATGTATATAAATTAATCGAAACTGACAACGACATGCTCAAAATACGTTGAAATATCTTTCTAAATTGAACAGTTTAGTAATAAATAACCTCATAACAAGCACCGTTTTGGGTTGCAAAATACATAAATCCTTCATTTAATGTATAAAGTATAACATATAGGTACAACCACAATGTTTGCAGGCTTGTATACTATCTGTCATTTGTATCAAACATCTTTAATGAAAAATCGACTAAAAAATTCTAGCAAAATATTGCACGAAAGCTTCCAGATTTTATAGAATGTTACTTCTTAAATAAAAAAAAAATCCGAATTTTATTAAAAACATTACATAAAATGTTATGTTTTTCCTCAATAATTTAAAATATATTCTTTTACTAATTCAGCTTAAAATTCAACATGGTACTAAATTTTATCCGTATGATATTGTTGCCGATTTTAATAAATTTATAACAAATATTTTTTTTTGTAAATTTTTAATAAATAAACGTTGCGATGATAGTAATTACATTGTTTAAGAACACATGATCGCTGTTACATAAATAGGAGCAAATATGTGAAATATTTCTAAAGATTAATGTGGGTGTGTGATTTGGCACGCTACAAACCAAACCGTCTGATTTACAGCAACCAAATTAGGAGGGTGGGAAGGTGAATCTCGGAGTGACTTTTTAAATTTAGATTTAATTAGAAATCAAGCAGAATTTCGGTATTTTCGCACAATTATTTCGGGAAATTTTACAGCATAAAAATAAATTTTACACCGTTTTAAAATATTTAAAAAATGTATTTTCATTGATAGCAATTTAATAATAGCGGAGCTTTTTGCTCAATTTTGGCAATTTCTTAAAAATTCTTTTTGTCTAATTTCTGACAACAAAATTTCATCAAATATTTAATAGTGGAATTTTCCTTCATGACTGAAAGGCGAATTCTACTAGAAGGTAGATAAAAAAGATGAAGTTACTATACCACGAAATCTAGAGGTGAACAAGATATTTATGTTTCTAATAGCCTAATGATGTTATGGAATTGTCAACATTAGAAAGTTTCATCTGTACAATATTTCAAGATTAAGAACGATTGAAATTTCACGGGTTTAGCATTAAACAATTTGGTAAAATCGTGTACTTGAAGTCATGTCTAAATGATTTAATCTAAAAACAAATAAAACTAATTTTCTTGGCGAACCAGCTGGTTGCCTGAGGCGACTAATAATAAGTGTGAAAGTGTGTCCGCGTGTGTTGGTGATCTACAGGGAAGACTATTTGATCTACAATTACCCAACTTGATACATAATGCATTACAATGAGCAAAAATGTGCATCTGGTAATGATTTTTTTTGAAAAAAAATTAAAAAGAAGTATCATTAATTAAAAATTAATCAAAATTTTGTAGCTTTTAAGCGAATACTTCTAAAAATATTATAGTAAAAAATAACTTTTACAACATCTTAAAATTAAAAAAAAAAACTATCTTTACAACTATACCAATTTCTTTGTTCAATAATTTTTATTCCTTTTTTAAAAATATTAATATTTAAAAAGTTTTTTACAATAATATATTTCATTGTTGAAGTGAAAAACTCAAACTATTCGCATTGTTGCTATTAAAGTTTCATTCTGCCTTTCTTTTCCCCATAGTTGAGATAAATTATAAGCATTTGGCTCTGTCTCTCTCTCTTTTTTATATTGATTAAATTTAAGAAAACATTGCTTTTACTATTTTTTAAAACTATTTTGTTGAGCATAACTGTGAAACTTAAAGTCAAGAATCGCGTACTAGTGGAAAAGTTTTCAAGTACCATCTGTTCAAAATACTCCCAACTGCTTTTCTTGCGATATAATTGGATGAATAAAGATTTTTAAAGGAAATAGGGAAATGCTTAACACAATGAACAAAACCATGTAATTCTTTTGAAATAATGCAAGTTGTATATCGAATAAAGTGTAAAATCTTTAAATATTCTGCTGAAGATATCACCTCTATTTTCCCAAAAAATTTAAACTCATGTTTCCTATTTGCGAACTTAAACCCCCAGCAAATTTATCTATCAAACACTTGTTAATTACAAGAAATTTCCTTTTTCTTAAATCCTGCATAGTGAGAGTACCGGTCGTATATCAGTCAAGCATCTGAAAGTAATAAAATGCTTATATATCTCTGTTATGGTTTACCTTCACAGATCCCCAGCAATGCGCAGCTGAAAATTGATGGAACGCACACAACCATGTTTATTTTTTCAAAACCAGACGCCATAAAGGTCGGAAAAGAAACATCTGCGCTTGAAAGATCTCAATGTGTATATATCAACTGGGATCAGAATTCGTAGTTGTATAAATTTTAGCTTGCATACACATTCATAGGCACAGAAAAAGGGCAAATTCCAGATTATCTGCGATCGACAGTGATTTGTACTGTACGATGGCATCCGCTAATAAGGTTTATTTATATATATTTGATTGTTGATGTTGATGGAGAAAAGTTTATATCCTAAGTAATTACGTGTCATTGAATTTTGGGAAAGGGACGAGTGAACACTTAAAACTTTGTGTATCCGTGGACAGGATAATTCTGAAGCAATGAGTTTAGTTTAATCATATTAACGTCTCATTTTAACCCTTAACTGGGGAGGTGGATCTCCAAGACCACGTTTTCTTTTCACGCAAACTAAATTTTCTAATGAATATATTAGTATTAAAGTCGGCCAATATATTCTGTAGATATTTTTCTTGTTATATAAATATGTTTTAGAAATTTTTCAAAATGTATTATCGTTGAAAAAAGTAATTGCGTTGGAACATACATTTTCTTCTAAAATTATATGTTACTACTGACAGTATACTTGAAAAAACGTGTTACTTTTAACTTTTAAATCACATTTATTTTTCCAGTGTACAAATGCATATCAAAAACAATATAAAGAAAAATTCAACAATTATATGAAAAAAGATTGACAATGGGTAAAATTGGCGATTTTTTTAATCGGCTAAATGGCTTTCATAGCACCGTTTTCTAGGGTATTTTAAATATATACAGGTTAAGAGCTAGTATAAAAATCAAGTTAAAAATTCTATATATAATTCTCTTGGTATATTAATATATTTTATTAATTTATTACTGGAAAAATTAATTATGAATCAGTTGAATGCCAAGTTACATCGAAAAACTCTTCTGTACAATTATCCTTATTACTAAAATTATTTTCTTCTTCATTTAAAGGTATCTGGAACTCTGCTTCACAATAGGATCAATAAATTGGATGATATTGCAAGGCCTAAGTTTTAGCGCCATCTGCGAAGCCTTGTTTATTACCGGGACACTTAGAAGGAGTTGAAGTCTCAGAGGCCGCGCTTAAAGAAATAACTGAATTATTTTTAAAAGCATCCGCAGAAACTAGTTGAAAAAGTGGACGTGGATTGAAAGTCACGAAACAGGAAGCTATAGGGTCAATCCATTCAATTGATCTAAAAATATATTAGGGGTGACCAAAGGTCTGTCACTTGCGGTACAACCTAATTTTAATATCAATATTGATTATTAAAATTAGGTTGTATTTGAATAAAGTTAACAAGTGAATTATTTTAAGCAAATTTTACTGTAAAAAGGAATGGAAGTGATTTAACAATAAAGCACATAAGCAATATAACATGACCAAAGAATTAAATTAATGATATAAAATAAAATTAATGAAACTGTCAACATTGGAATTGAAAGATTTACATTTGTAATATAAAACTGTAGAAACAATTTAAAATTTGAAATGTAGACCATTGATGTTGAATTTAAAATCGGTAATAGACAACAAACTTTTTTTTTTCATTAGTGTTAATTCTTGAGAAATTCATGATTTCATACTTACAGAATAATAATATATATTCTGATAAGTTTCTAATAAAAATGGAATATCTCATTAACTTTTATTTGATTTTTAATAACACGGTTTTTATGATGTATAAAAAGATGTAGACGTATTGGTAGATGTACAGGCCACAAAGATTTTTTTAAAGAATTTAATAAAAGGGGGAAAAGGTTTTTATAAATAAATAACTTTATTTTGAATATTAAATCAATTAATTTGGAAAAGAAAGTGCATCATATTCACAATCTTTCGGCTTCATTTCCCCCCTCCCGTGATAGGTCATAAAAGCAAAAAACAGACATCGAAAATCACCAAGGAAAATAACAAATCTTTAAAATTCTCCAGTAACAAACATTTTGACGCTCCCACGTTCTTATTAAAAAAAAAAAAAACTGTAATAAAAACTACCAACAAACCTGCCGCAAATAGTTCAAAATTCATGAAATAAATGATGATAAGTATAGATAAAAATCACTGCATTCCATCACCCATTCTTGAAAGAAAACAGAAAAATTATTTAAATTCGTTATCAAGTTGTAAATTACGTTTATTTTTGATACATTACATAGGTAATACAAAGTTATCAAGACATTTATTATGAAAATGTTTTGTTATTTAAACATTTGTTATTTGTTCAACGTTATGAAAACATTTGGACCATATTGATTCATGATAGGATTTGAAAAGAAGGAAAAAAATCAATTTAGTTCTAACATTTTATCTATACTTTATAGTTGAATGAATTAAAATATCCAACCTTTTTAATCCTTACCTCTCCGAAAAATAATTCGATATAAAAAATATTTGCCGAATAAGAGAACTTGTTTGTTGCTCTGAAAAAGTATGAATTTTTTAATATGAATTTTTTTAAGTAGAATTTCCAAGGAAAATTAATTTACATATTTTTTCCACTCTTAAGTATTTTTACCAGTCAAAATTTAAGAAAATAATTAAATAAAATGACAAAATGACCTTGAATGGTACCCGAGAGGAGACATCGGAATGCTAAGGGTTAAATTAAGGGAAAGTACTAAATTAAGTATAGGTTGGAAATATCACAAAAAAGATGCTAGACGTTTCCTTGCGACTCCTAGATAATTGCCATCATTGCCTATTCGGTAATTCGTCCCTGATTCTAAGGCATCCCGAATCAAAGTTCAGAAATTCTCAGCATTTTTTGTTTCCGGTCAATCCGCTGCAACACGTCATAACAAATTCATGAATTTCTCTGCAACAGTTTGCGGTGTCTGAAGGCGTCCCTTAGTTTGATATTCTGGAAACTCCCTACTCTAGATCACATATTTACTCAAAACAATATGACTTTCGGAGGTTATGCTGAGAAAGGTTGAAAATTCAAATCAAGACAAAGATGATAAGTTCTACTATGATCTTATTTCAGGCTTTAAAAATGAAATATTATGGTAATGAAAATTAAGACTCTGAATCTAATAAAAAAGGTTAGTAAAAATTTCACGCGCGATAAACGCATTACTTTTCACTTTTCGCAAACAAATTTTTTTCAACATTTCAGCTTAAAGAATTTGATTTAACTGAAATTTATTTGTCTTTTAAAATCATTTAAGATGACCAAAAACAGATCCTTCACGTCTGCATGTTTTTAACCAATGAAACCTGAACCAAACCAAGTCCTATTCGTTATTAGAAAAACTAATCTGCATTACGTTGGACATTTTCATTTCGAAATAATATACTGCGAAAGACAATATAAGTTACTAATAGCAACCACATCAAGAATGAAATTTAGATACGCAAAATCGATTCGAAATATAGAAAATTTTAGCTTCAATTTTAACATTTCAAATTTTATACTTTCACATGAAATTAGTTTGAAAAATAGACAAATTATCATATGAAAAAGGCTATGATTTACAAGAAGGAAGCTTTTATTAATGAGAAGTATTTAATAGAATATCTAATTAAAGAAAGAATGCATAAATTGATAAATTTCTGAACAAACATAGCTACGAAGAGAAAGAAAAAAAAATGAGCATTGAATTTGATATTTTATTATTTAATTTAATTTGACAAATTTTTAAGAACTTGTTCGTAGGTTCCATTTTATTTTAACCTTTAATTAGTATGAATTTACGTTCATAAATGGTTCAATGCGTAAATTTAATATAAATATTATAATTAAAAGTTGCCAGTGTCATTATCAAAAGAAATTATATTTCCTTCTCTTTCATTCACTTGCATGCGTATACACATAGCACATAGAAAGTTCAAAACACATAGAATAATATTAAAAAAATGTAGAAAATTAAACTACTGTTTTATTTTAAATTTTTCAGTGTACTTAAGATGCTGTCAGTTAAGGTAAAATTCAGTTGCTTCTGAATTAAAATTGTAATACAAATTTTAAACTTTTTAACCTGGAAACTAATATTTAATTGTTAAATAATGGGAGAATATTCAGATACTTTAAAAAAATATATTTCTCTAATCTCCCGCCAAAGTTTAGCAGGAAGGCGGGGGAAGGGCAATTAATCCTTCTTCGGATAGCGATTCCTGGCTGCATAGTTATAGATGTAATATTATACTTGAAAATAGCATAAGTTCATGAAAAAATTATGTTTCAATTTGAAAAGCAAGATTAACACATCAAACAATTTCAAAAAGTTTTTTTTTTTTTTTTAATTTCAGTATAGTTGATACAAATGCAAAAAAAAAGGTTTCCTTTTATACATTTGGTTTGCTTAATAGATCGGAAGTATGTGGATCATAAAAAATACAAGATACCACGTGTTAGCATTTCCGTTTCAAGGCCAATCGAAGTCATTACATTCGAAAAAAGGTCAGTACGTGGAATATTTTTGTTTCATTACTTCTGCAGATGAAAGACAAAACATGAAGCGTTCGGCGCCATTATTTATGTTCGGTTCCATAAATCGCATATTCAGCTGCTTTTAGTTCTCAAGCTGAAGTCAAGTCTCATTGTGTACTTTTAAAGTAATCTATATATCTCTTTTTAAGTAATGAAACGGTTCGAAGAAATTTCCCTGCTTTTAAGAGCAGATCTTCCAATTAGCACATACATTTTAGAGTTGTTGATGCGATGGGCATTTGATATATAGATCGAAGACAGATAAATCAAAGTGTGTATCTGCTTGATAAAAAGATAAAACTCGGAAGAAGCGGCAAATTAGTTCTGAAGTAATTTCTGATCTACGATTATACATTTAGAATGTTTTGCCAGATTGATTATTAACGAGGGAGTTATAAAAAATTATGCGGAAATCACAATTACAAACAAGAGAATTATGAAAACAGTTCTGAACTAAAACTGACAAGTAATAACAATCCTAAATAGTTAAATTGAAGTTTATAATTTTAAGTTTAAACACGAATAGAATTATCTCTTAATGTAGCTAAATATTAAAATTCATAATTCATTTGAAGAGATACATTTTGAAAATCCTTGCTCTATTTAACAGGTTAACTTTTCGAACCTGATGTGATAAAATTTCCTAAACACATATCCACTTATGTATTGAAAAAGTAGAGGGATTGGGGGGGGGGCATGTCAAGATCTTGTCGAAAATCGTGATTCTTTGGAATATCTGAAATGTTTAGTTGTTTTATCCTACAACTACTAATCTTTTGGTAGATTCGTGGCACGTTTTTGCTTGAAATTCGCTGTACTGAAAATGCTAGACTTAATTCCAACAAAAATACTGCCCTTGGATGTACTTAGAATCATGGTATATCAATATAAGTACATTTGTTGATTGATTATAGACTAAAATTACTAAACCCTTTGCTAAATGTCCTCATTAAGTTTCATAACAGACGTTGATTTATTAAAACAAATTAACTTTCAGTTGATGTAATTCCAAATTTTAAACTTCATTAGACAGATATTACATTGTCATTGGAGTTTAAAAATGATTGGAAATTATCCACGAAATTTCAGTATCGTATTAAAGGTAAGTAAATAATGGAAGGAGGGGGTTGTCATTATTAGCCCAGAAGGAATCTATCTTGATTGATATATTTTATTTGCTCATATACCGTTTTTATTAGTGATATAAACATAACCTTGATGTCTGCTCCGCTTCCCTGTTGCTACAATAATACAAAGTAAATAATTCTATTAAATTTATAATTTTTTAAATATTTTAATTAAAAATGAAATTATTGTCATAAATATATCGTAAATATCCAAATGAAAACATTTATTATACTTTTATTCTTGTTCTGAAATATTCGACAAAATTTTTTGTAAGAATTGATGCATTGGTATCATTGCGCTTATTCGAGAGTGTGGTGTCAATTAAAATGTTACCATTTAAGCCCTTTCAAAACATAAGATTTGTCTTCAGTTATCTTAATATAGCGCCAAAGTGAGACATTTTCCTAATAAATAAAAGCCATTTAAATCACTTTTCACTCACACTTTTAGTACATAATAAGTTATATTTAATTTTCAGCAGTTTCAACGAATTTCATTAACTGGCAAACGTTTCAAATTTATTAAAAATTTTGGTGTTGAATCTAATAGTTTATACCGTGAATCAATATATAAACAAATTATATTTGCTTTAAGGGAAAATATTGATTCCAATTACTTTTTAATTTTTCATAAAGAATTAAAGCCCATGAAAAAAATTTTTTTTTTTTTTTTTTTTTGGTATAAGTGGGCATGAATGTTTTAATTATCAGTGGCTCAGTCCGTGAACTGAGAGACGAAGATAAAAATTTAGAACCGCATCTGAAAAAAAGAATTTTCATCTACAAATATTTGCCCTTGAATTTGTGTTTGAAGCCATTTTAGCATTTTGCCGTGAGGATAAACAAAACATCATTTTGTCGTATCCAAGGGAAAATATCAATACGCTGTTACTAAGAGACTCATAAAATCATTACTGAATTTAAAAGCAACTCTTTTCTGAGTAGGGTTCGGTATTATACGGTCAATTTTAAGATACTTACAACTGCGATTAACTAGAATTCATATTAATTAAACGGCTAGATGACCCTCATTTTGTGCGACTATGTTGAATACTGACTTTTTGCTCTGTCTTAAAAAAATCCCTTAATTGCAGAACAGTTTTATTTATCAAAAATATTTCATATTAAACAAAAATGAAATGCGTCTAGTTTGGTTTAGAATAAAAAATTATTTTTTGAAGAATTTTCTTTCTTAATAGTTGCACCACTCGGAATTTAATTATCCATTTTAATGAATGTTGAAGATTCATTTCCATTATTCATGTAAAATTCATGCTGTAACATTATGTATAGTGGCATGCAATGGGCGACAAAGAACAAGTGGAACAACAGGTTATGAAAGTATTGACCTGAAAATACACAGGAAAATTATTAAAGAGGCAATTTAATATTTCTTGGAATCCTTTTTCTCAGAGCGCCTTATCTTTCGGGGAAAAAATTTAATCAATTATCTTTTTAATTCCATTTAACCTTTATATACATAGTTTTAAGTAATGGATTTTGGCAGACTGAAATTACAAACTGATTAATTGTATATCACTTTCTAAATTGACTTCAGCATATCAAAAAATGTTGCTATCAGATTTGAAAGTGATTTTGAAAAAAATAAACAAAAAGGGGAAAAACATTTATTACCAGAATCTAAATAATATTTAATAGCAATATCGGACATCTTAAAATTATAAAGCATTATATTACTTATGCGTTATACAAAATATTATTTATGTTTTTTAAATCTTTTTGAAAATAAAACTGAATTTGATGATGAACTAGAAAAGTTCATTAAACAATTCTTTGAGATATTGTACGAATTAAAAATATATATATTCTGTCGTATGGAGCATTGAAGAATGTTGTAGTTTGTTACACCCTGATATAGATTGCTGTTTTGTTTCGTCATGCAGGGATGTAGCTTTTAATTTCGAAGTTAAATAAATAATTCAAATTCCAGTATGTTTTCACTTATTTGAATCTGTCATATATTTTTGATTAATTAACCTAGCTCATCTGTCAAAGCAATTTATGTAGAATATTAACTCCAGATCAAAAGACACCAATAAAAATTCATGTTTAGTTTCCTATAAAATATATACAAAAATTCATACGTGCAATTTATTCTTTAGTCTAAGTACACAATTGCCTAAAGACACATAAAGCTAAGGGGTTTAGAAATTTTGATATTTTCTGATTACATGTGATATTTTCTAAGAATATAATTTTCATGTTTTCATTTAATTTACAAGGACTTAGCAGTCGAACTGATTCAAATAAAAATCAAATATCCTTTAAATGCTAGCTTATTATTTGAATATTCCTACTTAATTATTTATGTTATCATGTTGTTCTTCTTTTTTATATAATGCAATTTTATATATTGCGTTTCAAAAATTATTTGGATGGAGTTTTGTATGATTTTGATTAAAACTTTAAAAAATTCTGTCGCTTTATATTTAAAAAAAAAATGCTTAGTTCTATAGGGTGTTTCAAAAAATGTGAACAAAATGACATGATAGATCCGTTATACAACGAGGATCAAATTAGGAACAGAAGATCGCAACTGCAATCCTGGAGCCACTACAGGACATTTAAAATAATACATAATACAAAGAGAAGAAACGAAACCCTTACAGATCATTTTATAGATAATCACTCGCCCACATGCAACTAATGCACTCCAAATATTGAGCATACAGGAGATGCTCAAAGTTTTTACCAGATTCATCAAGACACGCCTAGTATCTACGTTGCATGGAACAGCTCACCTTCTCAAAGATACCAGGTGAATCTGAACGTATCCTGTTGCCCCAACAATTCATCCTAACAAGTCTTCCGACGTTGTAACAGGTGTTACATTCATAAGCCCTTTTAAAAATCCCCATAAGAAAAATCTAAGGGAGACAAGTCTGGTGATGGTGGTGGTCATGCGATTGGTCCACAGCGATTCATCTAGCCGCTAAGGTAGGTAGCCTGCAGATGTGCTTTGATTTCTGTGCTGAAATGTGCACAGAAGTCAAATTATTGGAGGAGCTGGAGCTCCGTCGTGTTGAAATTGATTGTGTCGACGAATAAGCATCGGGACATCATGCAGCATTTCCGGAAGAGCCTCTTGCAAAAATATTAGATAAATGGAAATATTTAGTCTTTCTGGGATAATATACGGACCATGTAAACAGTTTCATATAATTCCAACCCACACATTAATAAAACATTTGCTCAGCTCATGTTTGTATCGCAAAACCCCCTCGTGGCTCTAGCTTTTAATCCTTGGTGTATGACAAATCTACCATGTCATTTTGTCCACATTTTTTGCAACATCCTGTATAATTAAACAGTGTTTAGATTGCACTTAAAAATTTTTAACTACACTCATGTCCAAAATTAAGGTCACAAAATTGTTTTTCAAAATCATTCTAAATGGCTACAAGTAAAATTTAAACAAATTATATATTATATATTTTGAAGGACCGGTAACACGATATTAACCTTCGTTGTGGGAAAAAAATTTAGCATTAGTTTTTGAGGAACTAAGAAAATTAGACAGTTTAGGCATCAGAGAATTTTGCCTGCAATTTGGTGAATATAGCATTAAAACAAAAAAAAAATAATAACCTGTTTTCAGTGAGAAGGAGTTCTTATAATCGTTCAGACAATTCCCTGAGATGGAGAAAAGTTGACAGGCTTGAAGCTGGGCTGTCTCAAGCAGAGGTGGTTCGATGGTTACAAGTGGCACCGAAAGTCGTTATCTAGGTTGTGAAATCAATTCCAAGCAAGTGGTACGGTAACCAGGAGAGCTGCCAATGCCGTCATAGAGCAACAACGCATGCACAGGATCGCTATTTGGCATTAAGAGCAAGACAGCATAGACTGACAATGGCACCTCAACTTGCTTAACCTTACTGCTGTGTTTGAAATAAGAATTTTCAGACTAACAGTATACAGACGTCTAGTAGAGAGGGCCCTTTATGAACGGCGACCAGTTGAGTAATTCCCTTTACCTGCATCCAGCAGAAAAGCCCTGTTGTTGTGATGTCCCAGGACATGATGACTACAGGTCTAAAGGCTCAGGTCGATGGACCTCTGGAGATGTTCTTTCACGGGTTTGCTTTGTCGGCTGATTCTGTCGGTCTCGTGAGCAAAGTTAGGGGATCGCTCTGAGAGCGTGAAGGTATTTTTCCCTCTGGCCCTCCGGTTTTTCTGAGCCTAAGACTCTGAAGTTGGCGGGTCGGGGGTGTCCCGCTATTTCTGTTGTGTTGTCGAACACATAATTTTTGGGCACAGCAAGAATGGGCACGTGTTCATTTCAGTGATGAGTCGAGATTTACCTCACCGAATGACACTCGTCGAATCTTCATCTGGAGAAAGTGAGGAACTCGCTATTATCCCTCCTACGTAAAAGGAATCGACAGATTTTGTGGTAGTGGAATCCTTGTATGGTGTAGCATAATGTTGGGTAGTCGTATATCACTGCAGGTCTTCGATGTGGGTACTATCAATGCACATATCTATAGGGATGAGATCCTTGAAGCCTATATGAGGGTTTTTGGTTTCTTCATGTTTAAGGATAACACGTGTCCACACAAAGCCCAGATCCTTGATGATTTTCTTGAGGAAAAGGATATTCGACGTATGGACTGATCCTCGAGGTCTCTGGATCTTCATCCTGCTGAATATGTTTGGGATGGTCTCGGGAGAGCCATTGCACAACGCAACTCTTCTCATAATACATTTCAAGAGTTAAAAGCCACGCTTTTGGAAGAATGGGCTTTGCTGCTCCAAGCATTTATTGGACCCTCATAAACAGTATAAAAATTCATTGTGAAATCTGTATAGCAGTGCACGGTGGTCACACTCCATATTAGACATGCTTTTTCCAAGATAAATGCTTTATCTCTGATTCATAATGTGACACTCTTTGATATACCCTATTTCTTAAATTCCAGTTAAAATCTTTTTCATATTGCTATGTCTATATTCTTTATTCTATTGTAGTGTGCTTTTGTGCAAAATTTCGTGGCAATACATTGGATAGTAATCATTTTCCGCAGAATTTATGTTTGTGGCCTTAATTTTGGACATGAGTGTATTTATTTTAAAATCTTTTAAAATTTTATTTTTATACTTGAGTTATAGAAACCAGCTGGCTCAAAAATGTCTTGTTAATTTAACTGAATTTTGATATAAAACTGTTCATACATAGAATTAATTAAAAGTTACCTGATGTAAGTTAGAAATGGGAAAATGAGAATCTAAATTTTGGTATTGTCTACGAAACTCAAGAGAGCTTAATCAGGCCCTGCTTAGTAGAGGTTATTTGTGAAAATAAGTTATAACACAGTTCTATCAGAAACTAGAAGCGTATCGAATTCAGTAGAAGCAATGTTTTTTTTTTCTTTTCATCGGTATGGCTTACAATATTATTAAAAACAATTATATCAACAAATTGCAATCTAAAACATTCATTCTTGACGCTGCTCTTAGTTTAATAAATAAGATAAACCATGAAATCTGAATTTTAAGATTAAGACGTAATTTATTTTTAAACAACATAAAAAAAGACAGCAAAATAGTTAATTAACTTCCTGAACTGTACAATAAGTTTAGATTGAAGAGGGAAATGATTATATGCTGAATTAGCTGATGGTGAAGTTCAGCAGAAACCATTAGATTCATTAAAATGTCGATTTTAGATAGTTCCCTTTTAGGAAGACTTCTGTTGCAGTGATTCTCATGATGCGACTTCAGGAAAATGTTTATATATCTTCATCGATCAAGATCTGTAAGTCTCAAAATGCATTTATAAGTAATTGAATCTATATCATTTTAATTTAAATCCTAGCTAATTTCTTAGTTTTTATCTTAAAGTGGCTTATGTTTTCGTACTAAAATTTTCTCTTATTTCCTGATCTAAATCCTGCTATTTTTATTTAATTAATTCTAACACGCTCTAAAAATTGATGTGCATTTCTCACACTCCGAACGAAGAGATAAAAATTTCTAACACCTTCTCATTTCTTTCAAACATGCCTAAGTTTCTTTTTCCTAAGTATGCATGTGTCAAAGAAATTCATATAAGAATCTGTTTCTAAAATTACTGAAGGGAAAACTTGCTGTCACTTTAGTCTTATCCTCTGGTGCAAATGAAGTCGTTCCAACCTTTTCCTCATGTACCTTTCTGCAATGAAATAAATTGAAGACTATTCCAATTTTTTTTTCTTTTTTTCCGTCACGCATCTGTAAAATTATGCTACCTAGTTGCGTCTTAGAGCTTTAACTATGAGCAAAGTTGCGTATATAGCTTGTTAACACGATAATAAGAGTAATTTTGACTGATTTATAACCGACTTTGAATATGTGCAAAGAATGAAAAAAAATCTTGATTGAGATTAGATTGGTCACTTTGTCAATGGGATGGGAATGATGAAGGATTGAAATTATTATTTTTGGAACTTATTTAATATGAGGGATAGAAAAAAAAAACACGAAATAAGGCAAATTAGCATCTCATAATGATGAAGAATTTTGAATTAAAAATTTTTTCACAGCTGTTGTTGCTTAGAATTAAAAGGTTAAGTTGATTTTCAACTAGTAAAAATTTTGTTACCAGTTTCGAAAAAATAATAAAAAAAGCTTCTACATTTAATTCCTTTCATTATTTTGAAATTGTTTAAATGCACATGAATTAAAGTTATTTAGCTTGAACAAATTTATTAAACGACAAATAAAGGAACTGGAGGATTTATTGATAATTTTATGTAAAAATTTTCAGCTTAAAAAATTGCAAAAGCTGGGTGTATTTTAGTTCTTTTGAATGTATTTTTTATAATCTCTATTTTGTGAACGAGAGTGTGATTGTGTTTTTTATCCTTAATATAAATCGAATTATTCTTTAAAATTACGTCTTTTTGTGATACTATACGTAAAGCAAAATATCATTAACTCACAGACCACGAATCACCATAGTAGCCTTTGTTGCTATATTTCCCATATTATTTTCATTCAAATTCACCATTAAGAATAGATACTTGAAACTTGTCTGTTTTTGTTTCTTGGCCAATAAATTTCTTCTTTAAATATGATTAATCATTGTCGAAAAGATTTAATTAATATTTTGCAGTCGGAAAAAAAATAATTATCTTGAAACTGATTTTTAAGAAGATTAATCAATTTACTAACTAGATGCAGTTACTTTGCCGATGTTTAAAATAGACTGCTGCAAAAGTTTAAATTATATTTTGCACTATTCATTATTTGCAGAAAAATTTCCAAAACATTTTGCAACAAATATAAACCAGATAACAACAAAGATTATTATTTATTATGTAAACGCATTTTCTAAATGATATTCGTTTATTAGGAGCTTTTGGTAATATAAAAATCCTTTAATGATTACCATATTATTAATATACTGTATTAAAAAAAGACAACCATTACAGGTTGAACACAAATATGGATATGTATTAATTGCGTATCAGCGATCAATTGTGAAAGATGTCAAATTATTCTATTGTCTATGTTTGTTTACGGTTTATGCAGTTGATACACAGATGCCTAAATGCGTTTACAAAACTGATGGTATATAAACTTTTATACCAGTTAATAATAATAATCGAAGTATTCAAAAATGCAATAGTTTAAGATCCTAATTCTTTTTGGAAAATCAGACGGCATTTTTTCCCAATAGATTCGAAACAAGAAATATAAAATATTTTCTAAAATTCAATTCCTACTTAGGTCAACAAAGATTTTTTAAAAATATTTTAGTTAATTTTTATTAAATAACTATAAAAAATTATTAAGTATAAAAAAATAATGATTTTCGCAGAAATTGAGCTCGCATTCTTCACTTTCACGTGAAAAATATTGAAATCCTTGCATTTTACAAATTGATCTACTGCCTGTTGATTTCAATTTTCTTAACAAACTGCTAAAACTCTATTTAAAGTATTAAATTTAATTAATGAATTGATATTTGGAAAAAAAACTCTATTAACATCAAGTGTCATCCTCGTCAACTTTAAAAAATGTATTTGAACATAGGTGGATGAATAAAAAGTATTTTACTAACGAAATTTGAACAAGATATATATAAGGAGAGTGTGAACTAATAGTAGGAATAGAAAAAATCAATTGGTAAATTCTTAATTTTTTTCCCATAAATCACTATTTTCTGTATTTAATTGTAAAAGGTATAATTAATTTCTGCGAATATATTTCAAAGGCTTGTGATAAATTTTTCATTCCTGTTTATTCTTACAATCCTTTGGTTAAAAATTTCAAAGCTTTTCATTTATAAACTTTAAACCGAACCTTATTGTATTTTATTTTTTTCACATTTGTTATCCTAATATTATTTATTTTGCTAAATGTTGAATTAAATGACAATAATAAGTTCATTATCTATGGTAGCTTCAATATACATGAAAAAAAATTGAAAACGTTAATTTAGATTTTTTAAAAATCTATTTCTGCCTAAAAGCTTAACTAGAAGAATTTATTTTAACGTAAAACATTTTTAACATATAAATAGATCGAGTACAAATAAATGAAATATATTTTAAGAAAAAACAAGATGCTATTTCTAATTTTAAACTAATCACCAATATAAAGCCAGCTGTACTGGTCTCCTCGAAATTTTCGCGCATATTCTTTAATATAAGCGTTAATCCCCTTTTTCCGAGATAAAACTTAGGAACCTTCGATAAGATCTTGAATGCTACATGTGCTCAGATTTTATTTTTTAGATTCAAGCACATAAGGATTTTATTCTTTACAGTACAGCAAAGAAAACCAAGTATGCATTTTGGACTGCTTTTTTTATCGACTAATTTTAAAAAAAATTCGATCATACTATAATTATGTTATAAAATCGCACACAAATATTTATTTATGTATGTTGTTTCTGCTTTATAGCGCTTTTACAAGCTTGTGAATGTATTGACGTAGAAACGATCAGTCCTTTTAATGATTTCATTCAAATTTTGATGCTGATCTACAATATAGATTCTACAACTGAGTATTACATTTTAACCGTCTTTCTCTTTAATTTTGTAGTTATTTTTACCTGTATTCGGACTCAAGCACCTCCTGCGAAGGATTTTGTTCAAAACTTGAAGGAAATCTAAAAATTTGGAAACAAACTAATTCTCATCCACCGAGCTCAAAGCGTTTTTGAACTATCATTCATATATAGAAACTGATATTAAATCTAAAAATGCATTTTTCGCACTTAAGGAGGTTTAATGTGTGATGATTTATCAGTCTCGAATTTGAATGTTTTTGGAAATTACACTTTTTTAATATTTCATATACCAGGTTATAATTGATGGTGGCAGTATAAAATAAGAATTGAAATTAATGACTTAGATTTTAGAGAGTTATTAATAAATATATCCCGCTTCCCGAGACGTACATCTTCTTTTAAATTTGTAATTTTTATTTAATAATTAAAATTTTTTTTTGGCATTCATTTAAAGTTATACCAATATTCTGAAAGCTAAGATACCAAACACGTACATGTATGGTTTTAAATAAGCCCAATGTAATGCCTTTCATAAAAAGGTTAACAATGTTGGTTTGTGTTTCCATAAGCGTAGAATAAATTTTATATGTAATTATTTCAATAAAATTTTAAAAAATTCTGGAAAATGATAAATATTTTACATGGAAAATGTTTTGAATTTACTTCTTTTAATTAAATTATTTAATTTTGTTTCTTTTTTCGTATTGTTTCAACTTCCAGACATTTTCAGCGCAAGACTGTGTAATAAAATTGGCGAAAATTTGAGACCACGAATTTAAACTTACTTTCAAGAAATTCTCAAATTAGTATGTAAATTCTAAGAAATTATTCTTATAATTTTATTCTGTATTTTCAAATAATCTTTTTTAAATTATTATTATCGGGTTGATCATCTATCCATACCAGATTTATGAAATTCCCGCTCTCACTTATAAATCACGGTGTTCCTCCTTGCATTATCGGCCATACCTTTGAAAAAGTCGATCATTTCAAATGTCTTGGCACAATGCGTAATGACTATGATAAACTCAAAGCAGAAATTGTCAACTGAATAAAAATGACTAGTAAATATTTCTTTGGACTGAAAAAACAACTAAGATCCAACTTAATCAATCGAAAAATTAAACAAAGAATTAATAAAACTCTTATTATGCCTATGCAAATGAAATTTAAGACTCTTAACTTGGACACTCAGCATTCACTGAACATGTTCGAGAGAAAGATCATTAGAACTATCTTTGGCCCTGTACTAGAGAGAGGAGGTTGGCTAACCAGATTCAGTTTCGAATTATACAAACTCTATAGACAACCACAGATAACACTGGTGGTAACACAATAAATTAAAATGACTCGAACATATCTGTAAAAGCCCTGAAAACATCGGTATCAAAATATCCACTTTTAAAACTCTTATGGAATTCCTGGTCAGGGAATGACCTCCCACTGGATGGCCGGATGATGTGGAAAGGGTTCTGAAGATAAAGAACTGGAAGGAAGTTGCGGGGGATAGAAAGTGCTGGAAACTGAGCATGATTGAAGCAGCCAAGGTCTGAAAGGGGTTGTTGAGCTCAGGAAGAAGAATCACCTGCCTAAAAGAAAACTTTGAATTATAGATTAGTCCATTTTATCAGAATAAACAAATAAAAAAAGGGAGAAAAAAAAGAGAACCTCAAAATCACAAGCCCTCTTCCCCTTTTCTAATGTATGATGAAAGAAAAAAAGACAGATTGACATTTCTCACAAATTAATTGAAGGAAAAAAATTTGAATAATCTAATTTGTTAAGTAGGCAGTTGTCTAGTTACCCCTATTATAAACGGCAGTAGGTATTTTGCAATATTTTCAGGTCTTCTTACATTTATGTTTTCACTGATTTATTATTACCATGTACTTGAATCTCCCCACCCACTTCCATCCGCTTGACAAAGACACAATTCCTTTAAGGCAGAGGTGTCCAAACTACGGCCCGCGGGCCAAACCCGGCCCGCGGAGGGTTTTAAAACATAATGATGTTTTCGCCCAAACCTTTTCATTTTCATAAAGGTAGATCGAAAAACTACGTGGCCAACAAAACGGACCAAACACAAATGTCTATCGCGCTGTTAAGTTATAAGACTAAATAAAAAAATATATTTCGGTAACTCAAACATAAAAGAAATTTTATACGCATGTGAATTTCGACGATAAGCAGAGTCTTATTGTTTTGTTGTGAATAAAGCATCAGCAATTTTGAGAAGTTCGCTTAAAGAAGTACTTAAGTATAAATAAACAAATATCGTTTTGATTTCGATAACGTTTCAAATTTTGATCCCAACTATAAAGACATTCTTCAACAACAACAAAAAAAAAACAGTTTCATCATTCGCATTAGAAGTTGCATGGAAATATTTCAATTTATATAAAATAATTATATAATTATACTTTGTTTGCTTAGCATTTTGTATTTTCAAGTTACAATAAAATAGTATTAATTAATAGTATTTAATGCTACTTTACTCATAATGATATTTTTCAATTTGTTTATACATGTGGCCCGCATAACATGGATCTAATTTCGATCCGGCCCGCGCCGCGAAAAGTTTGGACACCTCTGCTTTAAGGTATTGACCCTGTGACCGGTGACGACCCTCTTAACTGTTGCGACATTCCCGTTATTCAAAATTTTCATGCATCTTCGAGCGAATCGGAATAAATGTTGGTGATTATTGTAAACTTGAACATATTCAAATTAAACCAAATATTGTTTGAATTGTTAGACATTCTTATATATACAGTGGGTAAAAAAAGTTTCCGTACGGTCACTAAATTTAAGAATAAACTAGCATAATTTGTAAAATATTGCATTTTTTCTTTAAATACTGTCTATATGTGTTTAATATAAGTCTATAGAAAGAGATTTTTGTAAATTTTCATTTTTAAAAAACAAGAAAAGCATATTATTTGCAATATCTAAGGTAAATTGAAAATTGCAGTGCAAAAAAAGTTTCCGTACGCTTTATGTAAATTCTTTCTGAAGTGTTTAAAACAGGCCCGCAGTAAATCTTTGACGTCAGAAAGTTAATCACTGATAAGAAAACAACATTTCGACAGTTGTTGAGTTAAATTTGTTCTTGATCGCCTCAAAATGGAAGTTCCCAGAGCTATTCGGGAATTAGTAATTAAATTGGGAAATGATGGATTATCCATGAAAAGGATTAGCGAAAGGATTAAGAAATCGAAGTCTACTGTGCAGTATATCATTGAAAGATATCGTAAACTTCATTCACTTGAGAATAGAAATCGATCTGGGAGGCCTTCAAAATTAAATCGCGTGCATAAAAGAAACATCTTACTCCAAGTTCAAGAAAATCAACGAATTAGTGCACCGAAGTTGGCAGCTGATTTAATGGTTAGTTACAACATTAAAGTCTCAACTCAAACCGTGAGAAATGTCATTAAAAAAAGTGGTGATCATGGACGTGCGGCCCGGAAGAAACCCTATATAAGTTTGTACAACAGGAAAAAGCGCCTCTAGTATGCAAAGAAGCATGTAAGCAAGCCATTATCTTTTTGGAAATTCATTCTTTTTAGCGATGGATCAAAATTTAACATTTATGGGTCAGATGGCCGAGTTATGGTGTGGAGAAAACCAAACGAACAAATGCTAACTAAGAATTTATGCGGAACTGTGAAGCACGGTGGTGGCGGTGCTATGGTGTGGGGGTGTATGAGTGCTTCTGGAGTAGGAAATTTGCAGTTCATCGAGGGAAATATGGATCGATATGGATATCTGGATATTCTTAAACAAAATGTGTTATCCAGTGGAGAGAAACTATCACTTGGAACTGGATTTACTTTTCAGCAGGACAACGATCCTAAACATACCTCTAAGATTTGCCAAGAGTAGTGCCTTTACCATGCTAAGCAACACATTCATAGCCCTCCCCAGTTACCCGATTTAAACCCCATTGAACATTTGTGGGAAGAAATTGGTCGACAACTTAAAAAATATGACATAAAAGACAAAGTTGAGCTCAAAAGTGCCATTAGTAGTATTTGGTGTAATTTTCTCCAGAAACAACAAAAAAACTTATAGGGGTAATGCCTCAACGTCTAAAAGAGGTGATAAAGGCCAAAGGAGGGCCCACTGATCATTAAATGTATATTTGTTGAATGTATTTTGCATTTTTGTAAACTTTTTTCGTGTGCCAGGCCACCGTACGGAGACTTTTTTGTTCCACGTTAACGGCATTTTTTGAGTTTTTAAGATTTATTATTTAATTTTGTCAGAATTATCATCCTTTTAATGGGAATAAATATTAAATAATATTAGTTTTAACTCATTTTTAAGTTTTCATTTTTATTATTATGAATTTTGTGTGACAAATTAATCTTTGATTTGCATTCGTATCTGCGTACGGAGACTTTTTTTACCCACTGTATATATATATATATAATGCTGTAATAATTATATGATTTTTGAATTGGAAAAATAGAAAGGAGGATGAATCCTATATTGCAGTTGGAGCCCTGCAGAATATAATTCGGTTTTGGTTTCAAAACACCACTTAATTAATCACTAAAGTGCCTTTGATCATGCTGTAAACTAATTATATTTCTATCATCTTTGCCTTAAAGCGAAATGTTTATATATTATATTTTCCCCCTGAATAAGCTCTTATCAATCAAGCAACCTATAATATCCCCCCCTTTTTTTGAAAAAATTTAAATTGTTCTCCTGTATGGATTCTTTTGTTACATTTTAATATTTTTATTATTTATTTCTTCTTATCATCAGTTTTAAAATTAAGTTAGCAGTTATTTGTGACATCAATCGCATAAGCCGTCCATCTGTTATGTGAGAAAAAACTTGTGAAGTTGATGTTTTGTTATCTTCCCTTTCATCGTTTCATTGAATGCGAGAACATAAAAAGTATTAAAATGAAGCCTAAACTCAGAGATTTTGCAAGGAATGCAAATTCTTTTCGACCTTTCGTTTTCGATCTTTTTCATTTTGTTTTACAAATCACTGATGTGAAATTTAGGAGGTCATACTTATATTTTTAATATCAGCGCCCCCAAAGCGGTTCTCAAACGTTTTAAAAATTTGTATGACATGAATAAAAACTAAAATACCTGCACCATAAAAAAACATTCTCAAATTAGCAGTCATTGTATCTTAATTGGAGCATCCATAAAGATATTTTATGAATATAACATCTAAATCTAGAATAAAACATTTTAAATTTAATGATATTCTTAAATGGATATATTGTCTGAATTTTAATCAATGTTGTAAATAGCGGAACAAAAATCTAAAAGAAATAGTATCAATAAAATCTGACAATAAATGTTAGAATTTATTATTGATAATGGTTAATGAAACTAATAATTTTATTTCGTTGTAACCATCTTCTATATATACTGAACTTCATTTATTTCAAGTGTGGAACAATTGAAGTCTTATCAATATTCCATAATTTGAATTAATAGCACGGCAGAGCCAATTTCTCAAAATAAAAAAAAACATGCAACATTTTCTTGGTTTCTTAAAAATATGCTCATACACATCTTTTCTTTTGAAAATGTGAATATTTTTTTAAAACTGTAAGATTTCTGTCTCATGAAATATCTCTTTCTCTAACTGAAATGTTATCTAGTAGCACATCTTCAAAAAAGTTATTTCTTATCCAATTTCCATTTTTTAAATTTTCATTGAAATAGTTACTGCAGACTAATGATTAACATAGGACTATTGTGGTTTCTGCCGTAAGTGCAGATTAAAAGGGAGGAACAAAAAAGAAAAATAAAATATATACCTGAACAATATTTAAAGCCAAATATTATGTTCTTTTCGAACATTCCATTAAATTTTTAGTTAAAAAATGTATTACGGAAAACAATATAATGTACATTTGTGGTACAAGTATCATAGTTTGTAAAAAATAAAACCCTTCACTTATTTTCTAGTTTCTTGTAATTCAAATTCAAAAATTTCGACACTTATATAAAATCAAAATTTAAAAAATTCTTCTTAAGTAGTAGACTGTTTATACATTTAACAAATCAAAGTAATTAATCTATTAATAAAATTTAAGGGAAAAGAAAGAGAAGTCGGTTATGATTCGTTTTCCCATATTTGAAAATAATAGTAGAAATACAGGAACAAATATTGAGCATTGCAAATTTGTACATAAATGTGTTGCGTATTTGTTATTCTAGAATTCATCTGTTTGATGACAAATAAGTAATCTACATTGGAAGAGTTAACTTAAAACTGTAACTGAAAGCTGAAGCTGTGCCTTCTTGAAAAATGATCCTTTTGTTCTCATGCACGCTCTGCAGAACTGACTGGAGAAAATAAAAATAATTTTTTAAAAATCCAATTTCTGACTGATGATTATGATTTATTGTCTTAACAAACGATTCTTGATAAATTAGAAGCAAACGATTTTCAAACCATTTAAATTTTTTTAAAGAAGTAAATTTAAAGTCACCGATGATCCACGATGTTTCCAATTTTTGACTGCTTGCTTCTGACTGATAAATTGCCTTGGAATTATCACAGTTTTATTGTATACTAGCCGCCTTTGGCGACCAGCTGGTTCGCCATGAGTAATGCTTTCTAAAATTTTCAATTAAATCACATTTTCATTAGCCTAGAAGTAATTCCGGGAATTGATTGGCCTGAAAGCAATATTTTCTTTAAGATGATGGACGAAAAGTCCTAAAAGAACACCTTTTCCTAATAATATTCTTTAATTTTATAAATCAATCAGTTTTAACTATCGGTTATGCTTCCAAAATATTAAAAATGTTTTTTTCGATAATGTTGCCAAAATAAGAAATATGTTTTTTTTTTTCAAAGAAAGCGAGAAAGGTAAAAAAGTATTGAATTAATGATACAGATATTGCAAACGATTACATAAATATGCCATTAAGTCGCGATTTCAATGCATATCCTGTCTAAATTCAATCAGGTTTACTGTAAATAAAGATAATTTATGCAATTAATGATACAGATATTGCAAAAGATCATAGAATCATTTGCATTTATTTTTTAAAGAAAATATCACATTTTATATTTATTTTATTTTATCCTGTCACGTGCTGACAGTTGCATTTCTGTAGATTTATTTTGCGATGATAATTTTTTTTTATTTGAATTTCCGGCATTCTTTTATTTTATCCAGTCACGTGATAAAAACATGGTTAAAATATTTCTTTAAAAATTCGTTAAAAATAGAAGCTTACGTTATAAATTAAAAAAACTGATATCGTTAGAAAGCTAATTTTTTTATCTTTAAATTGATGTAAAAATCATGTTTGTCCAATGATATTTTCGGAAGTTATAACGGAAAAACGTCGAAATTTCGCTTAAATTTTAATTAATTCAAATTCTAATTAAAAATTCGAAAAAAGGGCTCGGAGGTGCACATTCCGAACCTCCAAGGTATGCATGTACCAAATTTGGTAGCTGTAGGTCCAACGGTCTGGCCTGTAGAGCGCCAACACACACACACACGCACACACACACACACATTGAGCTTTATTATAAGTATAGATAAATAATTCATCCTTAAAAGTGGTAAGTAATTTTTTTTATAAAGTGACTTTTGAGAAAAAAAAAAATTCTAATCTCTTCAGATTGTTTAAACAATGAAAGATCATCAAGAGGGAAAAAATGAATGGCACACTTATCTAAAAAGGAAATAAATCTTATTAGAAATATTTCAGCCGAACTATTTTGTTAGTGACCAAACGTCCTGCTTAAGATAAATATTCGGCTTTTCAAAGCGGACATTTCAACTCTTGTTTAAGAAATTGAAAAAAGTATCCGATATGTCTAGATTTTTAATTTATTCAGCTCATTTTGTGGATACTATTTATTTAATAAAATTATTCAAAATATCTTTTTTTTTTCCATGGTCTCAAAATCGTATTCTGAAATTCAAAACTTCTGCTTCCCCCACTTCACTTAGACCTTCAAGTTGACGAAGCCATTTCACCAATTTTTCCATTTACAACTTCAAATTTGTACTGCAAACGAAATTCGCGCTATAGGAAGAAGCGCACAACATATTTGCCAGTAGCTGAATTTTTGTGAATCTCCGTTAGGATGGCATTCATTTGTCTAATTTCGAAATCTAAAATGATGAGGGAAGGAGGGAAATTTGGAGCACACATTAGACTAAACCGAGCATAATCGAATTTGCCTAGGTGCGTTCGGTTAAAGCAAGTGCTGCGAATGGTTGGTGGGAGGATGGCGAAATAACATTGAATGTTGCATATATATTCTAATATTATTTTAAATCTATTTATATATTTTTATTTCTTAGTTTAACTTTTATATTTTATTATTTGACAAAGGATCATTCTCTTAGTAATTCAATCACATTTGTTTGCTTCATTTACTTCATTAGCAAGTATTACACCAGTATTTTGGGATGAGGTTGAAATGTAAGAATTTTATCGTGATAGACTTTTATGATATGGACTATAGTCCAAATTTGTAGATTGCTAACAAATTTTGAAGGTGAGTCGTTGAGAGGAAGTAGGGCTGTTAGAGTATAAATTAATTCGATAACTAATAAAATTAAAGAGCTAGAGCCGATAAAATTTAAGCACAGGTTTTGCATTTAAATTGTAGATTCTAATCTCATTTTAGTTGCTCGCTATTCAGCGTCATTTAAATTATATATATATATATATATATATATATATATATATATATATATATATAATGTGTGTGTGTGTAAGAATGATATTTTAACATTTAATTTCAATCCAAATTAATTTCTTATATTATATATATATAATCTGATCAATATTAATGACATTCCCCTTCTTTTCAAAGATAATTAACTTCGAGGAGCGGGATTTACCCCGGAGCGAGCTGTGTTAATGACAACTCAACAATTTACGCAGATTAAAGGGAAGTTCACACGAAGCTAACTATTGCGCGCAATCGTTGCCCCTGTATTGTCCTCGGATGAATAGTTGAGACAATGACAATGGCCAAAAGTTGTCCCGTTGTGATCACGTGATTTTCCGGAAGTAGGAGTGATCTTCTATTGCCCGCAATAGCTAGCCTCGTGTGAACCCATCTTTAGTAGTGCCCATGATTGCGATTTACTGTACTGAAAAGGCAACACAGTTTTAAAAATTTTCATTGCTCCCATTTTTGTTGAATTACTGATATTTTGTCGATTACCTTATATTATTTTAATTAATAAGACACAAATTCTGAATACTTTCACTGATAATGGATTTTTTTTTTTTTTGCCATAAGACAAAGTTTAAAATTTTATTTCTTTCAAAATACTTAATTTATTGATATAAGAAAGCATTGTTTTCACTTTTTCTCTAAATATTTTAATTCTAAAAATACCAACCATTTTAATAATATTTAAGATTTTTAAAGAAACAGTTATTAAATTTTGCAATATCTATATACTGATAAATCTTTTATTTAATAAATACCTATATACCGGATCGATTTATTGCATTATATCTACCAATACCAATTATTTTACTCCTTTTTACTTTCCTTTATTCCCTTCAAAAAGCACTAGTTCTGCATTTTAATGCAAAATGAATCATCAGCAACTGTTATTTGACAACTAAGCTTTTTATTCATTTCTTGACAAAACGAACGCTGCAATTAAATTATCCAATATACTTCCGCGCGATCTTGTCTTTTTATCATGCGATCACAATAAAGTTTATTTCACTCCGCCTTTTTACACGACATCATTTTATCCTCCACATATGGAGTTAAATAGTACTAAAAAAAATAACCATTTTTTTAAGAATTATTGTCATAGAATCGATATTCAAAATGTAATCATGACTTGTCTTATGTTATTAACTGGAATAAAGTGAACCTCAACATATTTTGAAGGCAAAATTATTTTTGGGTACGTACTGTAGATTATGACGTCAGTTGTGTATTCATTCGCCAAAAGCGGGATTTTTCCCTTTCGGTTTCTGCCCGTCTATCCGACACAGAATGCAGACAAGAGAATCGAATGTGAGGAGCTGTGCGTGTACATAGCTGTTTGCTAGAGATATTTGCAATTAATTCGATTTCATTACGGTAAGAAAAGTAATTATTCTTTTGGCTTTATATTTAAAAACAGAGTATCGCTTTATTTTTTCAGTTCAATCTTTGTATTAAAAACTTTTTATACAGAAATTATTACTACTTTATATATAACAGAAATTGATTGTCACCTTATATATATATATATATATATATATATATATATATATATATATATATATTGTAATGAATGCATCTACGGGAATATTAAAATATTTTGAAAGTTTTGATTTTATAAATTGACTATAACTTATTCATAATTCATTAATTTGAGATGTATTTTATTTTAAAGTTATCAATAATATTTCAGGAGTTATTAAATATCTTAGCAATTTGACCATAAATTTTTTCATAAATTGAAATCCGATATCTTACAATTAATATTTTTTAATTTCAATCTTAAATTGACTTAATAAAATAAATTTAATAAAATTTTAATAATACAATATTATTAAATTCAGTAAAACATTTTTCTTTTATTAATGGGAGCCGAAATGGCCTAATGATAATATCTCACCTTTGGAACCCATATCGTAGTGTTCTGCTTGCTCAAATATTGTCCTTCTTATTTAACTGTAGTTTAAAACTATATTTTATATTAGCCTGTATATCGTTTCTAAATGGTATTTGGGTATAACAGAAGGTGCATGTTCTCCTTTTTTTTTGGGGGGGGGGGCTATTATTTTAGTAAGGCACTCTTCCCCTATTTATGATAAAAATAATTTTTCAGATTAATAACTAATGGGATGCTGCACTTTGAAGTTAATACAGCCACACTTGGCTGTTATTTTTATTTAAGTAACAGTTATAATTATATTTAAAAAAGAAATTGCCATTGTCGGGAAATTGTATCGTCTGTTTTTAAAAGGGTGATGGAGGGAGGTGAGAATGAGAAAATGAATTTTTAACTCTGCAAAAACATGGAAAAATATCGGATAAAAAAGTAGCGAACAACTAATGAAAAAGAAATGTAGTTTCGATGGCAATCATCACGAAAGTTAGGGATTACAGGGAGAGATGAATTGACAGTTCATTACCTGTCAGTTTGCTTAGCCGATTTCTCTCTGAGTCAGTTCAGAAACTTGACGCAATTTTAAGAGACAAATGCTGCTGAACTCTTATCCTGAAGTTTCTGATTAATTCATAAATTTTAATTCATTAACGTAAATCGGATTCGAAAATTAAGACGAAAAATAAGTATATGAATTTTTGTATTTGGATAAAATTAAGCAAGATAAAAAAATTATTATTATAATTTATATTAGTATTGTAATTACATTATGGTATTATTATTTTTATAAGACAAAAGGGATGAATTTTTGGTTGTATTAGACAAAAAAATATTTTTTATAAAGTTGGAATTTTAATAAACTCTTTAGGATTCGTGAAATTAATAAATATTTTTAGGAAACATAATTTATTAAGTTTTCGTCTGGTGCGGTTTTGAGGATAGATGGAAGCAACAGAATATTAGGAACAAAACAGAGAACACGTGGGAAAAAAAGGAACTGCGCTCCCAACGCGGAAACAGGCGGCATCAGACACGACCATCCTAAACGATGGTCGTGCATCAGATCGAGTCAAAACAAAGCTTAACATTTTTACAGCATTCACTCTCCCCTTCCCTTCCTCGGTGTATGAATAATTCACTCTCCTTTTAGCATAGAAACAGATGTAGAACTATGAATAGTTTTCAGGATTCTGCTTCACAAAAGACTGAGTTTTTCTCATCCCACTTTTCTTCCTAAGTAATATTAGATAAATAAATTTAGAAAATATAAATAAAAAAAAAGCTACTGAAATTCAAAATGCATTTGCTCTTCTGTATTAAACTGATTATTGTAGAAAAATTGATACAAGGTGACCGGAGATTCAGATGGCTTTTTTTCCCGAATGATATAGTTATTTGACATAGTTATGAAAATTTACAGTTATAATAAAATTTACATAATCATATGAAAATGGTTAGAAACTTTGAATACGCTTATTATCGCGGATAAGTGTAAGAAATCTAAGAATTTTTCAGCTTTGAAAAGGAGAACTCAAATTTAGAAATATTATGTAGGGATTAAAATAATCATTTCTTAAATCAAGAAAAATAAACATTATAATTCATATAATCTCTCAAAGTACTTTAAAAAAAAAAAAAAAAAAAACGTGATTTTGAGCGCTGAAACGCATAGATTCGTCAAAATCCCGTGTTTTTTTTTTTTTTTTTTTTTTTTTTTTTTTTGTCGTTTTGCAATACTTTGTCGATACTTCTTATCCGAAAAGTAAAAAGCGATTAAAAACTTGATTGTTGGAAGAAAAAAAAAAATGTGAGGTGAGAAAATTTAAAAACAGAATGTTTCTTCTCATCTTGACTACATCATATTTGATTTAATAAAAGAAATGCAAAAATTTTACTTCGCAAAAATATATAAGTGGAACAACAGTTGAAATGAATAATTGCAGGGTTGAAAATGAATAATTGATAATAAAGAAGCTAGTAAATTTTATTGTTTGGATGTGAATTAATGGTATGAAATTTTATATTAAAATTAAGATGGCATTAATATAAATTGTTAGTTTAGTTGAGAATATAATCTGTAATTAAAAAAATAATTTTTTCCAAAACTTTTTCTTTACTGATTGCTTACTCTTTCTAGTTTAATATGTCAAATTTTTTAAATATAATGTTTTGAAAATAATCGATTTTAATTATTCATAAGCAAATAAGAAATCAGCTTTTCTTTAAAAAGAATAATGTTCTGGTTACTTTAAATGCTATTTAAAGAATATCTAACCTTAATGACATTTATTGTTAAACAAAGGAAAAGGGAGATAACTCATAATTTTGTGGGTTGTGATATTTTTAAGAACTTCTTTCTCTGCTGAATGGAGTGAGCGGTAAAATAAGTTAAGGTAAGTTAGGCAACTAAAAATACCAAATTATGTTTCTGCTTCATTCAATAGTTATATACACAGAGAAAGAGAATCTCTTCTTTTAAGATATATAAATAAAACAAGTGCCTCAAATGAAATAATGGCAGAAATGATATGAATGAATTTAAACAGGACAAACATCTATATTTAAAAAGAGGAATAATGCTACCATATTCATAAAATAAATAATTATTTAAGATACAGAGAATGATGAAGGAATCAGACTTTAATTTCTTGTCTCATTCAATAATATTTTTCTGATTCAAACGATAAATTATTAACAACCAAAATAATAACTATACCATCTATTTGCTATGTTTTAACTATTTTTGTATCTAATTTGATGATTTTATACTGTTTAAAAGATAATTTTATTTCTCTTAGATGCCTTCTAGAGGACGCAAGTTTATTACAGAATTTTTGTTGCCTAGCTTAAATGAGACAACATTTGGGTCACGACTTAAGTGGTTAGATATTGAGAACAAAGTTTTCCAAATGCAATGGAATCACAAATCTTCATCTGACTGGACAACAAGTGATGCAGCTGTTTTTGCTGTAAGCATATTATGAAAATATGTTATTCCAGAATTAATGTTTTATTATCATTTAAAAGCTTTAATAATAATCAGTCTTTTTTATTAAAATCTTTATCAAATGCTGTTTTTTTATCATTATAAATAGAAGTGTTCAAATATCTTTGTCAAATATACATTCACTTAAAATTTCATGTGATGCTGATACTAGCAGTTTTAGTTGATTAAAAATGAAATGATGAATTTATAAAACATGATACTTTTGGCAGTTATTCTTGAAATTGTAATATTATTGATTTATAAATAATTTATAACTAGTGTAATCTGCAAGAAAACCTGCAGAATGTTTTGATATTAAAAATTCAGTGGTTCATCAATTGATGTATAAAATCTGTAAGTTTGTAGTTTAACCAAACAATAAAGATAATACTGTATATTGATATTTTTAATTCATTAGTAATTTTAAGTGCTGTAAAATGTTTTAAATTTTTTAAAAGTGATACCAGTATTCTTAAGTGTTTTTTAATAGAAATATTTTTAAAATTTAAGGAAATTATGTTTTTGTTTTCCTCTTAATTATGATTGCTAAGTGTGAAGCAAATAAATGCTTGTTTAGGTATATGATAAATTTTTAATTTGAACTTCTGATTTTTTGAGTTGTGAAATTTTGGTGTCTAACAACAAAAGTTATAGAAGTAAATTAATATGCAACTAATATTTAATACCTGAATCCAAATTAAAAATAAATACAAACTTTGTGTGAAATTGAAAGATAAATAATTATTGCATATTAAGAAAATTTCAAATGTTAGTATAAAGTTGTGTTTTATTAATTAAACTGTTAGTTTATAAATTTTTTATTAATATTATTTAAAGAGATGGACTATTTAATAAATATCCTAATTACGTAAGTTTAACAATTATTACATTTTGAGTAATTGTGATTTAGTACTTAAAATTATTTTTAACAATATTAATTGATAGAAATATGACTGTCATTATTTTCAGGCTTGGGATCAAAGGAAAGGGCATTATAATCCAAATGACAAAGAATATTACTCTAAAAGCAAGCAAAGATTCCGGGCTGCACTTAACAAATTCATAAAACTTAAGCATATTACAGAATTAAGAAGTAAAGATAGATATACCAAAATATATTGTATTGGTAAGTTATTATAAAAACCTTATATTAATCATCTTCAGGCTCTTACAAAAGGTAATTAATTTCAAAATTGAAAAGTAGTTAACACAGATTTAAAAAAAAAAAATCTCCTTCAGTATGATTAAGAAGAAATATATATTTAAATAATAATTTCTTAAAATCTGTAAATAACATTAGATATTAATTGGTTTAAATATATACATCTCTGAAATATATTTTATTATCCCTGAAAAACTCTACAATTTCCAAATTAAAAAGCTTTTCTAAAACTGAACATTTTGTTTTATCTTATTAAACTGTAAATATAGCTTTAAATATAATGATAGTTCAGAATTTGGATACCTTAAACTAGTTTTGGAGTTAGATATATGAAATTTGAAAATATTCTTAGGCTCAGTAATAAATCAAGATTTATTTTTCTGTTAAAAATAGTGTGTACAGTGCATAACATTTGCCATTTTTATGTTTACTTATTTTTAAAACCATCATTGTTTAAAGTATACTTTTGTCAAACAAAAAATATCTAAGATGACTTTTTACAAAAGCAAAATATTGTAAATTTGTTCCAGTTTCAGAAGCACATTCTTATACCTTAATTGTGTTATGTGAAATGTCAAAATTGAGTAGAGGAAGTAAATCTGTTTTGAGTGTTTATGAAGTGCTAGTTATTATTATATGTAAAGGATAACCTTTTAAATCTTACCTTTATTTCTTTTCTTCTCACTCTGGTAAAAGTTCCCTTTTTAAAATGATTTTATTATTATTATTTTGTTAAACTGTAAACTGAAACACAAATAGCATTTTATCTGCACTGAAGCAAAAAAGACAGAAAGGAAAGCATTGGAATGTATTCAAAATTTTTTATCTATTTAAAAAGCTGCTTTCTATATAATAGCTATCAGGTATTTCTTTCAATTACTGGGTTTTCATGTAATAGTGACAGCTCAGTATTGTGCAATTAAAGGTAGTCCCTTAGGGAAGAATAGGGATTAAAAAAAAGTACATGTTAATCATTTAATTTTTTTAAGTTTAAAAAATAGACATGGCTAGAAAACAAATTGGTTGATGATACAGATTTATCCTGATATTTGTGAATATCATAAATATTTCTGTTAATTTTTTGATAAATATTTTTAAAAGTACATTTTTTACTTATTCTATTTGCTTCTTCTAAACAGATATATGAAAAGAATTTTGATTAAGTTTATGCATGTAATTGCAGTTAATTTATCTTGGAAATATATCTCAAAAACTGTACTGTTTACTGTCTTGTAACAAGTATTAAAGTAAATTAGAAATATTTTTGAATTGCATGATGAATTTCATCAATTTATTATAATTTTAATCTATAAAATAATTTAGATGCAATATGTTTTTAATAGGGGATGGAAAAAATATATCTAATAGTTATAATATTGTTCACAAAAGTGTGAAGGAAAAAGATGGAAAAGAAAACAAATCTGAAAGTTAGTATCTATTAAATTTATCATTAAGTATTGCCCTTTTGCTCATATCCTTTTTGCATTCATATGCATTAATATTCTTTATTAATTTAAAGACTTTTCTATTTAGTAGACATGAAACAAAATCTGGAAGAAATGGTTATTAATTGGGATCCATTCTGGAATGCTAATCTACTGACTGAGGTGAGTATGGAACTAATGAAAGGTCAATTTTATAAATTTACATGTAATTGAATAACTTTTGTAATTACAAATCTACTGAATACAAAGATTCAAAATTGTGTAACTAATTTATGTTTCAAAATTTGATTTTTATTGTAATATTTAATACTTCATTTCAAGATATAATAACTTATTTTATAGATAACAGACACAATATTTTATTGTTTAGAAAAATTCTTAATTTTTATGGCAATTTTTTAAAGAAAATATCAATACTATTTACATGTAAATACAATTAATTAGTAAAATCTCACAAAATTTATTAATTCAAAAATAAATATTCTAAAAATCTATTATATATATAAAGCATTTAATATTAAAATAATTTCTAAAATAGATTTTGTGAAATTTTACTTACCTGCTCTGCATTATTTATTTAATAAAAAATATTTCAATATATAATTACTGGCATGACCAATTTTAATAAGAGGACTATGCTGTTGGTGGTATTAGTGTCTATAAAATAAGTATGCTTTAATAAATATAAATAGAATAAAATTTTTGACAATTTTTTCTATAAAATTTCGATGAAAAAATTATTTGAAATTCTAATTAAGATGAAAAAGGATTCTCAGAAACATGTATCTCTAATTTCGAAGATATATTTGTGTAATATTTGGCAGTTTAGGTTCAAAGTAACTATTCTGTATAGTGCGTAGAAATGCACAATCATTATCGATAATTATTTTTAGAGATGCCTTTTATCAGTTAAATAAATATATTTCATTTAATCATAAGTGGTTAAAAAAGTAAGGCCAATTTAAGTTGGACACCATCTTAATTTTTTAAAATAAAATTTAATGAAAGCGAAAGCTCTTCACATAAAATTTTCACAGAAAAGGCTATATCCTAATTATTAATAATTGTAGAAAATATTTATACTCTTTAATAAATATGCCAACTAGTAACAGGAATTTAGTTGGGAATTACTGAATAAAATCTTATTAAAACTTATGTATAAGCCTTAAACATTATCAATATATTATATCAAAACTGTTATTTATAGTAATGTTAAATTGTTTTCTTTTTCATACATATCTTTTCAGCCTCAAGAAAGCTTTTTTATATTGTATCAGAATCCAGAAACGAAAGAATCTTTCATTAGTGAAGAACAAGTTACAAGTAATTAATTTGAAAAATTATTTTATATCATCAATCTTATGAAATATATATTTAAAGAGTTTGATATAGTTCTATTTTATTTAATGTAAAGAATAGAACCACATTTATATTTATCAGTTATTGAAAGTTAAAAATGTTCACATTCTAGGACATTTTAATCTGTTGAGAAGCTTTCAGCTTTCATATCTAAATGGTATAAAATAAATATTTTTAGTTTTCTGATTGATATTAGTCTCAAAATTTGACTATCGTGTTAATATTGAATTTTATGTTTAGCGGAATAATTTGCCATTGTTATTAGCGATATTATTGATATTGCACTAAAAATATAACATTTTGAATAAGGAAAAGATATATTCAATCATATTAATAAATTATTTAAGTTGGAAAAATTGTATATTAAAAAAATTAAGCTCTTCCTAGATTATTAATTTTATACTTTTATAAGATTTAAATGCATTTTTTAATTCATTTTTTGTATTGATACTTTCATATTAGTATGTATGTGTTGTAAGAAGTAGTATGAATAAGAATTTAGGTCTGATAGTTTATCTATACTTATAATAAAGCTCAATGTGTGTGTGTGTGTGTTGGCGCTCTACAGGCCAGACCGTTAGACCTACAGCTACCAAATTTGGTACATGTATACCTTGGAGGTCGGGAATATGCACCTCGGAGCCCTTTTTTCGAATTTTTAATTAGAATTTGAATTCATTAAAATTTAAGCGAAATTTCGACGTTTTTCGCTATAACTTCCGAAAATATTATCGGATAAACATGATTTTAACATCAATTTAAAGATAAAAAAATTAGCTTTCTAATAGTATCAGTATTTTAACATTTAACTTAAGCTTCTATTTGTAATGAATTTTTAAAGAAGCATTTCAACTATATTTTTCAACAATATATTTCGGACAAAACAATAAAATTTAATCTGCAGGAGCACGTTACGAGTGGAAGGGGAAAAATTATCTTTTATCAATAGGTTGCCATCAGATAGATAAAAACTCAAATTAAAAAAAAAATAATTATTGCAAATTAAACATTTAAAAATGCAATTTTCAGCACGTATCTGCATGAAATGAAATAAATATGAAATATGTTTTTTCTTTTAAAAAAAAAGAAAATGCAAAGAATTTTTTGTGACTTTTACAATATTATTAATTAAATAAATCAGCTTTGTTTAATAATAGAAATACATTTATAAAAAAGTCTAAATGAAGTAAATAACTGCATAGTATGTAGCACGAGTCTATAAATGCTTTAAAAAATGAAGAATATTTAGCTTTTAATTAAAAAGAGATGAACTTGTGATATCAGTGTTTTAATGTATAACTCAAGCTTCTATTTTTAACGAATTTTTAAAGAAATATTTTAACCATGTTTTTTTGAGCACGTGACTGGATAAAATAAAATAAAACAATGCCGGAAGTTCAAATAAAAAAAAAACTATCATCGCAAATCAAATCTAAAGAAATACAACTTTCAGCATGTGACTGGATAAAATAACATAAATATAAAATGAGATGTCTTCTAAAAAAATAAATGCAAGACAATGGATTCTATGATCATTTGCAATAGATATATAATTAATTCTATAAATTATCTTTATTTACAGTAAACCTGGTTGAATTTAGACAGGATATGCATTGAAATCCCGACTTAATGGCATATTTCTATAATCGTTTGTAATATCTGTATCATTAATTCAATAATTTTTCCCCTTTTTCGCTTTCTTTAAAAAACATATTTAACATTTTGGCAACATCACCGAAAAAAACATTTTTAATATTTTGGAAGCATAATCGATAAATTGTTAGAGCATTAAACTCAAAAAGTTTTTTCGAATAAAGTTAACGACTCTTTAACTACTAATAACTGCATCTTTTAACTTTAACTATTTCTTAAATTTTGGCTAATGAATATGTGATTTAATTGAAAATTTTAGAACGCATTACTCATGGCGAACCAGCTGGTCGCCAAAGGCGGCTAGTTAAAAATAAGAGTCATATTTAATATTTTTAGAATTTCTTTATTATTTTTTTCTGATATTGTTAGAAAAGCAACTATTAGAACAAACAGAATTTCAACTGCATAATTTTTCAGCAGTTTTTAAAATATAACTGAAAATAATATATATTATAATAAAATTTAAAAATTTTCAATTTTAAAATAATTGTACTTGTTAAAATTTATGTTTAAAGAAACCCAATGTCCTCAAAAAGTTATTAATTGCAATCAATATTATTGTTTACAATAAAAAATGAAAAAAGTTATGTAGCATTGATTCATAATACATAAATGTGCATAAGGAGTAAAAAAAATCAAAAGCATTTTTAAAATTAAGTATTAAATTTACTTTTTGTGTTGATTTTCTGCATAATTTTTTTAAATCTGTTTGTAGGGGTTTATAAATATTAAAGCTATTATTTTGCATAATTCTGTAGGATATTTAAAAAAAGTAAGCTTAAATTTCTTTAAGTATTAAGCATATAAAACTAACAGATTAATCCAAAGTAAATTTAAAAATATCTAATCAAAATAGTTACATGTAAATATAAACTAAAAATTACTATGTAATCCATCAGATTTAAGCTTGAAAAAAAAGATTTTAATTAGCAACATTATTAGTTATGCAACAAATAATAAACGAAGAAATTGTACAAATTAAAAGTATTGAAAATGCAATTAGCAACATTATTAGTTATGCAACAAATAATAAATGAAGAAATTGTACAAATTAAAAGTATTGAAAATGCTAATATACATACAGATAGCATTATATTAAATTCCATACCATGGAAAGAACTAAAAGTATTTTAATTTCTAATATCTTCTTTTTCTATTGTCCAGGTGAATTTTCCCCAAACATGCCACATTTTGAAAATCGACAGAATTATATTAATTTTCTAAATTCTACAAATGATATTAAAAAAAATTTCTCTGAAACTGAAGTTTCGACTATCCTGAAAGAAAGTGAAGCAAGATCATTAAATGATGATGATGATGAGTTTCTTGTACCAGAAACTATTTACAAGGAAGTAAGTATGAAGGAGATTAAATTTCTTAATTTTTCTGGAAGACAAGATTTAAAACCTGAGATAATATGGAATAATTGTGAAATTAAATTTTTATCAGCTGCTATTACTATGTGCACAATATTTAAGAATAATCGCCCTCTCAAATTTTTGAACATAAAATTTACAGTTATCAAACATTTTTAAATACTTAACATTTTAATTCCGATTTAAAAAAATATTTCTTTAACAATAGTAGAGTGAACTAGGCACAGGAAAGCATTAACTGAATTTCAGAAAATTTAGGACCATTAAATTATACAATTATTAAAAGTAAAAAATCCAAAGTCTGTGATTCATTGCTTTGAAAATAAGCCTAATCAATGTAAATAATATTCTGCTTTAATGAAATAGAAGAAAAAGTGAAAGAGAATTATTGTATACTTATTCATCTTTACTTATTATTAAAGAAAAAAAAATAGTACATGGCTAATTGTTTCTTGTCTAAAGTCAATATTTTATTTATTGCTTTTCATTTATTACAAATCTAATATAATCGATTTCTTATAACAGGATAATCATTTGAAAAAGGTTATAACCATTAGAAGTGATGATTTTCATGGTAAGTGATTTTTTAATTAAAATTTAGTGAGCAAGGCAAGAATTTTATAAATTAAGAAAACACATAAATGATCTTTTTGGAAAGCTTTTGAAATAAAAAAGAGTGATATTATCAATTCCTTAAAAATAGAGCTATACAAATTAAGAATTTCTTTTAAGAAAGTTAAGAAATAAGGGAAGGAATTAAAACCTAAACAGATAGTCTCTCTTAAACATTTTTACATGCAATCTTATAAAGATTTTCCACCCTTGTATAAAACTGTGAATCTTTAGTAAGGTTGCAAATGTGTTGTATGAAATTGGTGAACAATAGTTACGAAAAAAAGGTAGGAAATCATCATTTCTACTGAAGCTATCATTGAAATAGGTACTTAAGATGCTCTTTTTTTTGATGGATTGAAACAAAAATTTTGTATGGAATCAAAGTTGTTTTTGCTAGAATATCTATTGAATTTCTTTAATTTAAATCATGGCATTTGGATACATAAAAAGAGCAAATCAATAGATGGCCAATCCTTTGTCAGATTTGGTACAAAATTTAATGATCTACATTTCAAATTTTATGTATCGAATTTTATATACAGCCAGACATGCAGATTCCTTTGAATGGATTTTGTTCAAAATTTGACAAAAATTTACAAATACATGATGTAAAGATCACATATTAAATTCCATCCATTTAGCTCAAAGTGCTTTTGGTTTTATTTTGTTCACTGACAGATATACTGCTAGAAATATGTTTTGCGGACCTTTGCAGGTCTGAGGCAGCAAAATCTCAAATTTGATCATTAGACTATTTTATCTACATTTTATATACAAGAAATTTAAAAATAATCTGAATTTCCCTATGATGATAGATCATGGCTCTGACATTTTTGCAAATTTCTTGCATAATTTGAAGTATATTTTTTTATTTATTGTTACTTGATTAAGAGGAGAAATTTTAAGAATTATAAAATCCACAGATCCATGTGAACTTATATTTTAAATTATTTGTAGTGATGGACCATATCTAGCATGTACTTAAGCATGATACTGATAAAAATTTTATATAAATATAAATTATTAATAAAATACAATTATTAACTAAATAAAACTGTTATTAGCTGTTACTACTTTTAATATGTAAATGTTAGGAAAAAACCTATAAATGACAGATTGATGAAAAAAATTATATAGTTGATGGATATGTGAATTCTTTTATTAATTCATTACTTTTAATACATAATTTTGTAACATACTTATCGCTTCTTTTAGAATACCTTCTTCAAGTAAGGGAAAAATCAAGAAAAAAGGAATGGTCTGATTATGAACTTCATGTAAGGTTTATATATTTTTACTAACTAAGCTGATGCCTAAAAAATGTATTTGTTGATTTTTCTCAATTAATGACTTCCAAAACTTCATAACATAATTTTCTTAAAACCCAGTATGAGTTATTGCACATAAACAACTATTTTAACCCTTTGACGTGCACAAATTTAAATTTTCTGAATTTTCAAAAAGGATATAATTAATTTGCATGCATAGGGTATAATGAGAATAACAATACCTTAAAAAATTTATAGTGGATTGCACCCCGCCGTTGTTGGTGGTTTCGCTGTGAAACCACCACACACCTACAACATTTTTTTCTGATAAATAATGAAACTTTTGAATTTACTTCGAAACACAATTATTCATTATTTATTTATAGAAACACAAAATCATGCAATATTATCAATGAAAGTTACCTACACAACCTTAAATCATGAAAAAAATTATAATTGAAAAAACTATAAGATTCGATAACCAAGGTGAAGAGGCAAAAATAATTTCTTGCAACACAAAAAAAATTTTAAGATTCAATAATCAAGAAAAGGATGCACAAATAATTTCCTGGTTGACTCGATTTCGTAATTATCCATGTTTGAAATTTCTGCTGATGGTTCAGTTTCAACATCAGGTATGGTTTTCACATTATTCCCTTTTTTCTGATATGGAAGTATTTCAAACTCCCTATAATCCTTACCTCAATATAAACAGATTCCTCATCCTCAAAACTTATGATCAAACCAATATAAACTATCCCCATATTGATTTACTGAGACAGAGAGGCAAAGGAAAGAAGAAACATACGTTTCTTCAAGTGGTTGCTGAACCACCTAAAAAGGCTCTAGACGTGTGGTGGTATTTCTCCGAAACCACCTAAAAAAAGTAAAGTTTAGTAAACTTTTCTTTCGTTATTTGATTTGAAAAATATTTGTATGTTAAAGGGGCCTACATACAACAAATTTATGGGCACATTTAGATTTTTTGTTGTTGTGTATGTGCCGAAAAAAAATTAAATGGAAAATATGCATAAACAGCATTATAAACAATGCATTTTTCGGTAGGTAAAAATGAAATTAAGTAATGTGCTGACATCTACAGGCAAATTATTAAAGATAAGAGATTATTTTTCAATCTTTGGTTTTGCTGTGGAACCACTGCACGTATAGAAATAAATTTTAGAAAATGGTGGTTTTGCAGTGAAACTACCATACATTAAAAGGTTAAAACACAGGTTTTGAAGTTGGTCCAGTTCTTAATATGTTACATTCTAGTTAAAATTAGTTTCATTTAAAATAAATCTTATATACAATTTTAAAATATTAGAAAGAAAGAATTTCAGAATGCTTGCATTATATAAATAAAATCAGAAAGTCATTGAGATACTTGCTAAAAGATAAATATTGTTTAACATATACCTCTATATAACAACAGTCAGAAAAATAATTTTTTAAAAAAATTTAGATTATTTTTATTTTTTAGGAATCTAGTGACGAACTCTCATTTGATCTTTCTGTTGCATGAATATAATTATTTTATGGTAAGTAAAATACATTTTTAGTGTTGTGTGCATATAAACTTCTTTTGATTTATCTTTTTCTTAATTAAATTATTAATTGCAGGTTACAACAGTGCCTATTTTTGCTGAAATTGATCTCATGCTTCAGGCATAGAAAGACATTTACCAAATTTTTGTAACTAAAAGTATTGTAGATTTCGATTTATGTTAGTTCTTATAATAATATAATGAACAATTTTAAACAACCATTACATATTATTATTAAAATAATATAATGCTGTCAAGTTTTCATATTGGTGTAATGTAATTTGCAATTCATTTTTATATGCAGTAGATATTCTGTTGTAAATTATTGAACTGCATAATTTGTATAAATAATTTGAAAGCATATATTGTGGTAATTGAATCTGTATACATAAAAATTAATCATATTTTAATAATATAATTTCTTTTTTGAGTAAATTGCTGTGTGATAGTTGTTTTTTGAAACTGAAATGTAAGTCTTCTATTGCTTTTTCGTTACATAATTTTTAACTAGTCAGTATATGTTTTTCTTTTTCTTGGAGAAAGCTAAATTAAAGGGGAAAATGTGCACCCTCTTGATTTGTCAATCCTCAAAAGTTTTTTTTATATACAATATATTTTATTGATGGTGCTGTATAAAGTTGCCTTTTCAGAAATAATTTTTAGATTATTTCATATGTAAATTTTGTAATATATGTATAACTGTCTGTGTATATTTTATATATTTCAAATTATTAAAAATAAATTTGTTAAAAACAGATGTCTTATTTTATTTGAAATTATCTGCCTTTGGTGGCTAGTAAATTTAAAATAGTGTCACTTTTATTTCTAACAGCCTTTAAAACAATCCATTGAAGTAATATTTATTTAAAGTTTCCATACATTATAAATTTTAAAACTGAAATTCCAACTAATGATTTCTATAAAATCTGTAAAATGTTAAAATTATTTATTTTAGGTTTACTTATAATTTTTATAATTAGTTTCAAAATTAAAAATAAATTTCAACAAATTCAGCAGTAAATAATTAATCATCTGCAATTATATTACTTCAAAAAAGTGTCTCAGTAGATTATTTAAATCCAATGTTGGCAGCATTGTTTATGAATACAATTATCTGTTGCCCCTCTTACTGAATTATGCTTCATGCTATCTTACTTAAAAAATCATAGTAGTATTTAGATTTCAAATACACAGAAAAATAAAAATATTACTTGAAAAAAAAATCTCTGTATTTCAAGATATTCACAGATTATTTAAAGGATAATTTGGTGCAACAAGAATTTATTTTTCTGAGCAATATATTAAGATGTTTTGTAGTTTCATGTTCAATTATCCTGTTCAATTTATAGTTATTTAAATTTGTAAAATATAAGCTGAGCATATTATTTGAATTGAGATTAAATTTTTATTAATGTATTACAAAAAGAAAAATAATGTATGACCTTTAATTTAATAGCTAATAAGAAGATAATTTCTTAAATAAAAAATTACACTGAAAGTGTTGCTAACGGTCAGAAAATTAAATGATTTCTTAAAACTAATATTTTTTAACATAATTCATTATAAGTTTATAGTTTAAAAAAAATCCTGATGATGAACTTCAAAATGGCAGAATAAAGAGCTAATAAGTAAGGCTGCAATTAGGGAATCAAATTTTATGGCAGTTGGCATATTAGTATAATAATATGCATTTAGATTTATCAGCTATAACCAATCTGGAGGAGAAGGTTTCAAATTTATTATACCGAAATTTTGATTGAAGAAAAATTTACTCCTCCATATGTTTAGTTTCATAACTAGTCAATTGAAATTAGTATTTGAAACCTGGAATTGTATGGCAATTGATACATTTGATGTCTGTCTCTATTTAATATTAAAATAGAGTGACTATTTCTATTCTATTCACAAAGACAAAAGGTGAAGGTTGATTTATGCCTGCAGTATTTTTAGTTGGCTAAATAGAAATACAGGTTTTGGATCTCATTTGAATACGTCCTACTATCTTGTAAGTAATTCTGGAACAAACATCCAAATACATTCTGAGTTTTATATATAGATATTAAATGAAAATGAAAGAAAAGAATGGCAAAGATATAATTATGCTGCTTCATTTTTATTTCCATATAAACATGTTTCTTGAATAGAAAGCGATTAAGATCAATCATTAATTTTCATATAAAAGTAAAAATTTCATATTTATATGTTTTCATTTTAATAATTTTGAAAAAAAAATTAATTAAAGATGAAATTTGTATAGAAATTAAACCTGCTTGATGAAAATATCTAGAGCTATTTTTGACAAGTAATGCAAGGATTATTAAATGAGTAGTATCAAATGATTTTATAATTTAAAAAATGTTTTCATTGTTTTTTCGATCAGAAATTATTTTTATAAGTATTACTGTAACATAGTACAAACAGCTACCTTAAAAGTAAACATAAGTCATAGTAAAATTAATAAAAAATAATTAGAATTAATTAACAATGACTAGAGATTAAGTACGTTTAAAAATCAATACTAATCTAACAATAATTCAACATGCAATAAAATAAACATATATAAAATGACTAATAATGAAAATTTTTGTTCACTCAGGATTCAAACTAATACTGTAATATTTAGTTAAGCAATCTGCTTAAAGACAATGGTCCCCAAAATCAAATTTTGATCTAACAGAACTACCAACACTTGAAAGTGAAGCTGATTGCTTATTTGTTTGATCAGTTTTTGATAATTTCAGATTTTTTTTTGTTGGAGATGTAATGCTGCTGTTGTCTGGAGTCTTAGATGTCTTACTATCAGTGTAAGATTTTGAACTCATATTAGTAGAATGCTCATCATCATCAATTGTTTGATTCTGTTCTGTTAGTGTTGTATCTGCTTGTCGAGAAGTGGATGGATTCCCCATAATATCACGTGAATCAGTAGCTGAATTATCAGTGTGGTTCATAGTTGATGAATAGGATCTAAAATGGCTTTGAAATTCCTGAAATATAAATTATATTAAACGATTTAAAATCATAATTTTCTTTTAATACTGTTTATAAATGAATTTGTCACATAAAATGATATACCAATTTATAAAGATTTTTAATTATAATAAAACTATTATATTATATATTTTTAAAATTTGTTGTTCTTATCATTGGTGTAATTTGTTAATCATATGTTTTTAAACAATTCTTTTAATGTTCTTACAAAATTTCTTAGTTATACATTTGCATAAGCTATATGCATTGACAATTATATCTTTAGATGTTATCCTTGTGGCGCATATGTTAAATTATTATAAAATCTAGCCGTCTTTGGCAACCATCTCATTCGCCAATCTTAATACTCTTTAAAATGGTTAGTAAAAAACTTTATTTAATGTCATTTTCAATTAAATACTGTATGTTACTTATCATTGTGAATTAAATACTTAATATAACTTGTCTTTTAATAGCTACATCACCACAATATTTTTAAAGTTCAATTTTGGCAGTCACTCATGCATTTATAAAGGTCCTAAATCCATAATGTACTATATGCCTTCCTAATTATTGGTCAGATCCTGCAAAATTTCATTATTAAATTAAAGTGGAGATGATTAAACTGTAATTAATATAAAAACATTTTTTGCTGAAAATATTCAATCTCTTTTTAATGTGAATATTGAATTCAGAGTCCATCAGCATTTAAGTTTTACATATACTACAAAATAATTCTCATAATTTATACAGTATCTCTAGAATTATTCAGCAAAATTTTTCAGATTCCCCTTTTTTATTGAATAGTGATATTTAAATATTTATACATCAGTCAGTTTCAAAGACGGACTTAGTTGATTGAAGTTTATCTCTTTTTTTAAAAATATTATTTTCTGAACAATATCTTGTTAAATGTGATTCATAGAGCTGAGTAGCTAGACAAAAACTGAACTTTCTTCATTTATTAAAACATTTATAGACTCATGTTATGTACCTTCTTGCATACAGCTGACCACCCCGCCACCACTGAACGTAGCAGTATCGACAGGATTTGTTGTGGTCAACTGCTGAGTCTCGTTGTATGCCATGTAATTGTTTAATTCATTTAGACCCTCTTTAGGGATGTATTTCTATTGTTAAAGTTTTACAAATTAGTCAAATTCTAATTAAATATTCGGTAAAATAGCTTCGTGGTGCAATTTCCGACCCCAAGGTATACATGTGCTAAATTTGGCAGCTGTAGGTCCAACCGTCTGGCTTGCAGAGTGCCAAAACACATTGGGCTTTATTATAGATAAATGGTTATTTTTATCAAATGGACGAATTTCATAATTGAACTATGCTTCAAAATGGATAATTTTGAGAATACCTAATCATGGTTTGGCTGAGAGGTTTGTAAAAGTTAAATTTATGAATTAAAAGAAAAATTTAACGAATCAAATTATATATATATATTTTATATTTTAATGAGAATCTACAAATATTATCTAATTATATTACAAATATAATTTAACACCAAACATTTTATTCTACATTATTTCATGGTCTCAAGTAAGGTATGAAAAATACATCTGAACAAAATTTCAGCAAATGTATTCAAAATTCACGAAATTTATGCCATTTTGTATTCATCAGGTATTCAAATTTTTTTAAAATCTCTTATACATATGATAGGGTTTGGGGTATTTGTTTGAATATATATAATGCTTTCTTTAAAAGAGAAGCCAAACATTTAAATCAAATCTGATTTGTTATGGAAGTCCTTACTTGCTTATAATTTTGAATAATCCTAAGCCTTTTTTGAGAATGCATTATTTCAGTAATTTGAGACTGATTAAAACATTTAAGTTCCCTTTCCCTGTGACATTGGATGTAGATAGCTATGATTAAGATGTATTTTCTTTGACCTTCCACTGAAAGAATATTGACAATAATATTTCTGGAGATGGTAGAAATATGAAAAATTCCAGATAAAAGAAATTGGGAAATAGAAATAAAACCAAAATCATTCCAATCAAAAGTCATGATTTTATCTGGTGCACATATACGAAACAACCTGCAAGCATCTGTTTTATTCTGATTAACTGATTGAACAAATAATCATATTACTATTTATATGTAACTTTTATTAATCAATTATATAAAGCTACTGGGGATATTAAAAATATCTTAAATCAATTTCATGAGATTTATTATTTTGTCTGTTGTTTTCAAGAAATTCCCTTTTCAATTCATTTGAAAAGGGAATTTCTAATGAAATGTTAGAAAAAACAATATAAGTAGTGTTTCATCATCGCTACACTACTTAAATTGCCTTTTCCCTTATGCAGTTAAGTGCAGAATATATTGTCATTTCTTACCATTTACCAATAATTTCTAGAAAAAAATTCTTGAATGTACTAATAATTTCAAAAGCTTCAATACTTTCTCCCAAATGATTATAATGACATTATGAACTACTAAATATTATTTTCATAATAGTAAAGAACTAAACAATTCCACCAATGTAAAGAATATTTATTTTCGAAATTTGTGATCTATGAAGAATGTTTTTCCCCAGCAAAAGGATTTTCTCTTGAATTTAAAAATGTCTTCTTATTATAAATTTATACATATTGATTCAGAATTTTAAAACATAATCATTATTTTTTTAACTTCATAAAATTCCTAATGACAAATTTTTGAAAAGTAAAGATGTAAAGTCTATCATATATTGATAGAACTTATACTAAAAAATAAAAGTTAGAATATTCTATAACCACTATTTGTTTCAGCATTAATATACATTTTAGAGTACTGTACATCAAATAAATGTTTAATAATGAATAACATAGGGCACAATTCATAAACAGTAACATACAGAGTACAATTTGACTTTCATTTTTAGTCACTATATTGATACTTAATTTTGTTGTTTGAACAAAAATTTTATAATTTGATGAGAGGGTACAAAGACATTGCAATTTGTAAATCCCAAGAATACAAAAATTACATCAATAATTAAAATGTGTATATACATGTGTGTGTGTAATTTAAATTGTAATCAAGAAATATTTAAATCAATATAATTTAGATAGCACTTACTTTTAAATCTTCATCAACTTTAATGTTCTTGATGGTATTGTAGGCTGTTGTATATAATTCAATTGCTTTTGCATGAAATACCATTTCAATTTTTATCAATTCCAAAAATACATGCTGTAAAATGAAAAAGGAATTAATGATTCATGAAATATTTTACAAATTCTAATTTTTTGTTTTGTTTTTGTGCATAGTATTGTAATAAATGTCAAGTTTAAGCATTAATTTGAGAAGAAAAAAATTTAATTGAAAATTTAACTAAAAAATTTATCTGTTGTATTAAAGATACCTCCATTAAGTTGGTATCTTTAATAACTTAAACTGAAGAAGATATTAAAAAATTATTGAAATAAAAAGTCCAAGAACAGAAAAAAATTGACAAAAAAAAAACTGTTATGGAGTTAACTTATAAATTAAGGTCAATTTCATAAAGTATAACTACAATAACAACAAGAGAAAAAAAAACATGTTTCTTTTTCTTCCCCTGACATCTTTACATAGACTCATCCTTAAAATTTGATTTGCCTATTAACAGCATTAAAATGTGGACCTTGGGTAAGACAGTGGATGCCTTCTTGGCATGAATCTACTTTTTTATGGAATCTATGGCATGAATATGAATTTTGGACTACTTTTTCCCAACTGCCTGAAGCCAAGATTTGATATGGAATTACATTTGTAGTCACAAAATCACATAAAGAATTTCATTCATTTCAGTCCTTTTTATGACGTTGATATACACGAGAGAGTACAAGTCGATAGACAGACAATTTTTTGGCAGAACTGATTTCAAATATGATAGACATCTAAATTTTCAATGGCAAATCTGTTAACTAAATTTTATCTTCTAAGTTATTATCACTTCGTAATTTTTGAATTCATTTGCATTCGAACAGCCAGAGAGATTTCGTTCAAAATTTGATAAGAGTCTAAAATTAGGTCGTAATTCCACAAACCAAATTTCAGCTGTTTAGCTCAAAGAGTTTTTGAACTGTCGCGTTTACAAAAATTGACCTAATGTCAAAAATTATCATTTTTTTTTTTTGACAAGGAGGTCTGAAATACGCAAATTCGATTAAATCGAACTTTTTGATGATTATAATACTTTACTCTTCGTTTGCGAGGAAATAAAATGATTCAATAATTAGACAAAACAATCAGAATGCATTCCTTTCATTACAATAATGGGAGCTCTTATTATATATCATTAGGAAAATTACTTAAAAAATTTTGTTATTATTGTTATTTCTCATGGCACTTGTCAGAGAGAAGCTCTTGACAAAGTCAGCGATTTTAAGCACAGAGAGCGTATCTTGCTTTAATAGTGTCATCTAAGGCCAAGAGTAGGTCTTAATTACTCATGCGTCACATTCACTTGCACAACCCCTTTTTACAGGAGGATGCATTCACAAACCTCACTGATAGAACACAGAAGGAAAAAAAATCATGCCCGATAAAAATTGTGTTGAAATTATTACAAATAATATATGCCATTTAAATTGATATACGTATTATGAAGTTACTTTTACGCCATAATATTTACAAATGAAATCGTAAGGAAATGCCATTCACACACACACAAAACCGGCAACGTTTAGCTTTAATCAATTAAAAAAAATTTTTGAAAACTGGGAAGATTTTGTGAAATGTACATTTTCATCCTCTTAAGTATGTTGACCTTAAATATGATAGAATCTAAGTTCAACAGTGCATATAACAGTTCATATGTACACATACAAAATCGACTATTATTAATAAAGATGTGAAAAATAAATGCAATTAACAGAGAAATGATCATACAATTTATCATACAGTTTATCCAAATGATATTATTTGTAATCGGTATACTTAATATTGAATTATAAAAAAAATTGCCAATAAAAATAATAATTGACCTTTATATCTTCAATTTTTTGACGTTCAAAATTATCTATTTTTTTGGAAAGATCGGTTACTGTCTGTGTAGCTTCTCTTTTTGCTTGACTATAATCCCTTTCAGCCTAGAAGTATAAAAAAATTAATTAAAATTATACTACTAATAAAATATATTACAAAAAAGGAAAGTATTAAGTAAATGCAAACGCTATGACAGAAGAATTCAGAAATTAGCCTCCTCGTAGGTAATGATTTTACGTAGAATTCAAAGTGCTTCTAATGTTTAAATATTAAGAGAAACGATCCCCGTCTTATTCGAGAGGAATACAACAGCTCATTGTAAAATGAAACGAAAACGAACGCTGGAAGCCCGATATAAAATTCAACGGATGCAATGGGCTCAAAAAAATTTTCATATGGGCTAAATAGGCAAATTCATTCAGCGAAAATATTCAGCGATTTTTTTTAAAAAAGGAAATTTGGGCATCAATATGATTAGTATTATCGTGATGATCAGTATTACCATGGCTTACGCTTAGAAGCAAGGACTTTAAAAGTGTTGAGTTCATTGGTGGCTTTGGCTGCATTTTGCTTCAATGGCCAAATAGGTATAAGTTTCCTTGATGGTCGTCAAATAACAAAACAAAACAAATAAACAAAAAACCTACGTAGTAAATTATAATACAGTAAATAGTAGTAAATTATGGTATGCAATTTACTATAATTTACGAAGCTTTCAGGAGGATCACAATGAGAATTTCAACAAGATAATATGATAATACATAACACTGGCACCACTAAGAACTGCCGTGTATAGGTAAATACAAGAGGTGTTCACATCAAAAAGGTACGACATGTAACAACGTAATCTATGCCGCTATGGGTGAAAGTAGCGAGACATCTAGGAATGTAATTGGTGTCACCGGCGTATATTGGAGCATGCGTGGGCGTCCGCATGTGCAGGAGAGAGCAGAGGCTCTTATAAAGAACACCGTCCAATTGACGTGGCAGTGCATGCGGGCAGGATGGCGTTCACATTGCAAAATTCGTCGATTGATGAGCAGCGCAGCGCTAAACATTTTTTTTACAGCGGAAGGTGTTATACTGGCCGCTATTCAACGCCGGATGATCACCGTATATAGGAAAGACCTTATGTCTGACAAGTCAGTGTGAAAATCGGTGTCAATTTTCGTGCCGGTCGTTACAGCCTAGTTGATGATTAGAGGTCAGGCCAAACAAACACAGTCATCTCAAGACGAGGTGGACGACATAGTATGAAGTGCTTGGCGTGTCATGTTGCGTATGATGGTGGTGAAGATGGATGTCAGCGTTGGAACAATACAGAGAATTGCTCACGACAATTTGTGTTATCGAAAGGTGTGAGCGCAGTGGGTTTCGAAGCAGCTAACTGACGAGCACAAAAAACTGTTCATAGGGCCACTTTAGCATCTGTTTCGATGTCATGCAGACCCCATATTCCTGGAGCGAATCGTCACAGGTGATGTGAGCTGGTGCCATCACTACGAGTCAGAGACAAGGCGGGACAGCATGTCCTCTGAAAAATTCAAAGCCTTGATAAAAGCTGTCCTAAAAAATTCAAAGCACCTCCCCCTAAAAATATTCAAAGCACCTCCCCCTAAAAATATTCAAAGCCTTGGCGTCAGCAGGTAATGTGTTGTCAAAGGTCGCTACTTATTGAATTTCTAGAGCACAGAAGAACCAAAGTCCGATGTGTACTGTGAGACACTCCGAAGAGTACGCAGGTCCATCAAGAACAAAAGACCGGGGCTACTCACGGAGGGTGTGGTTCTGCACGTCTCCAAAGTCATACACGCTGAACTAGTCAAGTTCAAGAGGAAGCAGCTATACCATCCGCCCTATAGCCTGAGCACGTCGCCCTGCGATATCTATGTGTTTGGTCCCCTGAAAAAACTATCTGAAAGGGAAGATCTTCAACTCTGACGGTGAACTCAAGAATGCTATGAAGGACTGGGTCTCGTCACAACCACAGAAATTCTGGGAACAAGGAATCCCTCAACTCGTTAGCCAATAGGATAGTTGCGATGCATACTTTAACTAAAGTTATCATTTATACCTACAGTGTAGTTTCGTACCTTTTCATATAAACATCCCTTGTATTGAAGTTATCGAATAACCATCGCTAAGCTGGCACTTAACTATGATCTAGAATATTTGAGACATTATGAGTCGTAAAGTTTATGAAAACAGAAGGTATTACTCCTCTACTGAAGAGCTTCGAATGAAAGTACCTGGTTCAGTATTTAAACCAAAAATTATGTAGAACTTTGTCTCTTTAATGAAAAATTGTATTTATTAATTACATAAAAAAAGAAATCTCGCAGGATATAAAATTATGTATTTTATCTTAGTTTAACTAGTTTTTGTTAATTTGTTTAAACTTTTCAGACACTTATATTTTTTATTTTTGTTTGTTACTGTAAAATATAAATGAGTGATTTGCTACTGCAAAATATAAAATGAATTTAATACATTAGATATAAATTACTAGAGTATAAATGTGGAAAGATTGTTGTAATTTGTCCAATATTTCTTTTAAAAAAGTTTTAGTCCTTATATATATATAATCAGAAGCCAAAATTTTCGTTCTTGATTTTTCTATTTAAAAAAATTGCTGATTCCTTGTGTAAAGAATAAATTGTATGCTCACATCTTCATTTAATTTTTAATTGCATCAGTATATGCACTAAATATTAAAAAAAATAGTAATTCAAAAATATTAATTCCATAGAATTCAACTCATTTGAAGACAAGCGAATTTTTTCACAGACAGTATGTTCTGTAAGTAACATTTTCATAAATTTATTAAAAATTCTGTTAGTATGAGTGAAAAAATCTAAAAAGAATCGCTGAAAAAGTTGAGAAGATAGCATACAATAAAAAAATTAAAAACCCTGTTATACAGTGAGATACAAAAATGATATATGCACAGTAACATTCTCACCTTTTTTATAACAGTCTGTTAAGAAATGCAAAAATTTTATCACTAAATATTAGATATGAAATATTAATAGATTACAATGGAATATTTAAAAATAAGTGTTTAGTAATGAAATGAAATCTATACATATCTTTCAAACAGAGTAGTATTTTTCTCCAAACAAATTTCAGAACTTACCTGAGCCTAGGTACATTAAGGAAAAAGTGAGCATAAAAATGAAAGTAATTGAATTGTTATACAGGAGTAAAATAAATCAATATGATTTTGAATAAAATAAAGTACGAGAATTTTTCAAGATAATATTTTAATATGTAATGTTTTTATAACTGCTTACAAAATTATAATAGAAATTTTAAGATCAATTAGCTTGAATGTATGCATATTAGATAAAGCCAATAAAACATTTTAAAAAGTTGTTTGGCTAACTGCTCAAAAAGTGCCATTTGGTAGCATTGAGTTTTTTCAGAATATTTTGAATTAAAATTTAAATACACCATACGTGGCTACAAGTTTTAAAAATTGACAGGATAATCAGCTATTCCTGCACAAAATAAATAAGCTTGTAATAAATAGATCAAAACTCATCAAAAATATAGTTCGTGTGTTATTAGATGTTTCATGTGGAAGTTTTTCAAGATTCTTTTATTGCTAATAATGCACTTAGATTCTCATTTCCACAAACACAACACTGACTGTAATGGTTAACAGTAGTCATGAGATACGAATTCTAGTCTCTTAGGTGTTTTCTCAAAAGTTAACCACAATAGCTCATGTTGTCCTTCTAAGACAAGACAAAATCTGAACAGACAACGAGAACTGTTACAACATGCCTGAAAACTATATGCAAACAGTAAAGAATATGTAACTTTAAAAAAACAAACAATTTCTTTAAATACGATGATGGGAAGGGATCTGAAAAAGTATGCTACAATGCTCTTACAGATCCTTTAATAAGAATGTTTGCTATAGTTATGTTTAGTTGAAATTTTTTCCGGCAAGAGAAAGCAAGATCGGTTCAAATTTTAGATTTGTCAGAATTAATCTTTAATATTATTTTCACAAAAATATATTTTCTAACCAGCTTCTGAAAACTCTCTTGTATACTCTCTAATAAAATTGTTCAAGCTCTAATAAAATTGTTCAAGGTAATGAAATATTAGCTATTGACAGGAATATAACATTTTATTGAATCTATTTTGTCATCCTTGCGAGTTATTTGGCGATTAATGATCAGCATGTTTTAAAAGATACCACAAATTGAAAAATCGAATTTGTGGTTTAGATACGTTTTTCTCAACATTGAAATAGAAATTTGACACAAAATTGCACTTGTAGTCACAAAAATCCCATAACAAATTTGATATATTTAAACCACTATGTTTTGAATTATCGCGTTTAAATGTTTCTGAAAATACAGATCAACAGACGATCATCCGTTATTAGAATTGGCATAAAGTTTGAAAGATATCTATGCTATAGAAAGATGATAAATCTGTGCACCGAATTTTAACCAGATAACTTTCTTCATTTAGTAGTATCGTGTTAACTGATATTCGAAAGATGGACTTCCGCGGAAAAGATTTTATTCAAAATTTAATAGAAATCTGAAAATGTATGGAACGATCGTATGGTAAATTTCCACCGTTTAGTTTAAAGCGCGTTTGAGTTATCTTTGTCACAGACATACGGGTATTTTCTGAAAATGTGTTTTTCGAAGTCAGAATGGAGATGCGTCGAAATCTCGAGCGACTTTTTTAACGATTCTATATATTCTGTATACTGCGTATACCAGGAACAGAAAACTAAATAGGATTTTATTTTTGTTTAAATCGCTATCATATGTCCTAATATACAAATTATTAAGATCTAAAACAAATTAAATTTTAATTTAATGCAACTTAATTTTAATTCAGTAGCAGATACGTTCTATTCGAATCAGGTTCAATGATCATATTTAAAGCAGTGTTTTGTGATTATATTCTTACTTTTCTTATTATTTTTATGAACAATTTTAAGAACGTTGCAGTCGTTAACTCGCTCTATATTTTGGTTTACAGTGTTTTTATACAGAATACAAATATAAATGAGTTTAGTTAATTCCAAGAAAACGTCTAAAAAACCAGACATTGTAAGGCTTGGTTACTGCATATCTGCATGATGATGCATCCATCATCAATTATGAGGCCAAAAATCTATAGTTAGCAACAACAATCTTTAAATATTTCCCTTTTAGACGATGCAATGTTCTTCAAATACGCATATTTCAGGCTTTTTTGTCATGTCAGTTCGTTTAATTATGTTATTTTTTTTATCCCATGCATCATTTATTGTTCATCTTTCCACCGTTAAAAACTTTAAATTACTTCAAGCTTTTATTAAAAAAAATATTTTTAAAGAAATTCGGTAAATGATATCTCTTCCACATTGAGTCAAGAAAAAAATTAAAAAAAATTATACGATCTTTACTATTAGTATTAAGCAATATTATATATAATTATATAATACTGCAATAAAACAAATCTGAAATATTAAACAGTATTTGCAATATGGTTGAATATTCAATAATATAATATTGTGCAATATTCTATGTCATCTAGGTATTGGATATTTGTTTTTCTGAATATTTTGTTCAAAAGTATTTAATATGAAATCAATATATAATATTAAAATTCACACATTTAATCTTTTAATGAAAATGAAATCTGATCATAAGCAGATAAGAAGGATTCAAGTAAACAAACTAGAAAATATGCCCATCCATAAGGAGAAACTTTTTTTGATTCAAAACAAAATACATGCGTTATAAAAGTATCCATCGAATGACCGCTAATGAAAACATTCCAGTTTCTCTTTTAGTCTTAAAACTTCAAAAATACTTCTATTATTATTATTATTATGAATAGTTAAAGGGAAATAAAGATCAATAATAAATATTTTTAATTCTGATCGAAATGTTTCATATTTTAAAGATTTTAGTAGATGAAAAGGATACGATTGCTTGCCAATTTGTAGAATTCTTTCCTCTTGTTTTCTCCAACAGATTTTTCTTTTTAATTTCTTTCTTACGAATTTCAAAACATGTTGCTAGATCATTCTATAATGATGAAATAATAAAAAAATATGTAGTAATAAATTATTTTTAAAATAATCTATAAAAATGCATACTTAACATGGCTAATTAAAAAGAAAAAGTATCTATAAAAATTTATTGCTTTTACAATCAAATGAACAATTTATTGGATATTATACCAGGATACACACTCCAAAGTATCCGACTTTCGTAGTTTCATTCTACGGTTTCTCCAAGCGCTTTAGCTAGATCCAACTGCCGCCTCACCACTACAAAATTGGCCACTCCTCACACGACTCAATGCTGTTTCCGCAATAAACACCAGAACTCTGAAACAGCTTAATTCAGCAATCGCCTGAGTTCCTCACAACACTTGCTCTTCGCTGGACTGATCTAACTAATCACCATTGACTCCTCCCACCATTACGACTCAATTCAAGACTGACTTCGGCTTAAGACTGTCGATCTTTTATAGTTCCCGGAGGTGGATATGGAAGGTTTTGTTACGAACGATCAGTCATATCTCGGTTTCTGTCAATCGTTAAAATTCTGAAAATTTTAAGTATTTACTATTTTGTCGCTAAAAACGCCAAATTCATCACCAAATGATCACTAAGTTCGAGGTTTATGATCCGGTATCCAATCAGCATCGCATATAGCTGATCGTAAAACGGTCTTCCCAGTGATTGAACTAATCGCGCTAGCAAGCAACATTACAGATTTGTAACAATATATATGTGTTTCTATGTTGAGCACAACAGTTAAAAGGTGAATATATGAATGTCACAAATTATGCATGCCTGATTCTCAAGATGATAAGGACGACGACCAGAATTTAAAAAAAAAACGAGGGAGCTTTAGGTAATATTGAAAATGTTTTATTACTGCCATCAGAAAAGCGATACAGAAAGAAAAGTCACAACTACAAAAAGAAAGAAAAAGAATGACAGGAATAGGGCTGAAAAATTAAAGAGGATTTTGTATTGGATTTTATTTAGAGAAGCAAAAGAAGAAAGACTGAAATCGAAAATTACCTTTGTTGCTGTTCGCTTATCAAATAGCCACTATATCGGCGATGGATTTATTCCATCTAGGATACTTTTCGGTCGTTCACTATATCAGTCCTATTTAATTCTATTCAAGGATGCATCCAGATATGCAGTTTTGTGTGAGGACTCCGTTAAAGATCGTCAGGTAAGGTTAGAAGGTGTTTCTTAGTTAGTATGAAATCAAACAAGCAACGTTGAAGTATATTAGATATGGAAGAGTTATTGAACATGAATTTTAGTAAGTGAAATGATATTATTTCGGATCCGATTAAACCAAAGGAACTTTCGCCAAAACTGTAATATTCAGAGGAAGACACTTATGAAGTCTTGAAGACTGACCTTTTGGATCCAAATTCCGCTGTCTTCAAGTTAGCGAAATACGAATCCAAAAAGTTATGAAATTCTGTCCATTACAATCGGACAGTTTGTTATAACTATAATAATTCCTAATAAGGAGAAAGATCGATTAAACTACAGTTCTTTTCTATTGAAAAGCATATATATTTGTCTGAATTATTAATAATTTTATCTGAATTTTATTATTATTATATTTTGAAATGGAAATTTTTATTAGAACAATGCTACCTTTATTTCATAACATTTGCTTTATTTTTCTAATATAATTTTAGAGCGATATCAAATCGCTTCCTACACAGGTACTACTGTCCTGGACGTGTCATCAATGCGAAGAAGGCAATATTACGAATTATGTAATCTAAATGCATTTTGGCACCAAATTCCGTAATTTGGTGTGGTGAAAAAGCAACGATTTTGAAAAAAAATCTTTTAAAGAAAAGTTGGGAGTTTTCCGATCATGAATAAAACCTTCGGTGCAATTAGCGATCAAACAAATACTTTTGTGCTTTGATTTAGTAAGTGCGCACGAGATGGTCGATATTTTGATCAAGATGAAACAGTTTAAATCAATTTGAGACATAACGTTTTGAATTTTTTACATGGTCTGTGTGTAAGCAAGTTTGAACTATAGTGATCTGTTAAAAAAGTGTTTTTGCTTTATAAATTGTAAATTTTTGTAAGTAATAAATATCTCTATATGCAGTTTGAATTAAATTTCATGTTTTAATAGCTTTTCTGATTTGGATATTAGCATCAGCAATCAGATGATCATTATCATTAATTATTTTATACTCATTCATTTCTTTCTTTTATAGTTTTCATCTCTTACATCATAAGACAAAATCCTCTACCCTTTTTCAATTCTCATATCGCCTGAGTTAAACTCTTCTTTCTTTTGCGGTTCTTCGCCATGCACCTCACTTTTTGGTGGTGTTGCTGAAATGTAAATATAAAAGGTTTTTAATTTATTCTTTCTCATCAGCCTCTTTTTGATCTTCGGAATCAGGCATAATATTCATTTATTTTTCTCCTTTTTCACGTTTACAGCACTTACTTTTCAGCTGTCTTATGCTCAACATCTTAAATAAACTCTTAAATTCTTCTTTATTACTCTCATAAAACATATCTGCAATAAAACCTTGAAATTCAGATCCTGCACATTCATTTTCAGCATTACTATGGGTTCAGCATCGTCTTTGGCATCACTATTTTTTTTTTTTTTAATCATTGCCGAGAGTTGGTCCATTAGCTGCTTTCTTCTTACTTTGTCAAAGGATGTGAATCTAAAGAAAATTATGGAAACTTTCAACTTTTATTATCACCTTGTTTTTCAGTTCATCTTCATACTTTGATCGTTTTTGCAAATAAAATAGAATCATATCGATGCCCGATCATTTTTCATTTTTTAAGCAGAATTTTTTCGTATTTATTTTCATTATCATTAATATTCAATTAAGGAATATTCTCTTGCTCAAATTCATCAACATCATTGTGATTACTGAATTCGTTATCACTTTTCGTTGTAGTAGCACAAATCTTTGTGGAGATTACTTAAAAAATATTAGCCTGAAAGTCTACTTGACATTGCTCTAACTTTTTTCCTTTTGTATCCGATTTCTTACTTCTTATCCTTACTTAATTTCTTTCATAAATGCAAGGAGTTGTTCAATTTTTGTTCACCATATCAATCACTGAACTAGATTTCACCATTCAATATCACTTTTGACACAAAATTTGTTTGGTTCGGGAAATTTTATAGATTAGATGAACTTTAATTAAAATGGCACAAACAGAAATTTATTTACAATTATTATTAGCAAATATTTATAGTTGACAAACTAAAAATAAATCAATCGTCAATACACTTCTACAACAAACTAACTCGTTCATAAAGCAGACGGAAAATTAAAAACACTATGACGTAAGTAGACTTAGATTCTAGGCCTAATTCAACAGTTTCGTCTCCATCAAAACAGGCGATGTTTGCATGTTACACTTAATGCAGTGAAAGCTCAACAGCAAATGAATGTCTGAGAAAGAGTGGCAGACAAAATTCTTGTAATATCTACAACGCGAAGCGCTGTTATCCACAATCTATGATGTTTGGGAGTTGGAAGAAGTGATTTAGACTAAATTTACATTAAGGCTTTTATATACTCTAGAATTGTCTATTTATTTAAAACTATTGAAACAAAATTTAAAAATATTGCAACAAACAGCGCCAATCCACCAAATATATCATCGAGTCTATTGTCAATCCTCCAAAATCCCCACGAAGATGCTAAAACATCTCCAATTCCTAAAATTTAGAATGATATCACATAGAAACATAATTACTAAACTCAATGGCACGACAGCCAATGTGGGTATAGCCAATAGTGCCCATATCTGCTTTTCTGATGGAAGGCCCAAAGGTGCCAGGCATATGTCACAGTTAGGTGGTCAGCCTAACACGGTAAAAACCGAATTAATCAATATTATTTCATTGAAGCATAGATGACATTAACAATCAGCATATCCACTCAGAATATTAATTTTCCTGGCAGTTAATTCATTAATATATAATGCATTTATTTCATATTTTCTCTTATTATTCCTAAAAACTGAAAAAAATATAAATATTACAATTAGTTTACAACAAATTATTTCCAAATAAAACAGTGCACATAACATAAAATAAAAGTGGAAAAAAAAGCCCTATTTTGGAATTAATGTTGAAAGAAAACAATAAAACAATTGTAATGATTTGTTTTAGCAAAATTACAATTTTTAATAATAGCATTCGAATATAATGAGTTTAAATTTTAATAATTTGATGTATATTAATGATTCCTGAACAAATTTATTAAGTCATATGTGTATGGTTATAAATTATTAAAATTATACAACACTAATTTGCATCCTCAAATGCAATTTGAATTTGCATATTAAGCATTATAAGGAGAATATTAATGATAAACAAGAAACTACCTCACATAAAAATAAAATTGAAAGCATTAATTTATAAACAAATTAAAATTCATATAACAATTTTACAACTGAAATTCGTACCTTAATTCTTTTACAAATAGGATTATAGTTGGAAAACTCTAGAACAACTTTGACATCAATTCTTTGGATCTAAGAAAATAATAATGTAAGAATTTGTAAGATGATTTATTTTAAGGTTATGAATAATGCATAATGTTATTTAAATACATATTAAACTTTTAACACCAATCATAATAAAATTAAAAATAAATTATAAAAATATGGGTACTTTTCCATTAGCTGGGTGCAGAAAGAAATCACCAAATAATGTAGAATTTCACCAATTTTTTTAGATTTGTCATATGCTTCGATAGGCAACCGGATAACGGAAAAGTATCAAAATATAAATATGTCATTTTTATTAACTAATGGAAGAGACAATAGAAGTAAAATTTTATTTAAAAAATATTATTCAGACTATATTTAGATGAATAGATATAGAATTTCAATGAAATGAAATAAATAAAGGCTGTACAATGGGATCTTTCTCTACTTATGCCTTTTATATATAGAATATATTAACATTCAAAGAAGTTGTAACTCTTAAATCACATAAATTAAGATCAACAAGAATGGACTTTCCCAAAATACTAATATCCGTATGTAGGTTAAATGCAAGTAAAATTTCTTTGATGAGCAGATGCTAAATTGTATGAAGAAATTTTCATGTGAATTAAAGAAATATATTTCAACATACTGTGGATATAAGCAGAATTTGAGAATTATCAAATTATTCTTTTAATAGAAGTCAGCTGGAATCAATTCTATTCCTCAAATTATATGTATTTAAAAAAATATATTATTGCTTTACTAAGAAAGATCCAGTAATAAGAAACAATTTCTGTTGCTAGAGAAATATCAGTTTTAAAATAATATTTGAGTTAAGAGATACAAATTTCTACCATTCAAATTGCCTGATAGTTCTATACAAAGCAATGTATCTGAATTCATAAAAAAGTAAGAGAAACACACATTTACACAAAAGACAATATTTTTGTCTATTACATGTAATAAGAAATTAAAAAAGAAATAAAAATGTATTATTACTTGTGCATCTCTATATTCTTGAATAGCAATAAGTATATCTGCAAAGTGCATAAGAGAACTCCTCAGAGAAGAATTTAAATTTTCTTTAGAGGCAAAATTTAAAATGCTCTTTGCCAGATCATCTCCACTATCTCTAACATGAGCTAATTTTTTATTGTAAAAAGACAACTTAGAACTCAATTCAGAGAAATGCTTTTCCACATTTGATATTCTTTCTTTTATGAATGCTTGCTCAAGCTCACTAAAACAAAAAAAAGTAGCATAGTAAAAAATAATAAATGCATTGTCTATACACTTCAAAGAGAATGAGAGGAAAGAAAGAAAACACACACAAATTAGAACATTCTTAATGTTTTAAAATATTATCTCTGTAACAGAAAAAAAAATCATATGCAACAGTGGGTCGATCTTATTTTAGCCCACCTTTGGTGACTTTTTCAAAATCTCGCCAAATAATCAGCGATAATGACTCCAAAATGGCAACCCTGACAACATTTGAAGAGAATACTTCAAATACTTTCAATTTGGCAAGATTTTGAAAAATTGGCGAGATTTTGAAAAAGTCGCCAGATGTGGGATGAAATAGGATTTTACCGCAACAGTTTACAACATATATATTAAATGAACAATTTTTTATATTATAAAGAAAGTATTTTAAAATAATAACAGATTTTTTTTATCACTTTCTGCAGTATACCAATGTTTTATTCTTATAAGGTTATTGATAACAACTTATGTTAAAAAACATAGTCAAGGAAAATCAACATCTCAAAATAAGTTTAATCAAATATATATATATATATATATATATATAATTTTTAGAAGGAAAAAAAAGTATTCAAATGGATTTTATCTTCTTCTATTTGGTTAATGAGTAAAAGTATTTATAGAATTCATTCAAATATCCTTTTTAATATAACAATAAAAATATGAATTCCTTATGCAGAAATTAAAATGTTTATATCTAATGGATATTTCCTGTTTATTCTTGCCATAATGAAGAATATGTCTTAGAAAATGAATGCTTTCTGAAGGCAGATTTAGTCTTGCATTTAATACAAATATAAAGACCACATACACCAAATTTTATTACTTTTTTTTAATTTAAAGTAGAACCTTTTATAGGAATTGAATCAAATTTTGATGTATATCTGCAATTTTCAAAAAAAAAGGGAAAGAATGCAAACCAAATTTCTCAATAGTTTAGAATTATCAGACATGTATATATATGGATAGATCAACGAACAGCCATACAATTGACGGAATACTATTGCTCAAAGTTTGGAACCGGAAAGATAAATTTTGTGAAAAGATTACAAATTAAATATATTCTACTAAGCTCATACTGTCTTTGAATTAAACTGTCATAAAATTCCAAAAGTATATTTGGTTGAACTCAAGTAATACTACAATGAGAAAATTCCTCCAAAGTTTTGAAAGTATTTGTTTCGTGATTAAATTTTACAGCAATACTTTTGCTTCTTTCATGCATAGAAAGTTAAAAAAGATATCAGCATGAATTTGATAACAACTCATCAATTCATACCACATTAGTCTGATATTTAATATAAATGTTCATATTATTTAATTAGAGAGCTTATTATACTGAATTGAGAGATAGTATCCCTTTCCACCTGCAAGTTGCAGTGAATCCATAAGTAGCTACATCAAAAGGACTTAAATTCCCTAATGTTTTGCTCTGTCAAATGCTATTTGAAATGCTGACAAAATAAAAAGCCACATAACCAAGCTCATGAACATCTTAAGCTTATGATAAGATAAAAAGAGAAATAAACAATAGATAATTTTAGAAAACCTAGAAAGGTTAAGAAGATAACTATGTAGAAATGTTGCTTGATTTGTTTAAAATATAAAGTATGTTGAAATATTTAAAAGTATAATACAATATCTAATGCTACTAAAATACAGATACATAGAAAATTTTTAGTATTTGCCAACATTATAAGATAATTTCTATGAAGGGATTCCAGAAAAATAAGAACATTTTTATCTTCACAGCTTTTGATCTTAGATTTTAATTTATAAAACAATACATTATCTTATTCACTTTTTTCTCAAGATTATTGGATCCCCATTTTTCTTTTGTATCGAAATTTTTCATGTAATTAGTAGTTTTCTTCCTCGTCACACTGCGGGAGACTTTCAATCCATTTGTTGCGATGGTTGTCATGGTAACGGAGATTGTCCTATCTTGCAAAAATTAAAAGAATTTCTCTTTGATGTGAAAATTCAATTCCTAAGAATCAGATAACATTTCTTGCAGATTTTTATAGTATTTCTAAGGAAAAAGCTTAAATAAAATAATAAAAAATTAACAGTTAGTAACAAACCGATAAATAAAAATTTTTATCTCTCAACAACTTTTACTTAAACAATAAAGTTACTTAGAAATATATACCATTCTGAATTAGATTCAAATGTGAATATAAATACATGTGTACTACCTTGATCGGAGATCTAAAGCCATATTTCGATTAACATTCTTCAGTATTCAAATTACCCACAGTTTTTAATGAGAAACTATGCTAATAACAACACTTGCCATACTGTTGCCATTAACAATAAGAAAAAAAGATAACTTATTTTCTAAGAAGTTTTAGTTTTAATTTTTTTATATATATACTTTGAGAAATTGTTATTTATTTTCTTTAGCCCTATATTTTCAATATTAATCATATTTCTAGCTCTTTGTGCTTTTGTTATTAAAAAAATAAGATGTTATTAGTCAGGCCTTAACTTTTCAATTTGGCATCAAATAATTTCTATTAAGAAGATGTCCAATGAAGCATTTTTTCTTCTGCTAGAAATAGCAAATCTAGAATTCATAACAGAACTACAATAGATCTATAAGTTGACGGTCGCTTACGTGGGTATTGCTCATTTATCATTGACATTTTACAAAGTAATGCAAGCTATACATAGCTTAAAAAATAATTAACATATTTGTTTTACATTGTAAGGCATCCTGAGTTTTGAAGATAACGTTATGATTATTTTTCCAACTAAATTGTTTTATTAGTAAGAACACCGGCATGAAACAAACAGCTTATGAAAAGTTGAAAAATAAGGACTCCTTGTTGGACTCAAATGCTGTGCATTTACAGAGTAACGTAAGTACAGCAAATTAATTTTGTTTTGTTTGTAATAGAATTTACTGAAGCATTCATGATTAAGTTATATTGTCATGTGCAATGTATTGATAAGTGGATATTGATGTTTCATTTATCCTGGATTGATTCAGCTGTAAATTGTTTCTCATTGCTTATTTCTAGTTTTCTGGGATGGTTTTTCATTTGCTTTATTTGGTTTTTGAATGCTTTTAATCGTCAAAAAATTATCAAAACAACAAACTTAACCAAAAAGTCAAGGTTGATTTGTATAATATATAGAAATGAAGTTGGATTTTTTTCATATTCATATCAGTGAGTCCGAGTATATTCATCAGTCATGAATGTTATTAGATCTTGAACCATATTTTGTAATCAAATGTTCGTTCTTTTCTGCAGCTGTGTTTTTTAAATAATCAGATGACTAATTATGTTTTTTTTTTTACTTCTAAAAAATAAAAGCCTACTTATACTTGTGAAAATTAATTATTTGCTTTTAATAATTAACAAAAAAATTAACTTTTGATTCTACTTCCTACAAATGTGTAAGAAATGGAATAGTTATACTGTTATAGTTAATACTAATGGATATTTTTTGGTCAATAAAAATATTCTAATTATTTGTAAAGATTCTTCCTATTCTATTTTAAACTTTTATGTGCATTTGTGTTTTCTGTGAAGTTTTTAGTCTTCAATAATATTTTATTATTGAAAACTTAATTATGAGAAATACTTATGTTAAAACTTTTTAGCATTGGAGCTTTAACATCTTCTATAGAAATTTCATTTAATTCTTTAAGAATGAATGATTCTTAAATAAAAAAAACTACTAGGAAATTTTGAAACTATGGGTTTACAATATAGAGCTTTGATCTTCTTCAAATTGGTTAAATTAGCTTGTTGGTCAACAATATTCATTTAGCAACAATATTGCATCTGATCCTTAAACCATGAATCCCATTTTCTTTATTCTATAAAAGTTATTTACATTATTAGAATTCCTTGAAGCAAATAAAGATTTCTTATGTATTTTTTATGAGTTACACCAAAATATCTCATGATGAAAATAGAAAGTTTGAATCAATTATTTATTTACTGCTTTTCTTCTTTTCCCCCCTTAATAATATTTATGATTTGTATTAGTAATATCCACCATGTACAAGCCTATGCACATTATAAGACAAGAATTTTTGATACCATTATTTAACTTATTGCCCTTAACATATTTACTGGCTTGCAATTTTCAGATTTCTGTTCAGTTTAGAAATATGTTATGTTATTTAAGAATAATATATAATTTTTTAAAACCTTTCAATAAATGTATTCTTTTGAAATTTAGATATTTAGTTTGTAAATATAAAATAAATTGGTATAATGAGAAAAATTTAGCTGCTGCTTTTTAGTGTTTGTTATATTAATATCTTAATGATAGAAACTTGAAAATGTAATTTTTTCTTATACTGCTTCATTATTTTCTACTAATAACTAAACAAAGCATTCTGCTCTGTTTTCTAATTATTATTTTATATGAATGTTCTTTGTGGTTAAATGGATATTAGTTATTACTGTTACGATTCATTAAAATGGACTGGGGATAGGAAGGAAGGAAGGAATTAAGTTGCTTTTGTTTTTATATGTTTTGAATTCTTATACTTGGTCCCATGTAATAATTCTTTAAATATTTATTTTATTAATGTTATTCATTTAAAAGTCTTTCCTTGTTTTGAGATTGAATTCAGAAGAACTTTCTTATTGAAAGATATAATAAGAATTATGCAATCTATTTCACTTATGATAAAATCATATAGGTTTTAGTTATAAATTCTAGAAAATTCTAATGAATTTATTTCTGCAGATTTAGCTTTAAAAAAAGCTGTGTGATAGTACATTCCAAGTATTTTACAAATAAAAAAAAAATCTAAAATGACACACACTAAAAAAGGGTTATAGTCTTCTTTCAGTTTTGCAACTCATTATCTTTGTAAACTTTGCCACTATAAATTTTTAAATGGAAAACCTGGCAGCCTTTTAAATATAGTTTATTATCTACTTCCATTCAACTAAAAAATATTTTAAAAGAAAAATGGAATGGTGAAAATAAAGAAAATGTATAACTTTACTTATTTTTTTTAATATATTATTGAAATAACTAAAAAATGTAATACTTTTTTCTTCATTTTTCTGAGGGAAATGAATCACAAAAAAGGCTGTAAGTAAATATTCTATTCAATTAATTTCTGTATATCTTCGGTTATAATTTCTGTATTAAATATGTATTTCTTCCGTCATTCATTTCAAGGCAAACCACACATGTGCTTTTAATTGAATTTAAATCATTTTAGAAAGATATTATTTATTTTGTTCCTTTAGGCAAATTTGTCTATATTTTTTTATTTATAAATTCTTTTTTTTTGCAATAAAATCTTTTAATTTCATGTATTTTTAAAAATTTATCCAATTAAAAGCTATGAGCCAAAAAAAAAAAAAAAAAAAGAAAGAAAAAAAGAAAGTAATTTTTTTATTCCTGAAAATATTCCAATTTTTTTCTTCCGTTTAATACAAAATGGTGTGAAATTTTAATTCCGTGAAGCTTGGACAGTAATTTTTTTATGAACAGTTTTTTAATGACTTTCAAAAAAAAATATTGTTTTATTCAGAATTTTTTTATTAGGTTGTTCGGAAAGTAATTTCGTTTTTTCCCGACAGAGGATTTAATTGTATTTTTCGCACCCAATTTCATACTTAAACCGCAAAATCATTTCATGTTTTAAGAGCTGATATAGCAAGGCTTGAGTGTGAAAAAGTGCAGCTGATTCTTCGCAGTAGTTTTTGGATGGTGCCCAAATATGGAGAGCAATAAACAGCATTTTCGTCATTTTTTTCTTTTTTGCTATATAAAAGGTAAAAATGCTGTCAAGCCAGAAATAAATTAGCCAATATGTGTGGAGAAGATGTGTTAACAGTACATCAGTACCAGAACTGATTTGCAAAATTTTTCCTTCAAATGAGGAGGCCAAAAACCCCCTCGATCAGTTTTTTTTACAGCAAAGACCAAAACTTTTATGAGCGTGTAATCATATTACTACCAAAAATATGGCAAAAGGTATTAGACCAGAATGGCAATTTTATAATTTAATAAATAATTTATTCATTAAACGAAAATTTCTTTTCATTTTGACAAAAAAAACACGAAATGACTTTCCGAACAACCCAATATGATGTAAAAGGGATGGAAAGGATGAAGAATTTTAAAGTAAATATATACTTATAATACTGAAATTATTTATATTCTGAGCTTTATTTTGTCGACCTCCCAAGCATTTTTCTATGCTGAATGATTGCGAATATTTGGCATATCAATATTTTCAAGTAAATTGATGTTTTGTTGCATTGCATTTTAAATTTTGCCTTGTACTAATAAAGAAAATCAAAATCAAATATTGGTTTAAAGTTTACAGGAAAGGTATGACAACCTCAAGTGTTATTCTCGTCTTCTGATCACGGTTTTAAATTATTTATTGTCTCACGTTACTTCAAAATGTGACGTAAATATGATCGAATTTTGATATCTCTTTATCATAGACGGATATTATTTATAAAATATCCTCTTTGTATAAAAGTACCTTTTATTCTCTTCGATACCGATTTCGCATAGAGCTTTAGCGCTTTCTGTTGATTTCTAACCAAGAAAGATGGTAGAGAGAAAAAGAAATTAGAATAAGTATGGAATTAAAATTATTGGAAAGCCAAAAGAGAAAAAAAAAAGGAAGAAGAACGTTCGTAATAAAAGGTATCAGTTTGATAGAAGAAACTGCTATTTTTTATAGCATTAGGAAGTATCAACGAAAAAAAAATTCTCTTTAAATATATCAATATTTAAAAAAAATTCTGTTTCTTGTGAGTTTATAGTTCAATTCAGTAATGTTTTTTGAGATTTATTTTGCCATCTTGCCTCTTTATTTCCTTTTGTGTGTGTGTGTGTGTGTGTGCGTGTAAGAGAGTTCAAATAAAAAGCAGATTTCACATAATGTAAACATGCAAAGTCGGAGTTCATTTGGTTAAAATTTTAGCTGTAGTGTATTTAAATATTTTACTGCCCTGCGTAGTGCGCGATGCGAGTAATTTTTTTTAACAAATATCTGAATTTCATCTAATATTCAACACATTTTTAAAAGTCTAACACATTTTAAACAAAATATTTATTTTAGATTATTTTTATTTTAGTAATTTCGTAAAAAAATATATATTATATTATATCTCTTAATATCGGGCCGCCCTTGTTTGTATTATTGATAAGCAGCTGCATCACTCATAAATTATTTTAATAATCTAGTGAATGTATAAAACTTATAGAAATTTGAGTATTTGTACTTGACAAATTATAATTGTTATTTTCATATTCTATAATTAATCGAATTAGTACTTTTTGCATATTTATTTATCTTTTATTACCCAAACTAACCTAAATTATTCAGAGGATGTAAAAGTGGCCAAAATTTGTGGGTAGGAAAGAAAACAAATAAAAAATATATGTTCTGAGAAGGGATATAAACATAAAAAATATCAAAAATAAAGGCCACAGTGTAGATAGACAAAATGAACAAAAAATAATAAAGAACTTAATGTGAATGAAAAAGAATATAATGTAGATAAGAAAAGAGTCTTAAATAACACAGAACATAATGTAGATAAAAAAGAACCGTAAATAATACCGAATATAATATAGCAAAAATTAATAAGTAATAAAGAACATAAAGTGGAATACAAGAATAATAAATAGTAGAAAACATTTAAAGAACATAATAAATATAAAAAGAACTGAAATAGAATTTGCTTGGCGTGGCATAGAAACTAGATAAAACGCAATATATTACAAATAAAGTAAAGCATATAAATTGTATAAAATAAAAACAAAAGAAAGGAATAATAATAATTTTTTGGAAACTAATAGCCTCTAAAAGAATGTTGAACAAAAGAATATTTCTTTCCGATTTTGAAAAAAGAAAGAAAAGAAATTTTAAAATAGGAAAAAGATAAAAACCCAGATTATTATTAAGTTTATAATATTTATTTGGGCATTAGGGTATAGCATTTTAAATCGGTTTGCTTGCGGCTTCTCTCAACTCAAGCCGCTCTAACTAATCTGGCTAGCGGGAAAGCTGCCACTCTGTCAATGAAGATAAATTTTGTTAGCCATGGCTTTTAATGGCAAAATAATATTAATAACGGGGTTAAAAATTTTGAAGAAATGTTGAAATTATTTGAAATTACATTTCGGCTATGAAAAGTAGCTTTGCGAATCACATGAAAAAAAAATTAATTTGTTAAAATAAGGGAGGGATGCGTTAAATTTGTGTATCATGCTAAAGATATCTCTGAATTTTTAAAATGTTGTTAAAACTACACTTGCATGATAAACTTTTTCATATGTTAATGCTGAAAAAGTCAAAATTGCGCTTAGTTTTTAAAGCAAATATAATTAAAATTTAAATCGTTAAATTTTTTTTTAAAAAAGAAGAGAATTTTTTTTAAAAAAAATCTCTTCAATGTGTATATTTTCAATCTTTAAAATATATTTCTATCAAATGTATTCATTCCTGGTACAACGCTCTTCCTTGTGAATCATCATCTGCAAAAAGACACCCTTAGTACATAAGGGTTTTATCTTTAGTTAAGATTTGAGGCCAGAAAGTGAATATCTGCCGAAAGTGAAAGAAATATTTGTTGGGAAAGTAAATACCTGCCACAGATTGGATTTCAAACCTATTCCATTTTCCAAATGAATTTTTTAATTTTCGCCCAATTATTTGTTCATAACTCTTTTTTATTTTTATACTTAAAGAAATAAACATTTTTTATTATTTTTGCAATTACTTTAAAAGCTTTATTCTACTTCAAATTTCAAAGTAAATTCAAGGAATTATCTATATCTATACTTATAATAAAGCTCAATGTGTGTGTGTGTGTGCGTGTGTGTGTGTGTGTGTTGGCGCTCTACAGGCCAGACCGTTGGACCTACAGCTACCAAATTTGGTGCATGTATACCTTGGAGGTCGGGAATGTGCACCTCGGAGCCCTTTTTTCGAATTTTTAATTAGAATTTGAATTAATTAAAATTTAAGCGAAATTTCGACGTTTTTCCGCTATAACTTCCGAAAATATGATCGCATAAACATGATTTTTACATCAATTTAAAGATTAAAAAATTAGCTTTCTAATAGTATCAGCATTTTAACATTTAACTTAAGCTTCTATTTGTAATGAATTTTTAAAGAAGCATTTCAACTATATTTTTCAACAATATATTTCGGACAAAACAATAAAATTTAATCTGCAGGAGCACGTTACGAGTGGAAGGGGAAAAATTATCTTTTATCAATAGGTTGCCATCAGATAGATAAAAACTCAAATTAAATAAATAAATGATTATTGCAAAGTAAACATTTAAGAATGCAATTTTCAGCACGTGTCTGCATGAAATGAAATAAATATGAAATATGTTTTTCCTTTTTAAAAAAAAGAAAATGCAAAGAATTTTTTGTGACTTTTACAATATTATTAAATAAATCAGCTTTGTTTAATAATAGAAATACATCTATAAAAAAGTCTAAATGAAGTAAATAGCTGCATAGTATGTAGCACGAGTCTATAAATGCTTTAAAAAATGAAGAATATTTAGCTTTTAATTAAAAAGAGATGAACTTGTGACATCAGTGTTTTAATGTATAACTCAAGCTTCTATTTTTAACGAATTTTTAAAGAAATATTTTAACCATGTTTTTTTGAGCACGTGACTGGATAAAATAAAATAAAACAATGCCGGAAGTTCAAATAAAAAAAAACTATCATCGCAAATCAAATCTGAAGAAATACAACTTTCAGCATGTGAAAAAAGCGAAAAAGGGGAAAAATTATTGAATTAATGATAATGGATAAAATAACATAAATATAAAATGAGATATCTTCTAAAAAAATAAATGCAAGGCAATGGATTCTATGATCGTTTGCAATATCTATATCATTAATTCCATAAATTATCTTTATTTACAGTAAACCTGGTTGAATTTAGACAGGATATGCATTGAAATCCCGACTTAATGGCATATTTCTATAATCGTTTGTAATATCTGTATCATTAATTCAATAATTTTTCCCCTTTTTCGCTTTTTTTAAAAAACATATTTAATATTTTGGTAACATCACCGAAAAAAACATTTTTAATATTTTGGAGGCATAATCGATAAATTGTTAGAGCATTAAACTCAAAAAGTTTTTTCGAATAAAGTTACCGACTCTTTAACTACTAATAACTGAATCTTTTAACTTTAACTATTTCTTAAATTTTGGCTAATGAATATGTGATTTAATTGAAAATTTTAGAACGCATTACTCATGGCGAACCAGCTGGTCGCCAAAGGCGGCTAGTAATTAAAATAAGTTTAACAATTTTGCATATGCATTATTCCCTTTTCTAAAAGTAGTGGACTAAAAATACCTTCGAATAAATATTCAAATGAAATAAAGGTGTTATATATTAGAAAAATTGTCGAAAAATATCCGAGATAAAATGCTATTCAGGAAATATTAATATGGAAGATGCATTGCATGCTCTCTAGCTAGTCTTCATTCACCACTGAATAAATTTCCTCAGATCGTCTGGAAAGGAAAGTTTATTTAAATAACATTTCCTTTTCAAATTTCATATATAAAGCATGTGCTATTTCTTCCCATTACTTTAAGCCTTTTTTTTAATAGTTTGTCATTTAAATAAATCTTTAACTATGCGCTTTATTATCTTCACTCACAATCGATAATAGTTGCAAGAAAAGTAGGAAATTTACAATATTAATAAGTTGGAGTAAAATTATTATTTTCTCTTTTAAGTCAATGTTTGATCATTTGAAAAAAAATTAGAGTTGGAATAAAAAAACGGAGGGTGTTTTCTATTTCCAAAATGTGTGATATTTAATGTGAAATGTGCGAAAGGAAGCTGAAAAAGCGAAATAAAAAAAGCCTCTAACTATACATTTTTTCTATCTCTACCTGTTAAAGGATAATAGCTTTCTTTTCATTTTCTGAGTAGACTTATTATATTTTAAATTTCTTATGTGTGTCTGACATCGTATAGATGCCGAATGGGTATCCCGGATATCATGAACTGAAAATTTCAGGTATAAAATTTTTGTTCCTAGTTTCAATGCCTGGCTGTCCAAATCCACAACTTTCAGTATTTTCGATCTGGATCGAATTTATTGCTTTGATTTAAATAAAGCCCTAGTATATTTAAGTGATTTAGGCTTGTAGTAAGAATGTTTCTAGAATTTCACACACATTTTAAAAGTATTGTGAACGCTTTAATTCATGTTACCCCCCACCCTTTTTATTGAAGTATTTCAACTGACTTTACCATTATTAAAATTGGGTGTGCGTTCCTAATTTAAAAAATAAGTTGGGTTTTTTTATGCAGAAATTTTCAAGAAACAAAAGGTATGTTGTATACATTACGATTAAAATAAATGTCGCGAAACAAAATCACTATTTGATTGATTACATTGACCAACGATTTATTTTGTTGCAATCGCGAGAGAAAGCAATCTCGTTTTTCTTTTCTTTTCTTTTTTTTTTTTTTTCCTTCTTTTTTTGTTTTTGGTAAATTAGATTTTGCATCTTCTGATTGATTTTGACGCAAATCGAATTTTCTGTAGATCTCCAAATCTGGTTATTGTAACCCGACAACGATTATCTGAAAACTGCGTTTCCCGAAAATAAGTAGTTTTATTCAATGAAATCTTCGTAAGTGCTATGTGAAAATGGTTATTAATTTTTAATTCACTTCTTGCTTTTCTGTTTACTCAAGTGAAACTAACTGCCTGTCACGTTATTGATTACAGGTGGACTTCCATTATGGCCGAGAACGTATGATTGATAGGTTTTAAGTCGCATTTTTATTATTTTCTGTCGGACTGTTTATAAAAATTGCATAAAAATACGAAAATTCAATCTATATATGTATGATTAATGTATATAATACGTTTTGTTGTATGTTCCATTAATAAAATCACAACCTATATTCACGTTTTGTTTGAAATTTAATTTTTATGATCTCAAATTGAGAAGACACTGTTTTTGAAGAATATTTTTTCTGTCCTTAATCGGTTTGATTTCTCTCTTGTTGTGTATTTTCTTTTGAAAATTCAAGACATGAAGTTTGTGTTTTTATAGATAATTTGTTTGCGATAAAAATCAATATGAATTTAATTTTTCAAAATATTTGTTTCACGAGATTTTCTTTTTCTATGAATATTTGTCTTTTTCTTTTCTCTCTCATAATTAGTTTCACATCTTTTGAGCATAGTAAATGCGCCATTTAAGCTTAAGTGCAGAAATAACTTTTATTTATGTGACAAAAATCTTCTGTCATTAGATTTTACAAATGTTTTGAAATTCTCTGCTATGGTTTACAAATGGATATTTGAATTTATTAGGCCTTTTTAAGAAGAAACTGAACCATAAAAGCTGAGCATTAACCTAATGAATTCGTTGTGGTAATGCTGTATAGTTAAACCGGAGCTTGTACATGGTCTTATTTCGAGTTAAACTACGCAAATTGATATCAATAGAAAAATAATTATTTGATTTTTTTAAATTTTAAATTACTTAAAAATTGTTTAAATTGTTTTTAAAATTTTTAAAATGATGTATTCAAGTTGTTTCTGTTCGAAATAATTTTTTTTGGAAAATAATTATTAGATTTTTTGGTGTAAAAATTATGTATGACGATATTTTCGGAAATTATTGATAAAGATAGCTGCGTAATTTAATTAAAAATTCGAAAAAAAATTTACTCTGTAGTTTATATTCTTTAAAATATATCTTTACTAAGTTTTGTAGTTCTGTGTCGATAAAAATTAGTTTTATAAGCCGCCTACAGAGGCACTCACATCAGCTTTTATTTTTAATGAAGTAGTAAAACAGCCGAAGTTTTTGAGACTCAGAAAAGTGGAAACGTAATTTTTAAGCCTACACTTCATCTATTATTCCTGTAAGCTTTTGTCACATAAAGAAATCTCCCTTTCTTAATTGTACAGAACGTAGATACTTCCTTGAATAAGAATGGCGAAACTTCTAAACGTTTTCTAGCAATTTAATGGAAGCATGCCAAATGCGTGCCTTTCTAAGGAGAAAGATGTATTTATCTCACGCAATAAGTATAATTGACTTCCTAAATAGTTAGGAACTTAGGTATAATAGCCGCCAATAGTAAAATTTGTGACAGTTTTTTTAAACGGTTAAGGATCATCCTGATAGTTGTGAGTGGTTTTCTACAGTTAATTGCTAATTTTCTTGTGAAACGGTTATATTCACGATTTATCCGCATTCGATTTCCGAATAGGGCTTCCGAATATAAAGAAATTCATATTTTAGTACTTCATATTTTTTATAAAGCCTCAATAAAAATCACTAAAAATAATAAAGAGTGGAAAAAATAATAAATATATGTGTGTGTGTATTCGTCTGTATACTGACGAGAAAAAATTATTGTAGAGTAACGAAATTTGGATAATGTATTTGTTTAGTTAACATTTTAATTGATTAAATTTTCAAGGTTACAGGTTAATTAAGCCCAAGAAAATGTATTTAAAATATAAAATGCTGTTACTTTAATAGCCGGTGTATGCACCAGAATGAATGTTAGCTTGCAAACGTGCATGCCTTGCGTTATACATTCACCGAATGTCACTTTGTAGTATGGAGTTCCATGCTTGTTGTACTTGTTCTGTCAATACTGGGACTGTCAGTGCGGACTGTAGATGATGCTGGATTTGTTAACCAATGATATCCCACACATGCTCTCAATTGGATACAGATCTGGTGATCAAGTAGGCCAAAGTAGCATGTCAACACTCTGTAGAGCACGTTGTGTTACAACATCGGTATGAGGGCGAGCGTTATTCTGCTGGTTAACTCCACCTTGAATTCTATTCGTGAATGGCAGCACTACAGGTTGAATTACCAGAGGTACAAATTTGCTGCGAGTGTGTTTAGAAAAACAACAAGAGTGTTCTTGCTGTCACAGGAAATTGTTTCCCAGACGATGACTCCAGATGTAGGCCCTGTGTGTCAAGGTCACTGACAGTTTGGTTGCAGACATTCCGCTAGCCTTCTTCAGACGAACATACTGTCATCAAGACATAACCTGCTTTCATTATAAAATATAACAGATATCCACTTCATCCTCCAATGGGCTCTGGATTGACATCATTGGCGTAGAGTCAGTGGAATGTACGCTACATGGCGCCTGGCTCGGAGCTGTCTTTGAAGAAAACTATTTTCTAACAATTCGTTGTATCACTGTGGTACCAACTGTAGCTCGAATTTCTGCAGCAGATGTAATACGATGCGTACGCCGTATACGGCGGTCTTCCCTCTCAGTAGTGCCAATTGAACGCCCGGTAGTCCCATTCGGTCTTCTTCTGATGGTACATCGCTTTACCATTGCTCACAACAATCATATACAGTGGATACATTCCAACCAAGTTTTTCTGCAATATCGTTGAAAGAAAATCCACCTTCATGTAGTTCTGTTATACTACCTCGTTCAAACTCGGTGAGCTGTTGATAATGGTTTCTTCGTTTTCTTAAAGATATTTCTGGCTAATATCTACTCAATACACCAAATTTTAAAGATAAATAACGCTCACGAACTTCACAAACCTGATATGCAAATTCTGAAAGATGCTAGTAGCGTCATATTTATGCGCGAAATCTGAATCGATATCATCTTTCGGATGTGTAAACATACCTACCAAATTTTGTTTATCTAACAATAGTCTTTCTTGGCTTTGGGTTTCCTCCCCCTCCCTGCCATTGTAGAAATAAAAAATGGTTTTTTTTTTTTTTTTTTTTTTTTTTTTTTAAATCAGAGTATGGAGGTCATCACAAAAGTTGTAAACGAGTGAGATGTAAAAAATGATGGAAGAAAGCTATAATATCAAAGTTACAATAAATGCCATGAGGAACAACAACAACAAAAAAACATTGTATAAAGGCAGTAGCTATTTCTAATTGAATTGTTCAATATTGCTTAGCATTTTTATATTCGCTGTTGAGTTCTCTCAGGAATTATTTTGTTAGTGCATCAAGTCTTGGAAGAGTTAGCTGTTGATAAATCTTCTTGTTCTTAAAAAAAAAAAAAAACTAATTGATGAATTTATTTTTTTTCCCAGCTTGTTTTTTAAAAGGTGTATTAAAATGGAGCTTGCTAGCTTTTTATTGAAATTAATAGACTGTATATAATTTGTAGGAAATATTTTTGCATCGTGGCTGCTTTTCTCTAAATTCTATCACATCTATTTAAAGACGATAATTCATTATTTACTTTCTTTTGTTGAATAAATACTGTCGAGTTTTGTCTGAATTGTGCTGAAGTTTAAATTATCTACTATTCAGCCGCATTCCCCAACAGTTATTGTTATTATTATTTGCAAGGATAGATGTCTGTCCATTCGATCATTGATTATTCTGTGATTCATATATATATATTGTTAAAGCAAGTCTCTCATTTCACCTGATCAGCAGTTCAGTACACTATAAATTTCTTGTCACCGCTGGCATTCCACGCATAGTTGCGCCTCTTTTGTCTAGGATATAGACGTAATCTCGTAATTTTGTTCCTTTCCACGTGTCTGCTTTAGATTGAAATGCTTTGATGAATCTATGTATATACCATTGTGTGTGAATGTGCTGATTCCCATCCACTACAATGTCTTCACGTGTGACCCAATGAATCGAAATTGAAATTGCAGCACGGATTTTTGTCGTATTGTGTGCAAAGTATCTCGTATTTCAATGACTAAGATTCAGCGTAGATATTAATATATCTACAACAGTATTGTTCCTGATATGTCTGCAGCAGTATTAGCAACAAATAATACAACAGTATGATTTATATCGTTATTAAATTATGATAAAAAAGAATGCAATACTAAATTGATATTTTGTTATAAAATAATTAATAAAATGAAATTTACGATCGCAAATTTCAAGTTATGTTAAAACATTATTATTTTTAAGTCATTATTTGTTTTAATTAATTTGTCATTAACCAGTTTATACCGGTTTGAAACTTCTCTATTGGTCTTTATCCCTCCCCCCCCCCCCTCTCTCTGTGTGTGTGTGTGTATTATAATATCAAACTGGGTAATGACTTAAGACGATTTATAAGAATTCCAATATTGAATAATTTGGAAATTAAGTTGTAACTTTAGTTAGCGATAATCGCCAAATATGAAAAACCCCTGCATTATTTTCTAATAATCCAAAAAGCGAAAATTTGTTGCCTCAAAAGTGACAAATTGCCAATTTATTGCTTACTCATTTTAAGGCTCCAACAATTTGATGCCTACGTATTTTGAAGCTTCAGAAACCTCAAACCAAAACAACATCATGTTCTCACATGAGAAAATGGGTATAAATGTGTTGAAGCAGCAATTCATAAAATTCTTTTTAATCATTGTCGAGAAATCATAATCTAGTTTTAAGAAAAGCACGTTTTAAACATTTTAGTTATCTTCTAAAAATATTTACAACTTTAGTAGTGCATATTTACTATTTTTTGTTCATTGCTACCCTCTTTTTGGTTTTTTAATCAAATGATCATCTATTTGGGTTTTTTAATCAGATGATCTTGCTTTACTGTTTTTAGATTATTTTATTCTTATTTCTGTTTCATCTCTGATAAAGTTTGTTCCAATTATTCAAGCAGCCTAGTTGTTTGAATTTTAGTGAAATTTCATGTGGGTCACCTGGTTCCTTTTTTTCAGATTAGCGATTCTTGATTATTTTTATTTACTATTTCATTCAAGTTCCCACATTCTTTTTTTTTTTTTCTTTGTCTAAATCATCTGTTTTGCTTTTATGCCACAAATGGATATCCTCAGAAAATCTCTACTAAGCATCTTCAGCTGTGTCTTTGTCTTTGAAATTAATAACTTCGCATTCTAAATGGTTAGTTTCCAAATTTTTTTGTGGGTCATTTTTAAATTAATAATTTTAACATGATAATGTTTATAAATTGTGACGTATGTAATACCACTAGCGTCTTAAAAAATTATCAGATCGTTCTATAAAAAACATTGTTAGACACAAATCTTTTTTGGGTAATTTTGCTTTTAGATGCTTCTTAGGTAATAAATACTCACTATGGAAGTTAAAAAAAAAATTAAAATTATTTTTATTAAAAAAAGTCGGCGTTTCCCCCCCCCCTCTCTTCATAGCCGGTTATTGCACAAAAATCACTTATATATAACTTTGAATTTTTTAAAAAAATACTTTAATATCCTAATTTTATTTCCAAACCATTTTTTCATTGTTCCTTTTCCACAACTTATTTTTACTTAATTTTAATATTTTTTTTAAAATTTTCAATGCAATTTTACTGCAATGCTTTTCATTTTTACCAGCTACTTTTCTACACACGCATTACCAATGTATTAATTTCATTTTTTATGTGCATGTTATTGCTATGTAATGCCGAGTAAATTTTAAAAACAAAATTAAGATAGACAAATAAAGCCTAAGCATTATGATGTTATAATGATTCAGATTAGAGATTCATCTTAATTTCTTGTTATTTACTGGAGCTAAATCACACTACATATGTTTGTGCTATGAATCTACTAATATAATAAATGTTAAAGTTTGGATGGATGTTTGTTACTCAACCATACCAGAACGGCTGAACGGAATTGGATGTAATTTAGCATAAAGATAGATTATAGTCAGGAATCGGAACATAGGCTGCTTTTTATTCGGGCTAATTGAGTAGTTAATTTTTTTATTAATTAAAAGTTAACTTTCGCGTCAAAAAGCTGAGGCCAAATCCCGCCAAATATGAGTAAGGCTCCGGTTTTTTTTCCCTTCCAACAGTAATCAGGTTTGGCTTAGCAGAATTTCGACCGATTATTTCAAACGTTTCTATTTTTTTAGTGTATGATGTATTTAAAATCAAAAATTGTTAATTAATCGATCTTTCGGATTCATTCTGAAGTACTTTTAAAGTAAAAGAAAACAGGATAAAGGAAATAAAAATTTTCCAATCTGCATTGCGTTACCCCAACTAGCGTAAGAAAGTCAAGTATTGGCGTTACGCCAACTGACGTTGAAAGTTCACTAGTGATTGTTGACAACTTTGTTTTGATTTAAATAAAAAGTTTGAAAATTAGGTGTTTTATACTGCTGTAAATATCTCAATCTCGATCAATAAATTCAATGGATTTGACCGATCTTGATTTGCTGTTTTGTTTTATTTTGCGTATACAATGTAAATAAATTGTTTTTACGTTATTTGTGTGTTTTTGTTATTAAATTGTATTTATGTTATATATTTCTCATATATGCTTATATTTTTAAATGTATCGTTTTTAATTTCGGTTTAATTTTTTTTTATTTGTCATTATTTGATAGTTTTTCGTACCTGTACATCAAAATTTCCACGCGAACAAAGTCGCGGGTAATAGCTAGTTATGATATAGATGCGTGATTTGTATGTATTTTTCAGGTCTTGATGAATTTTTTTTTTTTTTTTTCGATAGGTTTTTTTGTGTCTTTTTATCTTTAACAGATTCAAGACATATATTAATTCTTTAACAAATTATTTTCCTTGCTTATGTAATAAATATATTTTATTGAAAAATTCCTTTTTGCTAAATATTAATTTAAGAACAAAATTAACTTCTCGAAAATATTTAATCATTTGATATTTTTTATTGTATAGATTATTACTGGAATTATCTTTATATGAGGAATTTTCTGCAAGGAATTTGATTAATAAATTTTATTTCGGATTAGATAATTACTTATATATGATTTCCGAAAACATATTGAATTGTATTAAAATTACCTATAAGATATATTTCCAGGAAATTTAAAAATTATCTTGGCTTTAGAATCTGTTTTTTAGAAAAAATACTAGATGTGTTTTGAAGAAAAAAAGTTTCTTGATAAAACGAATGTCTTCTTTCAACAGCCGTTTGAATTAAATTTCTATTATAGTCTAATGACAATAAAAATTTATTTTGTTTTATTCATATTTAAAACATGTTGACATTTAACTGTTCATTCTTATTGCTATTTCTTGACTCAATCTCTATTACTAATAAAAATGAATGAGAGTGTATGTGTTTGTTGCCGCTCTACTGACAGGTCTACAGCTATCAGATTTTGCATACATATATATTGGAAGATGGCAATGCGCACCTCTGAGCGAATTTATGAAATTCTATTTAGAATCATAATTTAACTGAATTTTAGCTTTTTTCAATGCTAATTATTCAAAATATGATTGCCCAAAAATAAATCTGATACCATCATAAAATTTAAAGAATTGTCTTTTTAATGATGTCAATTTAATATTTGTTTGTATTTTTATTGGCAATTTTTAAAAACCTTTTTTTTTTTTTGTGCTTAATTTTCAATAATTGGCTACATTGTTGCCTTGAAATTCAAATCTTTTTTGTTTCATCAAATGTTTAATCTTCTGATTTTCTTACATTTTGGAAGCTTAGGAAGAAGAATTCCGTTTGATGTCTAAGTAATTTACATAAAGTAGTTTACATAATTGAATAAAAAAAAGTGAAACGATAGTACAAAGTTAGATGAACCGGATACTTATGTCTTAATAGGCGTTACAATGTCATGGGACCAGTTTCCATTAAGAAAGTCTATGTACATAATAAATAAATTTAAAACGATTGAAATAAAAAGCTTTAATATTAGATATTGTGGAAGAATCATGGACCGGAATTTATATTTAAAAGATTTGGCTGAAATCAAATATAACCAATATTACTGGTTAATCAGTTGGTCACCTAAAACGTCTAATTTATTAATAAACTGAATTAACTAAAAAACCATCATTTATTGGTCGTTTCATCCAAGTCCTGTTTATTCGCAACCATTGTAATAATAAAGTTCTCCGTTTACGCAATTATTGTATTCACAACGTGTATATGTTAAGCGTCGTTTTGTTTTTTCTAAAACTTAGATTTTCTACTGCAGTTTTTACTTCTCTATTCCAAGCCTAAGATGAAGCCTTTCCTATAAAGTAGAAGAATTTCCTTCTACCATTTCCAAATAAAGGACACAGGAAGGTCATAACTTAAGGCCTTATCACACGGTGAAATTTCGCCAGCATTTTTCCGTTTCTAACCTCAAAAACCGGCCAAGCAAGTTTCATAATCGACAACTCTTTCGAACCAGTTCGAAAATATTGTCGAAATATTGTCCGCAAACGAAATTCAACCAATCATGTGAAAGTTTGAAGTGACGTCACTTTCCTTGTCGTTTGCTGACGGAAAGTGCCGAAGGTATTTTGCCGTGTGATAAGGCCTTTAAGGGACTATACAGGTTGTATATTATTTCATGTCTAGAGAATAGGAAATGGACAATGGGAGTGTCAGATCATGATCTTTTCATCAGTTTAAGATGTCTGTGATTAGCACATCATTTTCGAAATTCTTTGTCGTTAATTGCCAATCTTCCCTTATTTTTCATTGCTGTTATTTGTGTGTGTGCCTTTTAAGTTTAAATATTTCGAGGGGTAAAGATTTTATGGGAAATTAAGATTTAAAAAAAGAATTAGAAATTTGGAGTAGTAGAATAAGCTGTTGCATTAATTAGTAACCAGGATGTGCAATAAAGACATGATTTTTCAAACTCTTATGATAATTTTAAATTTAATAATTACTTTAAATATTGTATAACATACATATACTATCTTTAAATAACTAAAATTGTGCTTTTTATTGCAACAATAAGTTTAAATTTGTAATTAAAATAGTTTGACAAAATATTGATGTATAAATCTATTATACGTAATTTTACATAAGTTCCTTGAAAGATTTACTTAAATTTCAAATGTTCTTTTGTGATTTATAATATTTACTTAATCCCAGCAATAATTAAATATTTAGCATTGAAAAAATTGGAAATTACTATATTCTCTTCAAATGGCATTGGAATATTATTAAAATTCGGTAAGGTAATGATATTGCTATCTCTGAAATGAAACTGTTTTGAATCGCTTGATAAATTATGCATGAATACAATTTCTTTTGACGACGATCAGAAAAAATTAACACTGACTTTGAAATGAGTGCTTCTTTAATTTCTCTTTATTCTTGAAGAAATAAGATAAAATATTTCGAACATTAATTAAAAAAATAAATTATTAAATATAAGAATTTTGAAACCTTAACATTTGATTCCATCGTTTCTAAGTTAATTGTAAGTAATAAAATAAAAAAAGATAATATTAAAAAAAAAGATATTTTCAAAGAAAATTTTTTAAAATGTGTAAAAATTTAAAGTAGACATTTCTAATCTGAAACATCATTGCGTTATAATATTATAGGCTTAGTTAGTATACCATTATTTTTTAAAACTATAATTATCTTTTATCAATTATATATACACACACACATATACAAATGGATTGAATATCGCCTAAAAACACTTAAATAAAAATTCAGCGATTAAAATAAATAAAAAAATATTTTTAGGAAATGTATTTTAAAATATTGTAAAATTAAGAAAAAAAAAAGTAAAATAGTGAACAAATGTTTTTATGCGATAATATATTCCGATATTATTAAGAAATAACTTTAAAATTTCGATTAATTTTAGTTAAAAATCTAGTTCAAATTAGAATTTCAATAAGTAATTATATGCTAAATCTGGTAGCTCTAGGTTCGATTATTTATTTTGCAAAGCGTCGAGAACGAATTTTGTATATCGTATGATGCAAATTACTGATGGTGTAACATCTACTATTTAAAATTATTAAAAATACTACCATTTGAAAATCTTTTCAGCTGTCTTATTATAGCTGTCTAGACATATTATAAATTTCCGAATACATATGTATACAAAAATGTAAATTTGTTTATTAAGCACTTTAACAGGTATTTCGAAGATTTCATTAAAATAATTCTCATGTTTTGAAACATAACTGTAAACTTCGCTAATACTTTTACGATTGACTAATCGAGCGATCTAAGTGAATGTGCTTAATGATGCGTTTGATTTCACGAGAAGTAAGCTTTCTATGTTCGGCTTAGATGTTAACAAACTGGCATTCTTATCAAGGACTCCTTTACCTTCAATATTCAGGGAAACTTCTTGCGTTGCTGTCTGCTCATGAGCGGAACGAATGAAATTTGAGAAATTTGCAGCGCAGCAGAATATTATTTAATTGATTTTGATTTAGAAATACTGTGTTTATAGCTAATCGCTTCTTTTGACTAGCTGTTTTGCATAGAAATTTACATCCAAATATGTGTGTCTAACATAATCTTTATAGGGTGCCTCAGATTTTTAAGAAATATATATTAGTAGACATGTAACATGTGCTATAATAGAAGCCATTTACCTGTCGTTTTCAATACTTGCTATTTTCTTGCCGATTTCATCTGCATGTCGAAAACTGAGTTTTAACTTAAAGAAAAATATAATTAACAACAAAACCAAATGCTTACTTGCTAAATATAAATATGTTAGACCAGCTGTTACCCAGCGCGTTGCTGCCGCAGAAGAAATAATCTTGGAAATATCGTTTGGAATTTGAAATGGTTATCTTGTTTAATTAAATATGATAATAAGAATATTGGGCCGTGGTAGCCTGGTTGGTAGAGCTTCAGTCTCATAACCGAAAGGTCGCGGGTTCTGTCCTCGTTTTGGCCAAAGACCGCCGTGTTGGCTAATGGCAGTTAGGGCACGTTAAATATGTCGAGACTGCAAAGTCCTCCAAGTTCCCATAACAAAACGATACCTCTGGAGGTACTGAATCAGGGATGAGTCGGTCTCTGATTTGGATCTAAATTCCGACTTGCTGATGGATGAATGAGTGTATGAATGAATTCGACCACCCCCTAAAAAGGGTTGTGTCGTGTGTGTGAGCTAGAAGTCAGACTTCTGCCCTCTGGTTGCTCAGGGGTCTTTACCCTCAGAAGCTACTGTATCCCCTTTCCGTGAAAAACACGGACACGACAACAACAATAAGAATATTTATTTTCTTGTCGCCAGTAAATACATTAATTGAAATTGAAGGATATATAAAGGAGAAGCATAAATATTATTTATTCTATTTTTATTATTCTATTCTAAAGATAAATATTCCTTTTTATATATTAGATTTGTATGTTCTTTTATAATTATAAAGCTTAGTGTTCTTTCAAAATGGTAATGAAGGAAACTATTTATTGTATTCCATGATTCATTTAATATTCGTTCAGAATTTTCAAGTTAAATGTTAGGAAACGTGATAAAAATATTTTCTCTTAAAAATGATTAAACATAGAAAATATATTACTACCATAAAATCTTTAATATATTTGAAAAGATAATTTTTTTAAAACTAAGATGGTGCAAAATTATTTTTACTTTAAAATCTTTGGAAGTTACTACAAAAAATGCTAAAGTTTTATTAAATGTTTAGTTAAAATTTCAAACATATAGAATTGTTTCTCATAAACTTTATCGCTCACTCTCTAATAAAACTATTACCTGTGTGTAAGACTTACATTGTTCTTACGTACAATAGCTACGAAATATTAACGTCGAGCTTAAATTTAGCTCTATTCTGAATCTGTTGTGTATACTTGGCGAGTTACTTGGTGGCCAATCCATGGTTTATAGATGCGGTAAATAGATCTGAAGACATTTTTTAATAATTTAATTGTATTATATAGATTAATGTCTTGAGATTAATAAATTCAGTCTATCCATCAAGAAAAAGATCTACACAATGACGATTACATGATAATTTGAATATTTATTAAAATGACGTTAATATCTCGTCACCAGACCATAAGGGAAGAAAAACATGCTTATCAGCTTTTATATTTATAACAACCTCAGCCTTCAACTCTAACATTACTATCTTATATATATGCGACGATAAACAACAACAACAATAAAAAAACTACAACTTCGTCCATGATATGGTAATTAGAGTAATCTTATTAGCATATCGTACTATATATTAGGTATTCTTGGGCTACTGCATCGAATTAGATAAAGATTCGGAAAATTGCATACAGCAGATGCCGCCGATAATAATAATAATAATGAAAAGAAGAAAAGTTTTCATTTTTTTTCCAACAAATGAACTCATTTATCATTAGAATGTTTGCATATTTATTAGATATTTTAATAATTTTGTGACAGCTTAGAGAAATTTTATATATTGAAAATGCATATTAATACTCAAAGAAATTTAATCAGATAATCGCATATATCACTGCAAAATTTTACTATTATTTATCTTGCTTTTTTCTGCTTACTCGTCGATGCAATTTACACTTACATATAATATTTTACTTATGGTTTAAAGACTTCATATTGATAGTTATACATTTTACAAACTTATTTCTTTTTTCATTATACTTATATACCCTTATTCGTATTTATTTTATACTAGCCGCCTTTGGCGACTTGCTTATTCGTCTAACTTACTGTCGTTTAAAATTATCAGTTAAATAATTTATGTAATGTCATTGTCCATTAAATACTTTACTTAACTTGTATTTTAATAGCTACATCATTAAAATATTTTTAAGGTTCAAATTTTGATAGTCATATAATTCACTCATGCAGTTATAAAAGCCTTAAGCTTGTAATGCACTATATATATCTCTAAATCTGTCAGCTCTCTCAAAATTCAACTTTAAATTAAAGTGGAAATGATTAAAATGCAAATTGATATAAAAACATTATTTTACCGAAACCAAGTATTTTTTAAAAAATATAAGTAAAAGAGAATGATTATGTGTACTACTGAATAATTACAATAATTTATGTAATATTTCAAGAATTATTCAATTAAAATTACTTAGATTCATCATAAAATTCAGGTTTTAGTTTTACTTTCAAAAAGATTTAACTGATACAAATATTAATATTTTCTTTCATTTTGGTCTATAATGATAATTGAAAAATTATTAAGCCTAAATTTTATACATCTTTTATTTCTAAGGTATATTTTACGAAATATTCTTGACACTTCAACTTTCAAATAAATAAATGAAGATTTCTATATTTTGCTATCAAATTTCGACTTATGAAGTTTTCAATAGAAATTTTTAGAACAATCAACATTTTCATTCTTAGGCCAATCAGTCTTGAGAAATCCTGAACGTTGAATAGGGGTATCATCTTTGGAATGGCCGTTGAAGTACCTTAAAATTACCCGTTTTTATTGAATAGTGATCTTCAAATATTCATAAATCAGTCAGTTTTAGAGACTGAGTTGATTGAAGTTATTTAAAAGCTAAACATTCTTCATTGTTTAAAGCATTTATAGATATGTTTAATACTATGTAGCTGTTTACCTCATTTAAACCCTTTTTATAAATGCATTTCAATTATTAAAGTTTTACAAATTAGTCGTTGGACCCTGAATTCAATATATACATACATATTAAACCATGTTTGTCTTAAATAAATCTGATTTATTTAATTAATAATATTGTAAAAGTCACAAAAATGTTTTCTATTTATTTCATTTTATGTATTAAATTTCATATTTCATTTGATTTCATGCAAGTACGTGCTGAAAAATTACATTTTTATATGTTTAATTTGCCATAATTATTCATTTTTTAATTTGATTTTTTGTCAATCTGATGGCGACATATTGATAAAAGACCCTTCCCCCCCCCCTTTCACTTGTAACGTGCTTGTGCGCATTAAATTTTATTGTTTTGTCCGAAATATGTTGTTGAAAAATATAGTCAAAATGTTTCTTTAAAAATTCGTTACAAATAGAAGCTTAAATTATACGTTAAAATACTGATACAATTAGTAAGATAATTTTTTTAATCTTTAATTTGATGTAAAAATCTTTGTGCGATAATATTTTTGGAAGCTATAGCGGAAAAACGTCGACATTTCGCCTAGTTTTTAATTAATTCAAATTCTAATTAAAAATTCGGAAAAAGGGCTCCGAGGTGCACATTCACGACCTCCAAGGTATACGCGTACCGAATTCGGTAGCTGTAGGTCCAACGGTCTGGCCTGTACATCGCCAACACACACACAAACACATATTGAGCTTTATTATAAGTATAGATTAGCCGATTTTGGCGACTAACTGGCTCGCCGGGATTAATGTTAGTTAAAATTTTGAATTTATGTCCTTGGTCTCTTAATAGTTTCTTCAGCAAAATATTTTTAGCTTCCAAAATTTTGATAGTCGTATTATTTATACTATTTATAGAAGTCTTAAGCCATTCTAGTCATTGTACTTGTTTCTCTCTAAATTTATGCCCTCTCCCTTAAATTCTGAAATTTAAATGAAACTAGAAATGACTAAGCTTCAATTAATACAAAAATATTATTTTGCTGAAATTAGGCATTCAACATTGCAAGCTAATGTTCTCTATAATTTTAATTATAGTTTACATAATTTTAATAATTTCTGCTCTATCTCAAAGAATTGCTTTGAGAGTTCCTCTCGTTCAACGTAAAATTCAGTTTTGAGTTTTACTTTCAAAAGGATTTAAATGAATGTATTTCAAAAAATTATGAAGTTTAAATTTTATGCTTCCTTTGATCATAAAGAATCAAATTCTGCGAAATATTCTTGACATTCTAACTTTTAGATAAATAAATAAATAAAAACATTCCTAACTTCTACGATCAACTCTGTCTAAATTATGAAGTTTTGAATATTACAATTTTAGAACAATGAACATCTACATGATTTTAGGCAAGTAACGAATCCTTGAGAAAATTCCGTTTGATGATTGGCATACTTTCTTTGAAAAGCGGAATTATCTAAAACCACTCGTTTTTACAAGATAGTAAAATTCAAATGTTTAAAACTCACTTAGTTTTAGTCGTAGTTGAATGGAATTTTCTTTTTATTTAAAACAATTTGCCTTTAGCGACGAGCTGGCCCGCTGAGAATATTGATAATACAGTAAAATCTCGTTACAGCGAACTTCATGGGACCGTAAAATTTTTTTGTTATAACGGATATTTCGTTGTAACGGAATTTTCAAAATTGAACATAAGAAACAATTAGATTAAGAAATTATCAAAACCAACCATGAAAAACTGCTTTTCAAGAACGTGGATGCTACTATCATCTAAAATATGAAAAAAAATGACTTACCTCTAGGGAAGCAATCACCTTTAAAAAACAGATTGCAAAGAAATAAAAATTTTATTTTAGAAAGTCCAGGATCTTTTTCTGTACAAGGTTAGTCGTCACATTAGAAACTAAGTAGTTTTGAAGATGGTGAATGCTTGAAAAAAATCATGTCCGGCACATTACTCCGCCACCAACTTTTATCACGCAGCTGCGTACCCTTTCGACCCGGGGAGCAGTAAATCGCAGCATATGTTTCGGGATATCTGTTTCCTCGGAGATGGTGTGGAACCACCTCGGAAATAAGTTGAAAGAAACTCGAAGAAGGTCTGAGTAGTTCGTTATAACGAGATTTTCTTAATTTGATAATTTCGTTTTATCGAGATTCATTTAACATTGTTTTAATAGGTTTTCGGTAGGGACTTCTGTAAATTTCGTTATAACGGAATTTTTCGTTGTAACGGAATTCGTTGTAACGAGATTTTAATGTATTTAATTTTCTTTAATTCTTGCTGGCATAACTTCATTCAGTGATTTGGTCAAGTTATCAGGCATGAAAGCCATTTTATTTTAATTATATTATGCATGTATTCTCTTATTTCTCGTGTACATGATCTTTCTAATGGAGATCAGTCCCATTGCATCATGTCTCTTTTAAAAAGATCTGGTTCATTTATTTTCTAAATTTCACGATATTGTATGTTTATGTCTCGTAAACTACACAAATATTAAACGTTTTTCTTTAGCTCTCAATAATGGGAAAAAATAGATTCATCGGATAATTGATGAAATATTGAAATCAGTTTGAACTTCAAGGCAACAATGTTAATCTATTGTCGGCAAAAAAAAAAAATCAACAAAAATTGTCCGCTATTAATAAATTGGTATCGTTGAAAAAACGAGTTTTTAAGTTTTGAAATGGCGTAAAAAAATTTTGTGCTGATAAATTATCATGGAAAAATGTCAAACTTAATTTTTAATTAAAATTACTAAAAAATGTTGGAGGTGCACATTTTTATTTTCTAATGTATATATATGACAAATTTATCAAATGGCCTGGACTAAAGAGAGCTCATAACAGCAGTATTATTTGCAGTAATATCGTAGAGATTATGTCGCATTTTAAAGTTAATAGTATTAAGAATTTACTACATTCAATTATCTTTCCTTTTTTTCAAATTTAAAGTTAAATAATCAGAAGCATACCTTACTTAAGTTTTAATGATATAGCTTTTCTTCATTTATAATGTAGCAAACTATCAAGATATTTTAGAAAGCTTATAAAGTGGCTCTTGTTTCCAAAAGAATTCGACAATGTTTTGAAACTGGGAGGATGTTATTTTTTCACGTGTTTTTTTTATTGCTCACCGGTTGGTCACCTGCTCTTCTTTTCTTTTCCCTCGAACCATGTAAAGGACAAAAATACTTAAAAATTTACATGGCCTTCAAACAGTGGTGTAAAAAAAGTTTAGTTATACTGAAATTAGACAGAAAATTGATGGAATTCTGGCTAAAGGCAGTGTTTCTAAATTTTTGTAGAAGTATTAGGAAACTCAATCACTAGAAAATCAATTAGTAAAGAAAAAAAATGCACGACATCAAATGATGATAAATTCAATAGAAGAATATTTTTGTGATAAAGAAATATCATTTAGGAGTATACAAAATAAAATGGACAGTTTATTATATTATTTAATACGAGGATCATTCGACTCAGACTGTAGGAATCTAGTGGTAAATACAGGAATTTCGCGAAAGATGCAGTTTATAAATTCGAAAAAAAAAAAAAAAAATAAAGATTGACCTGTTTATAATTTTATGTTCACTGGACAGTGGAATAACGGACCGTATAATTTGCAGTAACAGGATCAATATGTTAATATTTAGTATTAATGGCATAAAATAATGAAAGAGAAAAATAGAAGAAAAGATTTCCATGTATTATACCTACTATTAAATATTCAGTTACTGTGTGTTCATATTGGTGATCTGAAATTGTATAACTGCAGAAGATATGGGCACAATAAGTGTGATTATGACAGTAAAAGTCCCCAGTACAGTACATAAATGAAATAATCATTCCTAAACTGTTGCCTTCCACGTGCGATCTTTTACCCACGAGGATTCAACTCTGTCATGTTTCAATTGTATGTAAAAACTGTCTCCAAGACAATTCGTATACCACTATTGGAATGACCTGGGAACAGTGCTGACTTCACAGATTAAACTAAGCAATAAAACTAAACAATAATTCAATCATGGTATCATATTATAAGTGCTGAGAAAATAAAAGCATAGGCAAACTCTAGAAGACAAAATTTCAGATGATCTTTAAGATTATTCAAATAAGTATTGTCTACTATATGTCAGAATTTCTGTACCCATCATTATTTCTGATTCCTTTTATTTCTTTATTATCAAATATCTAAAAACTATTTTATTAAAATTTTGGCTCTATCTTGAAAATAATATGTAATTTAACAGTATTTTAATTTGTAAAATTGTTATGAGTCATCAAGCCTCAAGTGCCTTTTCTTAAAGAGAGGTCTCCGCAATTTTGTTCATTACTGTAGCTGTCTTATATCTTCAAAATTAGAAGTTAACATAATCACAACTAAACCAAAACAGCTGTTTACAAATTTATTGTTTTCAAGTTCACTTTTTTTATACATTTCATAATCACGAATTTCTTCTCTAATAAATATATCTCGCAATTTCTTAATCTTTTTCTCGTTTAGTAAGTGTACAGGACCAGCATTCTTTCGTTAACATAGCATGGTAAGTCAAAGAATTAAGTCAAGACGAAACACTAATACAATAGATTGAATTAATTTAATATTATATTGGTGTTTATAATTTACAGTGCAGCAAAAATAGATGTTGCCCAGGATTACTGTTTATTTTCCTCCTACCATTAAGTATTGTTGTTATTAAATTTGAGAGATGAAATAAACTTATTACAATTTATTCGTTCCACAAAATTAGCATCCGGCAAATTAATACACTCCTTTTCCTACATATTACGCATTTGTCTGAATCTCCTACATACTACGCATTTGTCTGTGAATTTATATTTCTAATGCTTATTCTCCGAATTTTTGTACCTACTATTTTCTCAATTTCATGCGTGGATGAGTTTATGTGTGAAATATTTTTATTCATTACAAATTAAAATTTCATTCGCTTATCATGGGAGCTTTCTTTCTTTCTTTTTTTAATGGCTTGCGGTTATTCTCAATGAAACTTTTTTTCATTTTATTACCTAGTTGTTTTGCAAAAGTAATTGTGTAGCCGTATAAAAATAATATCTATTCAAGAATGTTGTTTTATAATGTAAAGCATTAGATAGTTTCTGCGTAATAATTTCTTAACAAAATTTTTATTTCATTTTCTAATGTATTTTCGATCTTATTTATTCGAATTGGTATTGTTTTGTTCGGAAAAGCAACTATGAGGCTTTTTTTACTCTTCACTTCTTTTCAGTTCAATTGCTTTCAGCTTTTACAATATTTTTGGAAAGGAGAAAATACGGAATCAAAGTGCATTTGTAATAACAATTCTATAAATAGATTTCTTTAAAATAAGGTTAAGAACTATGGATCGCTATCTCAATTTATAAGGTCCTAAAAATGTAAATTATGGCTTACATTTTTCATTTAGATTTGAATTTGTGAGAGTTACTAGTAAGACGTTAAAATTTTTTATTATTATTAAATCTGCCATTTAATGGATATTGAAAATCTCGAAACTTAGAATTATTATAGTAAATATCATATGGATGCGTTGATTACTGTATGAGTATTCTTTGTTAGTTTTGCGTTGTTACTTATGCATTTATTTGATTGAATGAATGCCTTGAACTGCTTTTGGATACTTTTTTTCCCGAAGATTACGCACTTGATAAATTTGGAATATCAAAATAATTAAACATTGAATGTTATTTGTCTTCTTTACTGTACTTTAATTTTTATTTATTTATTATTTGAATATAGTCAATGCTCATTCAAAGGATAAACACCAAATACGTGGCTGTTTTAAATTGATTGTATATTTTTCAGAAAGAAAGACTTACTAAGTATGAAGCTGGATGGAATGCTGTTACTTTTGCCATAATGACTTACCGTCATTTTAATTGGGTATTTTGAACTAAGACAACTCTCAGTATTTTCATACTTATTCCATACTCAACATATTCATACTTCTTATACTTTCTCTCATTGTTTTTATACGACATTTAATATACATTTAATATTTTGAATAAAAAATCTGCATTTGTTTCTGACTTGTGATTTAATGTTAATTAAATCGTTATGTGGTTTAATTGTCGGATGCCCTTCTGGATATTTATTATTCTTAATCTTCCTCCAAATGATATCTTTTTGTTCTGCTGAGGGTGGCGGAGCAATCTAGGTTCGATCTTACTATAAAAGAACTCAACGTGTAGAATACACGAATTCTTAAATATCTTTGCATAATTATCCGGATTCATAATGATGCATTTTAAATCTTTAGTTTTAAATCCATATGGCATCGTTTGTAATTTAATTGTTATAATTTTATGCCTGTTTGTATAAATAGATAATTTTTATTATTGTGTGGGAAATTAGCATAAAAATATACATATAATTAATTAAATAAAGATAGATTACCTTAAATACATCCTTATATTTTCTTCTTTTATAAAGAGAAGTTAAAAGTTAATAATGGTGAGTGGGGGAAAAAATATCTAAAAAAAATTTTTTTTACAGTAATAATAATAAATATTTCAGCTTCCGAAAGTGGAAGAAAACAACATTTATTTTTATTCGGTATTTTAATTCAGTATTAATGATACTAATTATTTAATTAGCTACGGATCTTATAAATGTTATCTGGTTGTTGTGAACAGAAGAAAGAGAAAATGACCTATTTTCCTTCGTATGAGGCTAGTACTCTCGTTTATAAATGAAACGATTAGTTAATTTAGACTGTCCCTGGGCTTTTTATGGTTTGCAATTAGCCATATGATTAATAAATGAAATCTTTTTGCGACTATTCATTCTAAGTGGTTGGCAGTTAACTTATCAGATAAAGATTCTGTTCCATTCCCTTCAATACGTTTAAATTTTTGAAACCGGTTCATGTAAATAAGCATTCATTTAAATTATTTTATGCTTTTACTGATATATGTCTTATTTTTAGTGTGAAACTTAATTTCCCACACATATTGATGTTATCGTGCTAAAAAATATATTTTTAAAAATCTTGGATTTATCAAGTGTAAAGTCAAAAAAAATTTTTTTTTTTTAATGTGCTAGCTTTAAAAATTTTGCACCAGTATTTTCCGTTTCTATTTGAAATATGTGCTATAAAAATTAAATAATTTTATAACAAACTAAAATCACGTGGTGTTTAGTTCAGAAAACTAATATTTTTTTTGTTCTAAGTACATGTCATCAACTTATCTGCATAATATTTTTGATATTCCTGTTTTGAAATTCGCAAGATATTTTATATAATAATTGATAAAAGTCATTTATATAAGATGATATAAAGTCATCAATAGTATGATTATTGGCATTGACATTAACTGCATTTATGTAGTAACTAGATCTTTTATAAACAAGTATCTATTTGGAAATGTGTTTGTTGTACATTAATACTTTCAACTTGTTATATAAATTTTGTAGAATTTTTATCCTCTTTCTGAAGATCTTGAAATTTTTGGTATTTCCTTTAATTCCTTTTGAAATATTAACATGATATATATGTTGTATTATGCAGTAGTTTAATTAAAAATTCTGTAAAATGTATTTTTTTTAAATAAATGAAATACTTGTAAAAATAAATTGTCCATCATCTGCTTGTTTTTAAAAATGACTGTAGCTTTCTAACTTAAATGATCAAATTACTTGGGACAGTCTTTATCTCCAACTCATAGTCTCAGATTTGAATTAATATCCTATTGTTCACTGAAAGATATCTAATATTTGAAGAAGCTTAATTACAATTAATTTTTTGTAAATAAAATTTTAAAAAAATCTGCTTTACTATTTTTTTCTGTACATGAAATTTGAGAATTTTATATGCCAGGTATGGATAAATCAGCCTGAAGGGAAAAAACATTATTTAAAGTCCTTTTTTTCTGTTTAATTTATTTATTTTAATTATTTCCTAATTTTATTTAGTAAAACCATTTTATTTTATATAACGCTGCCCTTCCTTTTATGAAACTATTTTTATAAATGCAAAGAATAACATCTAATTTTCATCTGTTATTAGATTTGCAGACGGAATGCTTAGAAGCCTTGAATTGGTGTATATAGACCAGAGCTTTAATAAATGTAAAGCGAAGACTTCCTCAGTTATGATATTCCTTTGTTTGTTCAGGAAAAAGTTTCTCTTGATTATTTCGTTAAATAACTGTAATTTCTCTTCTATTTCAGTAAATTTTGAAGGTATTTACTTGTGTTATCATATTTAGTGAGAAAAGCAAAATAGAAAATGATTAAAATATTAAATTATTTTCTATAGCTATGGTTAATTTCTAGTATATAAACTGAGGTACAAGATCTTTGTTGTCGTGTCCGTGTTTATCACGGAAAGGCGGTGCAGTAGCTTCTGAGAGTAAAGACCCCTCAGCACCCAGAGGACAGAAGTCCAACTTCCAGCTCATACACACGACGCAACCCTTTTTAGGGGGTGGTCGAATTCATTCATACACTCATTCATCCATCAGCAAGTCGGAATTTTATATCCAAATCAGAGACCGACTCATCCCTGATTCAGTACCCCCAGAGGTATCGTTTTGTTATGGGAACTTGGAGGACTTTGCAGTCTCGACATATTTAACGTGCCCCAACTGCCTTTAGCCAACACGGCGGTCTTTGGCCAAGACGAGGACAGAACCCGCGACCTTTCGGTTACGAGACTGACGCTCTACCAACCAGGCTACCGCGGCCTCATACAAGATCTTTAAATTCTTTATCTTGCTTGTTTTGAAATGGAATTGAAGGATCGGGATAAACTGCCAATCTCAACATATATTGTGTAGTGCGTTTATTATTATTTGAAAAGAAAAAAAAAGAAATTAATTTTATGAATTATAAGTGGTTAGCTAAAAAACCCTGAAGAATACAGCTTAAAACACATTAATATGGAATCATTATTGTTGTAAGTAAGAACATTTGAAAGTTGCTGTATAATGATGGCATTCTGGAATTTACTAATTTCTCCCTTCTTGAAGTAATACTTATAATAATAACACGTTACTCAATAAACTAAATTATAATGATTTGCTGCTTATTTATGATGATTTCGCGAGCTTTCTTTTAATGGCGTGAGGATAAAACGGTTACTACACTTATTCTTATGCGCTTTTTTTAGGAAATTTTTAAGCTTACTTGATTAAAAATGGGAAAGCTTTGGTCATCATGTAAATAGTTTCACGTAAACATATATTTGATACTTACAGTATATTTCTCGGAATAATTTTATAGGTCAATATAAAGCAGAATATTTTATTTGACATGAACATAATGTTTTTTTGTGCTTTTGATTTGAAATGTGCTGTAGGAAGGATTCTATCCCTGAAGGTAAATGTGTCAAAGCTTTAGTTTTTTCTTTAAACAGCTCTTTGTTCTATAAAAGTAAGTTAACACAATATTCCTTTCATTTCTGTTTTTTTTTTTTTAAATTGTATTAGTCGAATAAAATGCATAGTTTTAATTTAAGAATGTTAAAGTCAATTGTATAACAAAAATGAATTTAAAAAAGTTGATGATATAGAAAGTTTCTTTGCTGTGAATATCTAATCCTTGTATTTTGAATAAACAAAATCAAAGTCAATCTGTCTAAACTCTTTCATTTTTTAAAAAAATGACACAAAATTGAAAAGAAAAAAAATCTGAAAAAAATATTACGAGAAAGAAACTTCTACTGTCTGTTGCAGACAATGCTGATTTCGAAATCTGTTTACACTGTAATGGAGCTGTAAAGATAAGATTTTTATTGCCGAAGTTACATGACAACTTTATTTGCTTCTGTTCAGATTTTTTTTCTTTCTACATGGAATCTGAATTTTGCTGTACTCATATACACATCACAAATAAATTACACTCATGATAAAATAACTTCCTGTATTTAACAAATATAGCGTAACTAAGGTATATAGTAATTAAAGCTTAATTATGTGAAATGATTACATTTAAAATACTCGCACAATATCCCTTAAACAAATTACAATTTAATTTTTAAATTTAAGTTCTGTTTTTAAAGCATAACGGATGACCACTGTTCGTAAACTTCAAAATTGTAGGTCTTTTTTTTATTAGTGGCGATGATAGTAGTACAATGTATCAATTTTACTGCCTTTTTGCATTTTAAAAGTATGTAATACAAGATATGTCAAAATGAATGTCCGAATTTCAGAGGTTTTACTACGCAAAATATAAAAATATATATTCATGAAAATTGTACATATATGCTAATATAAGCAAGATTTGAATGTATTCCTTTCAAATCTACTCCAATTACATTATATAAAACGTATTCTGGAGTCACAATGGATGAATAAAAACAGATATATGTTCCCAAGATTAATTCAATATAAAATCTTAATTAAAATCAAAAACGTTATTAAAATTTCTTAATATTTGAAACTAAATTGTCCATGTTTTTAAAAGAAGGGTTCCTTGATGTGATTTGTCGAGGGACGCAAAATATCTAAATTCGCTTTTTGGTAAAATAGATATAATTTTCTCCAAATTGAAGGTATAAATTAATTATGACAATTTATATGCGATATTTCATGATGTAGAATATATTTTTATTGAAAAAAAAATGAAATAAAAATTGCTGAGCACTTGGGAATGGACTGTAAAATAGACTCTGGCAATAAGTAATAATTTCTTATAAATATATTTTGTTTAAATCGGTTCGTTTCTATGATCAAAAATAAAAATACGTGTTCTCAATAAACCCGTATTATCTAGTGGGATTTGGGGTAATTTGTAATAATAATACCTGTATAATTATGTTCATTGTCGTGACTTAGATTGTTTAATTAATGTATTAATTTGGGAAAAAAGGATTACTCTTTAATGCACCCTCCAGAAAATGAATATGCTTTCATAAAAAATTATAAACACATTCCCCTTCTCATTAATCAAAACATTTTTATTAACATTTTAATCAAAGGAAATGGCAACTTCTGCAAAAATTGTACCCAATCATTCTCACATTACATTTTATGATTCTCAAATTTCATTTAAAAAATTGGACTGATCACCTACTCCATTTTGATCTAGAATACCGCCCTGTAGCTAGACGAGAATTCCTTATAACTTCATTATGAGGTAGATGAAAATAATATTACTAGATTCCTCGAAGGGTTATTTGATTCTAAATTCCACTTTTCATAAGACAAAACAAACACGAGCACTAAAATACATGACGCTCACTTGGAATGCAATCAAATAATGATGACCCCCAAGAAGGATCATGGTGCCTTGATGTTAATAAAATAACGCCAGCTGTTGTATCAAAAGAGAAAGTAGTAGAATTATGTTACTGCTATGGTTCTACATTTTTTATTTAGTTTCTTTCTTTCTTCTTCTTCAGTGGCGCTTCAGCCCAGGGTGGGCCATGGCCTTCAGTAGAATCGAATTCCAGGCTGCCCACTTCTTGGATAGACTTCACCAATTATTAACTCTGAGAACTTTTAGATCTGTTTACGAACATTCCATGAACCGAAACGCAGAGACCTTAGTCCAATTCCAAGTCGATATCCTTTAGGCAGCCGGGTATTTTCTTCTTTAGATTTCGTAACAGTAGAGTTTTTACGGGGTAGGGGAGTTAGCCCTACGCCCAACCCCATTTTAGTCGCCTCATACGACATGCATTGGGATTCTATTCTTACCCCTTGGTTACCACATGGTCGCCGTTGAGCACCCCGGTCACCACACGGGGTAGTTTATTTCTTTAAGGGGTTAATTTTCATTGACAGAATTTTGCATCCATAGTATTAATTTGGTCCCATCAAATGCGTCAGTTGTTAAAATCGATTGTTTTGCTATTATCACTATTATGTTGAAATCAGTGTAAGCACAATTTGTTTGTTTGCTTTATCTCTTTTAATAAATTCACAGTTTTACCTTGTTTAAACCCATATGTGATATACCCAAATGGTTGCTTTTATAATTTTTTAAAACTTTATTGAGCTCAAGTTTTAACTATGAAATTTAGAGTAAGTATATCACAAAAAATGCAAACAAAACCCTTAAAAAGCATTAGCGCGGATAAATTATTGATGAAGACCATTTATTTTCAATGCAGTTCCATGAAAGAGTTTGCAACGTGATTGAAAGATGACGGGGCATTACATGCATTAATTGAAAGGAAATTATTTATTTATCAGTCTCTTGTCAGCATTTTCCACTTTTATCAGTTGGTCGATTAAGTTATTTTATGAAGTAATACATTGTTCTAACCGATACGTGGAAGAATGTATATTAATGCTTTTGTAATTTCGCCGCTTAACATTCTTGTAAGCAAACTTGCACGCACTCACAGTTATATTAAAGGTAACGAAACATTTGGCCGTAATTCAAATATTCATCATAATCTTTGTTATTTCCATATCAATATGTTAAAGATATGACGGTTTTCTTCAACCTGCATTTTTATGTTTCTAAGTACAGTACGTCATCTATGCTTTCTGTTTGTAAACTGAGATTTGATTATATTTTTGTGTAGTATTTATTTCTTAAACTGAAGGATTCACTTCCTGATGTCCCCCTCCCCCTTTCAGTTAATAAGTTAGTAAAATGAATTTAAATAAACGCATTAGAAGCGAATAACTTTGTTTTGTATTCTAAACACACTTTGATTTTGAAAATACGAAGTATTCACAAACGTGACTATACTGAATGAATGCATTCCTCTTTCAGACGTCATAAAACCAACAGTGTTTCTCAAATACTCTTTTTCGATCAGCTGTCTTACGACAGCCTTTTGATTCTTTTATTTTGTTGTTTTCTGAACGCATCATTTATAAAGTAAGCTCCTATCGGTAATCCAGCTGTTTACCCCGCCTCATAAGTTTTAATGGCTTGATCTGGTAACATCAGCTGCATTGTATCGTCTATAATTTATAAAGATATTTAATTTTTAATATCATAAAATATTATTTTAAAATATAACCATATTAAGATACAATTAACTTTATAAAAAATGAATGCCTTAAAACTTCACTCACTGTAATAAATACGGACCATCAAGGGATTTTAGCTATTCATTTCTTATTTTTCAAATGTAAGTCTCGTGAATATAAATCTTTGATTTTATTTCATACTAGCCGCCTTTGGCGCCCAGTTGGTTCGTCAGGGGTAATGCGTTCTAAAATTTTCAATTAAACTTCTGTGTGCCTTGCTCTCTTTATAACTTCTCAGCCAAATATATTCAAACTTCGATAGTGACGTAACTCATATTATTATAGACGCCTTACTATTGTTTGTTCATTTTACTATATATCTCTATGTTCCGCAATCAGCTTTTATGGAATTATGCGGAAAATATCACATTTTATATCTGTTCCATGACATTACGCTTCGATTTAAATATGTACTAAACATCAGACTTTCCTCGGTTTAATTTGCAATAAGAGTGAATTTAATTATTCAGTTTGAGTTTTTGCCAAAGTGACGGCAATCACTGGTACACTCTTATTGTGCTCTTGCATTTTAAATTCTACTTTCATTTTGTGAGAAATTAATTATTAGAAAATATGGGTATAATAGTTTTTTGAAAAAATTCATTAAAAATAGAAACATTGTTTTGTCTGAAATATATTGTTGAAAAATATGGTTTAAGAATTTCTTTAAAAATTCGCTAAAAATAGAAACTTAAGTTTTATGTTAAATTACTGGTGGCATTAATAAGCTATTTTTTTTTCTTTAACTTGATGTAAAAATCATCTTTGTAGGATTATATTTTCGGAAGTTATCGCAGAAAAGCGTCGAAATTTTGCTTAATTTTTAATTCAATTTCTAATTAAAAATTCGAAAAAAGGAATGTCCGAGATGCACATTCCAGATCTCCAAGGTATTCATCTACCAAATTTGGTTGATGTAGGTCCAACGGTCTGGCCTATAGAGCGTCAACACCCACACACACATTGAACTTTATTATAAGTATAGATATATATTAAGATGCTCGGTTGACTGTGTAAAACTGTTTGTTAAAGGAAAGCCTCATGTCTGGATGATTTTTAAATTATCCGAGCTTTTTAGTGTTATGGCTACTGGAAAATGGTTTGGACATTCCACTTCTATCTATAAATTATATGTGCATTTGCCATTTTCTTTCTTTATTACGTTTTGATTGTATATTTTATCCCATTTTTATCGGGTAAGAAAAATTATCAAGTGACAGACGTGATAAATCGAGATTCCTAACTTGGAAAACGATGAAGTATCTGTCCAACATATATTCTAAGTACAGTACACTCCCGAATATCCCTTTCGCGACTTTCTAGTTTCTGCACTATCCGGCCTAGTTTCCTTTTAACGTAATTAAATGAGAAATGCATTAGTAGGGGCGTCTGCTTATTTTCTTATGTCCTAATTGTTCTTGTGGTATACTTAATGTGTTTGTAAGTCTACCACAGTGAAAATTACAGAATTTATGTTAAAATGTTAACACTTCATATCCTTTACTTACTTTTTCTTCAATACTTTTCCTTTACTTACTTTTTCTTCTTTTTATTTACCTTTTCTTCAATAAAATCTTGAAATGTGCAATGCAGTATATAATCATAAATAAATTACTTGTACAAATCCTATTTTAACTCGACTTTTTATCAGCAACTGCTTCTATGAATCACCCAACCGTTGCCGCATTCACATTTTACGTGACGTGAGATAATAAGAGGGCTTAATACTCAATAAGAATTATGAAAATGCGTATTATAACTGTGAGCTTTGGTGTTAAAAACTTTGTAATCTGGTATTGGCAGGCAAATAAATGAGTTCGTAGAACGGCCTATCCGGCTTTTTTTATTTTATTATCTGGCTTGCACTTTCGCCACATTAGGCCGGTTACTCTAGAGCAGTGCTCCGCAACCGGTGTGCCATGAGCCAGATACAGGTGTGCCGCGATCAAATACATTGTATTTAACATTTTACAATTTTTCATCATGTATTTAATACACAATGACAATTTTTTTTCATAATAATGTCTATTTTTCTAAATATACTAAAGAATAATTATTATAACTAAATAATTATTCAATGGTACCCTGGTGAGAACAGATTTAAATAATGACATGACTTTAAAATTATACTTCTCCGAAGTTCCATTAGATGTTTTCTGGATTTACGTTAAAAAAGAATATCCTCACATTTCCTACAAAGCAATCTTAACATTACTTCCATTTTCGACGACATATTTATGTGAGCAAAGTTTTCAACTCTTGTATCAATTAAAAATGATAAGCGGTCATACTTAAAAGATCTAGACCAAGAACTTCGGGTCGCGTTGTTAAATATTGAGCCAAATACAAAACTTTTGTGTTCATTGAAACAACCGCAGGTATCACATTAATAATTATTTTGATTGCGTAGAAAAAAATATGTTACGGTTTTATGTATGTATACCTTTCAAATAAAAAACAAACATTTATTGTAAAATGTGTGTATCAATGAATACCTATATACTTTAGCTTCTGGTGTGCCGCGGAATTCTTGAAAGAAATAAGGTGCGTCGTAGGTGAGAAAAGGTTGCGGAGCACTGCTCTAGAGTGTAGTTGATAATCGCTTCGGTGTATGTCGTTAAAGCCTAAATTACCATCGTATGTGATCTGTAAAACATTAAATGTTATAAAAAATGACACAATGAAGCAAAATAAATTCAGTGACTTGGAAAATGGAATAAATGCCAAAACCAATCTGAAATAAGTTTTTCTCTACCCCAGAAAAGTTGCATTTGACTCTCATAACATTTTATATTTTAAATCTTCAGTTCATTTTCAGCTAAATATTAGCGGTACGATTAATGATGTAATATATATTAATAGCAGTTGCATAGTATGACAGATTGCAAGTTTGGAATCGCAATTTTCTTGGAAAAATATTTTACCAAGCGATCCCTTATTACTTGTCCTTCACATAATTACTGCGGATGTTTTGTAATTATCTATCGATTTGTCGAGTTAATATAAGTTATGTGCCTAGACCTTTGAACGTCATTGCAAAAAAATAACTGACCTCCACTAATAGACTGCATAAACGATAAACCCCACATCGCTCTTTGTACTGTAGTGTTAATGAGAATAAATAGTCCATAATAAAAATAATTTTCTTATTCTAAAGAGACATTTTGAATCAGTCCAATTTCCTACTTGTAGTGTGTTTTTGTTACTTTAATTCTTTCGATGCAATTTTTTGCGTGATTAAAATTTTAAATCTCGTTTAAAAAAAATTCTACGAAACCTCATATAAAAGTAGAATTTATTTACTCAATAGAAATTGAAATCTCCGTGATGTTCATGCCCATTAGGGCCGAATGTATTTAAAGAGGGTTTTATTTACAGATTTGAGAATCAAATTTAAACTGTGGGGCGATATACCCATTAGGAGCCAAAAGATTTAACTTCATAATTAATATGTTGCATTTTTTGTCCATTTTATGAATTCATCCCCTTTTAAAATTATATTTATTTTTGTGATTTTTCCTGTATGAACTAAAATATTTTTTGGTGTTCCATTTAAAGTACAGAAAGTATCTGGCCGGTTTCATTCAGAAGTCTTGAGATCCACATTGAGATCTTTTTGAGATCCACATTGGATGGAGGTATTTTCTCTCACACTCAATTACCGTGAGATATATCCAATAAATTCCTCTTTACAGGAATTCTTGTACTTTAAAAATTAAAAGTGTTTTTTACACTCCGACATAGAAATTATTTTTTTGGTAAGCTTCTACGATTAACATTATTAAGTATTTATCTAAAAATATTAGAAACTGAAAGCAATTTAAAAGTTCGGACGTAGAATGTAAATAAATTATAAAATTTAATTTCCATTACAAAGTTATCACGTAATGAAAATAATAAAGTAAGTTCCATTTCATTTAATCAATTTAAAATCAAACAAATGATTAAAGGAATAGAACAATAGTACATATTAATACTACAGAAGATTCTTTTGGGACTTACGGGTACTTCAAAAGAAATTTATCAAAGAGAAATGAACGAATACTTCTAACAGATATCTAATAGTATTAATAAATCTATTTCACTAAAATTGGCAAGTGTTTATTTAAAAATTTTAAAATATCCTTTTCTGAAATCTTCAAAATTAATGAACGCTTTATACGCATTTTTGAAGTACTTAAAATATTTTATAATTGTATTATATCTGACTGTTACTAACTCAAATATTTACTGAAAAAAATGAACCTAAAATATCTGCTCCATCGAGATTATAGCTGACTGATAATAAATTTAAATAATTTCGCTGGAAATAGTTGAAACTACCACAAACAAGTTGGAGTGATCGTCACAAAACCCTAATAAATATTTTATCCCAGATAATTCCTTACATGGATGGCATCGGCGATCAATAATTACGAAATAGTAACGTTTGACGTGAATTTAGCATATTTGCACAAACTATCGTGTGATACTTGGAAAGTTTTTCGGTAAATCATTTCTGGCATACTGTTAATAGTTTCAAAAATGGAATTTGTGTTTTAGACATACTTCCCAATCGATTGAAACAAAATTTTGACATAAAAACTTAACTGCACTCACAAAACACCATACCAAATTTGATCTATTTAAGTGAATGCGTTTTTAAGTTATTGTAGGTACAAATTTATAAAAGTGCAGATTGGTTAATGGTCAACCTCTGAATGGATTTTACTCAAAATGTGCTGGAAATCTACAAATTTGAAGTAAAGACTGCTTGCCAAATTCCATCTGTATAGTTTTTTTAGTTACCTTTGTCACAGATAGATAGATAAACATATTCCCAAAAAGTATTTTTTCAAACTCAGGAAGGTGTAAAAAAATTAGTCAAAATCTCGAATTCGAATTTTTTGGCGATTACTTTTTTTCTTTACTATGTATACGAGAAAGTGAAAAGTATGACTCTAATCATTAATTAAATAATGAAGTAAGTAGACGAAAACAACTGCTTTCCGGCAAAACGAAATTTATTAATCAATTCAAAAGGTGGATATATTTATAATTCTCTAAAACATGGCCAGACGATTTATTATGATTTATTCGTTTGATGATGCTGTCAGACTAGGAGATGCATATGCATAAATTTAAATAAATAAAAATATTTTAAAGTTATGATGGTTCTGGTCATATTCTACAATTGTGATCAATCAGATGTCGAATCTATACGATTGATAATCAGAATCATTACCAGGAGAAAAATCAAGTGATTGATTGAGCCGGTATGAAAAATATTAAATATCTAAAATAGAAATTGAACTAAAATTTTTGCTGCAGCCTAACCAGATAATGTAGTCGAAGAATTGATATTATTGTCTTTTCAATTTATTTTCATACGAAAATTATCGCTCAATAAAAATTGACGGTTCTATGCCACTAGATGCATTTTGTTACTTCCTTCCTGATAGAAACTTGTGCAACGAGCTAGATTAACTTTTCGGTCAATATGACGACTAGAATTATCTTGATGTTATTTGGGTATCCTTGAACGAACTTCGAAGGTTGGAAAATTTATAATTTTGTCCTCTACTGGCCATATTTATTTTCACCTGCCTTCATGCAAATTGTACTTTGCCATCTGGCGTTTGATTCACCTACTTTTATGACACAGTGGAATTTTATTACCGACAAAGATAACACAAAAGCATTTATTTTACTGCCCAGCATTAATTCTGGAGATGTATAATTGGTCAAAATTCTTTAAATTTGCGAATGGCGTTATGATATGACAAAATATTGATTCACCTTTAAAGAAAATTGTCGTGCATAATAAAAATAAAAAATTTAATTGGTCTCTATAGAACATCTTCCTTTTAGCTTTATAGTGAATTTCATTATATGCAATCTTTTAAGCGTGTGTAGTCTGCAATAAAATTGTTTTAGACTGTACTGAATGACGTCATTCTGGATTTATTTACAACTAAAATGAAAACAGAAATTCCGAAAAGTTCCGAATGTTTAAATAGTTAAAACAATCTATTCATAAAGAACGAAGTACAACATGCAAAGTATTGAAGTTAGCCATTTAAGATTGATAATTCACTTTGAGTTAACATCTGAACCAAGATTTTTCCCCAAACCCTTTTAACCTCAACATCGTATGCGCAGAAATCTTAATATTAACGAAAAAACTAAAAGCTTCGTTATTGCTCAAAATATTTGAAATTCAAATTGAGACATTGGAAATTACCTGAATTACTTCAATTTTAAAAGTTGATCCATTAACATTGTATGCAGAAAGAGTTTTAGCATTATGGCGAGGGAAAAAAATTTCAAATCATCAAGTCAGTTTTTTATTTTGTAAATATATATTACATCCAACCAGAGTTGCTCAATTCTGAAAGCTGTTCGCTATCAAGCTAAGCTTTTGAAATTTGTTTTCGCCTGTATAAATATTCTTCGGTTACCAAGTATTCACATGCATTGAGAATATCCATAATTAAACTACAAATTATCTACAGATAAAACTATTGCTTAGCCAATTGTTAAATTTTTTGTAGAATATAATGAAGGAATTATTTGAACTAATAAAAAATAGTTTAAACTTTTGCCACGATTTACCACGAGTGTTTTTTTATATAATTAAATATTTATGATTAGTTTTTTAAGTTGAGACTCCTCATCTTTTTATCCTTCAGTCACTAAATTATCTCCGGAAATTGCATATTCTCTAAAGTGAACTATACAATTTTGTTAAAACTTAAAAACCTAGTTGGTTACATCTTCAACTACAACTGCCATTGAATTCTGTTGATAATTCTTGCTCGCTGCTCTGTATTGAAACTTACGAGAGAAAATTACCTTGTTAAACAAAGAAAGCATAAGAAAGACACAGGCGAAAACAAATTCAAGCAGCGAAATATTTTTTGTCCCTTAACGAGATGTCGTTTGTTAATTAAATTCGATAAGAAACTTGCCTGACAGTTGATTTTCGAACAAAAGATTTAAAATAAATAATAAAAAAGAAACAAAAGCGCAAATTTTGTCCACGTCAAGGAGTAATTTTTATAAACTCGAGAATTTTTTGTGAATTTTTTGAATTTGCATACAATTGCTAATCAAGGTATCATATATATCGTGTCGTTAAAGTTAATGTTTTGTTAAATTGTTTTACCTAAACGGTGATTCCGCTGTAGATGCTTTAAGAAAATATCGAACTTAGAAGTAGATGCAAAAAAGTTCATTGACTGTTAAAATTCTTGGATTGATGGTAGTTAATGTTATCAAATTTGAAGAAACAGCTTTCTGAAAGAGGAAGAAAAATGTTTCCCAGAATCAATAGAGAAATTTGTGAATCAAGTCAAAGAGGACAAAGCTTCTAACATGCAGGTTAGTATCAGCACCAGACGTATGCCAGAATTGGATATGCCGCATTCAACTGTCCAGTAGCTGATGCGGACTATCTTTTGGTATTATCAGTAAAAACCTTAACTTTTGTTGGGATTGCTTTCATGTTATTTCGCGACTCGATACCGTCCTCATTTCATTTTCTTTCCCACTCTGACATTGATTCAGAATGTCTTGAAATATCCTCAGGACAAACGACGTGTACTTTCATTTGGACTTTTGGGCGAATACTCACAGCTGCCGAATTTGTTAACTAGAAAACTCGCATTCAATCTTACAGATTACGCTGCAGTCACCAAAAGTAACTGCATCATTTGTTAAGTAATTGTTATTGTCAAGGAATTACGTGTTTGAAGTCTAGTAACATACTCGATCACCAAATAGTTATGTGTATCATTATTATGAAAACGGAATTTATCCACTCATCAGCCTTTGGTTACTGACGTTCTTAAAGATTCATCACAGATGAAGGTACCAACACCCTCACTTTCGTGATATATTTCCTCCTCGACTCTTAGATTGGAATCCACATGACCTTTGGCTTTGGAACATTAAAAATATCTGATAAATTGTAAAAATCCAAAAAGTTTACTTGATCTTAAAGGTAATATTTCACATGTTTCGTAACATTTCCAAGAACACGCTACAGCGAACTGTGGATCATATTATCTTACGATTGCAAGTACTAAAATGACAACTGTCATGTTGAACATGTTTCACTGCAAAAAATTTATAGACTATCATAAATGCAAGCTGAATATGTAATTCATTAAAAGTGCCTTGTTATGGAGAAATTTTAAATTTTTTTTTTATTTGTTCAAATAATTTTCCATTAAAAAAAATGTTCTTTACAAAATATCAACTTTCTGAATAGTTGTCTGTTGATAACTTTAAATAAAATAATTTAACTATGCATGATAAATTTCTGTGGATGATCGATATTTGAGATGTTTTAGAATAGTAGGAAAACGATTGTTTATTACGAAAACCTAGTAGTATTTTAATAATCTAAAATCTTGCAAATATGTTTCAAATAGCTCTCTATATAATTGAATTTCTGTTTTTTAGGTATAGTTAGTCAAAAAATCAGTTAATACGGGATATATGTTGTTAAATCTTAAAAAATTTCGATTTTTTAAAAGAAATATGTATTGTTCTTCAGTGTTTTGAAGAATGTCAAACGATCCGCGTTAAATTCCTATAATTATGAAAGTAATGAGGGAAAATGTATCAGCTGCTCAATGTAAACATTGGAGCTAGTAAAGATTTAAGCAGGGAGAGAGAAGGGCATAGGAAAGCCTGATTCAGAAAAGGAAAGTAAGGAGGAGAGCAAATTTGTTTTCTGGAATATATTTTTAAATTTTAAAAAGGATGGACCAGTGTCTGAACCAGAAGGATTTTAACTGCTCCGTAAGTTAATAACATAAATATTTTAAGCCAAAATTATTTTATTAATAGTATTAATCTGTAAAAAAGATCTTTATGAGAGTAGTAGTGTAGATTCTTGAATAAAATGCGCGAGAACCTTTTATGAAATATTTACTGTGATTATATTTAACCTGAACCCCTTTAAAATAGTTAAAATTTCAAATGTTTAAATTTATGCTAAAAATAATTTTCATGCTCTTTATTTCAAGGTTTTTTTGTTTTTTTTTATTTTTGGTATTGCACGCACGATATTTAAAAAAATTACTAAATATTTTACATAAAATATATTACGCTATGTTCTATTAACTGAAACTCGATTTCTTGTATATTTTCTCTTGAAAAAAAATTCTGTGTTTTTGAAAAGTTTAAATTTTAACTCATTTTGTTATAAGTTGGTTTATAGGAAATTAACTTTTATTACAAATAAACCGACTATTTAGTTAGACACCCAGAATATTGTTTTTACAGTATTTTATCAGCAATCCTTGCCTCAACCATATTTATTATGCCAGTATTAGTACATGTACAATAAGTGTATTATTATGCCAGTGCTAGTTTGTGTATAATAAGATAAAATATAGACTTTTTTCTAGGGGAAAATGTCAGTTTCTAAGTGTATTGTTTTACGGATAAGACATAAAACTAGACAGTTTTCCCTCAATTTTCTCCAGGTTCAAGAATTGTATGTCACCTTAAGTGAAAAGAAATAACCATTTTTCCCGCCACTAAATTGAATCTCAGATTTCCATATTTAAAGCAGAAGGAAAAAAATTCTAGAGAATGCTTTTTTTTTCTCCTTTTTACTAGAGAGTGCTTTCTGATCCTCTGTGTGAAATATTTTTTAGATTCTTTCGAATCGTATTTGGTAATTTTACCATTTATGGGGAAAGATTAGTCTCTTCCAAGTATTTCTATAGCAAATCAAACTATGAATACGAGGCTTATAAATGGAAGAACAATTCAAAATAGTTTGCGTTAAATTTTATAATACTAAAATTTAACAAGGGGAAGAACTGCCATAATAGCAAAGATAATCTGGTTGTTCATTTTCTTTGCGTGAGATATCTGATGAATAGGATGAAATATTGAAGCCCAATGTGATCCAGGAAATTGATGATATAGTTCTTTAAAATTAAAAGTGTGGAATTTTTTTTAATGAAGTTCTTGGGGTAGGAGTTCAAGAAGTTTGTGGGTGAATTCACTCAGTTGTATGGAAATGGAAAATTTGAGGCATCATATATTCGTACAAATGACATAGAAAAACATTTACCTCCCAAAAATGCTTGATGAAACTTTGCTGAATGCATAAATGTGACTTACATGATTAACGCTCTATATAAAGGAAATCGAGGGAAATTATCATTTTTGATATAGATGAAATAATTTTTTAGATTTTCAGATTTGTGAATTTTAAGCATTCCAATTTTTATATATTGATTTTTTTTCACTAAGGAGTTAATACTAATATGTAAAAGGATCTCATAATTAAAAGAGCACACCTTTTTTTCTAATGTTTTAAGAGTTTCGACTTGTTTTAACCCTGCTGTCAAAGTTGTCTCCTCTCTGTTTTCTTACTAAATCCTTTAAAAAATATTTAATAAAATAAAATTTTAATTCATAAGTTTGGCGCAGCATAATCGAGAAAGGTTTTGCGCCACTAAACTCCACTAAATCAATCAATCCTCTTTTCTTGCACTACGCCTTTAAAAAAAAAAACATATTAGATATCGACATGTTAAAAAGATATATGCTTGTATCATTAGTAATGTAAAACTAGCAACCGTGTCTGATTTTTATACATTATTCGTTAACAAAGTATAAAAATACTTTGAAAAATAAAATAAAATATAAAAATAAATATAAATTAATAAAAAATATAAAAATACTTTTGTTGAAAGAAAACAGACATGTAGAAAAGATGTCCCAGTTAAGTTAACTTTAATAACATTTATTTAAAAAAAAAAAAGCATGAATGAAATATTTCATGAAACGATAATATTGATTTGGGTTTAATTTCAACTATAGAAAGCATTTTTACAATCTAAAAAATTAAAAACTTTGATATTTTGGAAAAAATTAGAATCAATTAAAAGAAAATTGTTTACTCTTTTAAGATAGTATGTAAATATTTTCCTTGATTTTTATGTCTGTAAATACTAGTGTGAAACGAAGCAAAAGCACTGAAGTTTCATTTTTAGCATCTTAGGATTTGAATAATTTTGAAAGTTGAAAATTAATGGTTGACATAGAAATAGATCCTAGAATGCGTATAGATCTATCCTATATGCGTATAGATCTTAGAATGCAATTTTCATGTAGCTAGAAAGTGTGACTTACGACAAACAGACGTATGCTTTATATTATTTCTTCGTTTCAAGTCTTATCTTTAATTTGTTCGTCTCGTTTCAAGATAATATATGTAAATATTACTTGTGTAATTAGTTATATATTAATGCTTAAATAATTATTAATACATGTAAAAATTATCTTAATTTATATTTTTAATGCTTATTCTAATAATATTTTATAAATTGCTTTCCATTATTTTCCTTCGAATGTGAAACTTCCTTCATTAGCTAGGAACTGACCACTAATCGCTTGACTAACTTCCTGATTGTATAATGCTCTAAGGATATCCGGTCTTTTTGTCCACCCGTGTTTTTTAATTTTTTTATCACCCTTCTTGAAAAAACGAAATGAATTTATTCCTCTTTTGTTTCAGATTTTGATCTGCTTGTTAGCTTTCATTTAAGTTTATTAAAAGGAAGTTTTTACGAATGCTATAAGTACAATGGTTTAGTTTTGTTCATTTCAAATCGTTTTCATTTCATTTTCAATATCATTTAGAAAGGCAGAAAAGCTAGATAAAATGCAGAATTTTTAATTTATTTTCCAATTCATCTTCATGTATAAAATGTCAGTTTTCAAATTAGTAGGTTTATTCCAATATTAAAAGATTGACTTGTCATTTGCATGCATCATGTACCAATTCATAAATCATTTATAATCTCTGAAGTCAATAGTAAAGTAATCGATTCTAATAATCTATTAACTCTTTGCATTCAGAAAAGTAATTAGATGCAAAATTATTCACCTAACACAAGTGTGATTGTTTATTGTTCCGAAAATAAATATATTTGTTTCGAGTTGAATTTCCCTGAAAAGTTAATTTACGTCTTTTTACCATTTCTTCGGCATTTTTAACAATCAAAATTAAAAAATAAATTGTCAAAATGGTGCATTATCTAGAATGGTGACCATAAGTCGCCTCTCGAGTGCAAAAGGGTTAAATATTATAATTGTGGAGTGCGCAAAGCGTAGAGTTGAAAATTTAAAGCGTTATGTTTTTTTTCAAAATTTAGCTCTCTAAGTTGAAATTAATTTGATTAAACTAGTTTTTTAAAAACATAATTTAATCAGCATGATCCAACATATATATATATATATATATATATATATATACTAATTTTTAGTCAATAATTTATTTTTTATTATTATAAATTTAATTGAATATTGGTATCAATTCTTTTCTAAAATTCAATATTTCACTCGGGTGAAGCTAAAATTTATTTTAACGATTAACGGCTAATTAAATATTGTATTGTCAATATTGTATTGAATAAGCAAATGTACTAATAAATGTTATGGCACATCAGGAAGTGGATGAAATTCAATGACATCTTTACAAGCATCAAACAAATTAAATTGAATAAAATTTGCATAAAGACATTGTTCAGAAAAATTATTGTCAGACTGTGCGTCGTAATTTATATTTTCTTTGTCAATTCAGGCCTTCTGTTTGATAGTTTTCTTGGGAAAAGCAAAATTGTCTCATGAAATTTTAAAGGAATTTAGTTTTATCTTTTAGATAGAGATCTATTCAATATTTCCTTTTAAAACTATGACCTTATCACAATAGCGATATAACTGATAAGCAACTCTGTAGCCAATTCCTCTTCCCCTCCTCCTATTGGCCTTAGAAAAGTTTGTATCCGAAATTATTCACTGATCGTTTTGAAAATGCTGAATCTTTAAGTCAATGAAAGTAATCTTCCCGAAACTTTCTCGTATCTACTCTAATAAATGTAAATTATAAACTACATGTAATTTAGCCTATTATCTTGCATGAAGGAGCCTATTGGCATGCGATCTTTGATATTTTTAGCGATTAATCACTGAGATACGGTTAATACAATAGTAAGAATAACCGAATGTTGGATTTGGAAACTTTTTCCCAACCGATTAAAACTAAAATTTGACCCTGAACTACGATTGTAAACACGAGATAGCGTACGAAACTGATTTAAATAATTGTGCTTAATTTCATGAAAAAATATAGACTGACAGGCGACCAACTCTAAGCAGATTTGCTTCAAGGAAAGGTCATTTTCATCAAATGTCTTGTGATCATCAATAATTTATAGAATTGTTTGTTCTGTTTATTGAAAATATTTTTATTTTGTTCGTTTATTTGTCTCATGAATTTCAGTACTTTTTATTTATACGAGTCCATATTGTCTGCTTTGTCACAATTCGTTAATATTTGTGGACTACGTAATCCCGTGGTTTAAACTGAAAAGGCGAGAAATATCCCATTGAACACCGGTTTCTTTTTTTAAAAAAACATTAAGTTCTATTTGATAAACATTTATTGATTTTTTTTTTAAATCTGTGCGAACTTTTTGTGTTTAAATGGTTGTGTGGAATATGCGCTGAATAAATTTCCCCCCATGTCATTAAAAGATATCTTTTACGCTCAAGGTTGTCGCATTATAACCTTTATCTTTGCATGCAAGATTTGGCGATTTTACAATGTACGCCAATGACATTCAGAGTAATAATGATACTCCATGTCCTTGATAAGGCTCTTTGCACACGCAGCATTTTTTTTCTTCCATCAGTATTTTTCGAGACCACTCCCAGAAATCGAATTCTTACACACACGGCATTTAAATTCCGACTCCATCGTAAGAGTCGTAATTTCATCAACAAATAAATTTACTTTTACCGTGTTATATTTAATCTATGTACTGCTTAAAGGTGATTTGAAATGAATAGAGGGCAAATTCTATCCTTATTGTTATTTTATCGTCGAATGAAGAGGAAAACGGGGGGGGGGGGAATCGACTTATTTTGATTTATTCGGTTAATAGGAAAAAAGGATTTGGGAGCGTTTTACACGTTATTTGAAGATTTGAGGTGAAAGAAATTGTTTTCGAAATTTTTCAATTATTTCAGAATGAAGAGTTCCTTTGGAGAATTACATGGTCTGCTAATATATTAGCAGAAAAATACCTAATTGAGGAATTCCATTCAGCCTCTGGAAATGTTGGCAATAACTTTTGAAATCTATAAGAAATAACTCTTGAAATGCATCGGAATATTAAATTGCATTGTGTAAAAAATAAATGTTTTACTTAAAATTATTTTCGTTCTTTGCTATTATAAGGTTTTGAAGATAAATTTGTTTATTGATGTAATTCCATAAAAGCATAAAAATATGAACAGAACTTTAGATGCGAATTATACACATAAAAATATAATAAAATATTAGTATAAAATTAATATTAATATAAATTATGTAATTAATATTACCATTCAGTTGTGCTAATGGAAAACTGAATGATAATACTATTTCATTTTAAAATAAATACCCTTTTATTTCGTCTTTGCAAAGCACAGAAAGTCCGAAAGTTTCATACTTTTTTGTTGGTGATATAGCATTTGAGCTGCATAAAAATCTGCTAAGACCATATGCTGGAACACATTTGACAATCGAAAATAAAATATTGAACCATCGATTTGTCAAGAAAAAAGATACATAGAATGAGCTTTTGATATTCTCAGCAACAAATGAAAATATTCCATTGTTCTTTTATGTTCTAGCATAGTTTACGGATATTATTAAAGCCTGTATTATTTTCATAATTATCTTAAAAATAGAGATGGATACATGATTGAGGATACGGTGTCAATTATAGGATTGAAAGATATTCAAGGAGAGAATATTACAAGAGGACACTTCAAAGCAAATATTGTAAGAAACATTGTATGTAGATATTTTATTTCAAATGCAGGCTTGGTTTCTGGCATGCATCTACAATATAAAAATAATCTTAACGCCATATTAGAGACAGATAACTGTAAAAAAAAGAGGCCACTTTTCTTATTTAAAACAGGCATCGCAATTTAAAAAAAAAAAAAAAAACCGTTTTTCTCCGTATTATTATTATTTACTTGTAAAATATTTTTGATTCATTAGAAATAAGTAAAAAGCATAATAAAACTTTTTTGAAAAATGTAATATTTTAATTAAATTTCTAATAATGTTTATATTTTGACAAAAGAAAAAAAAGACGTTTTTTTTAAATAATAGCCGGATTAGAAATAAAAAAGAATTGATAATTAAATCCAGAAACAATAGTGCAATGTAAATAAAATTCTTTGGAACTAGAGAGTATTACATCTGTCTTTTCTTGACTCTCAAAATTAGGTATTTTACGATTCCATCTTTTTCAATTCCTACTATTAGTTTACATTTCCTATATTTATTTATTCATATATCTTGTTCAAATTTTCAATCGTTAATAAAATAATTTTTATTCATCCACTCAAGTTCAAATACATTTTTTAAAACTTGTAGCGGATGACACTTGATGTTAATACAGTTTTTTTCTTCAAATATTGATTCATTTATTGTATTTAATTAATTTTTAATATTAATTTAAAATCAACAGTTGCCCAGCTCAGTCGGTAAAATACAGGTATTTCAATATTTTTCACTTGAAAGTGAAGAATGAGAGTTCAATCCTTCGGAAAATCAATAATTTTTTTCATAATAATAATTTTTGAGATAATTATTTAATAAAAAATAACTAAAATTTTCTTTGTTGACCTAAGTAGAAATTGAATTAATTTTTTAATATTACTTTTTTCTTGTAAGTACATATGAGAAAGCGTGGATTTCCTATAAATCGCGTCAATTTTCTTTTCTTCCAATAAATCAAAATCGTGACGAATTTCTGTACAAATTTCATGCCAACCTCAGAATTTCTGTCTTAAAAAATCCATAAACAGGCCTTTCTTGGTTTAAAGCAATTAAAATTTTAATACTGATATTTAACTCACTCAACTTTATAATAAATGAAAATTTTAATACTGATATTGCACTCACTCAACTTTATAATAAATGAAAACTTATTGATGCTGAAATAAAAATTATATTTCATGCAGGAAGGTCAACTCACTGTGAAAAAGCAACTCTAGACATTACAAAAACACAGCGTGTATAATCTTTGATTATCCGAAAGCGCTAGTGGCAGCGGGCGTCTGCACGAAATCCGATAAAAGGCGGATTGACCGAATCTTTATTTGTTCGCCTAGTGTATAAGCTCTAGTATAATTCAATACACTACTATTGTTATGTCGGCATCGGTGAAAAAAAGATCAGAAAAATGCGCTGTGTGTGCAACCAACCTAACAAAACGAAGCTTCCGTGAGAAAAAATGCTCTCTACCCCTAGCGTTTCAAATGAGCGTTTAAAGTAATAAATAAAATATGAGAAATTTGATTTAAAAATTTATTATAATGGAACTCGTTTATTATTTTCTCGCACAGAAGGCATTTATAATTTTATTGTACATAATACAAATTCAATCTAATAAATTGAAGTATAATTTTAAGTTTTATGAGGATTTAACCTTTATATCTCTTACAATTTAACTTTATTTAACAAAATGGGTAAAAAAACATAGCAAACAAACAACTTTAAGTTCAAATTTAAATGGATATCAATAATGTTTAGTTCTTTTAGTATGTATGTATCTTGTAAGTATGTATCTTCCCTAAGCTGTTACTTGAAATGATGTATTTTTTGCATTAAAATTGTTCAAATAAGTTACTTTGTTTCTTTCAAAATATTAAGCGCTTCTTCTGAAATAAGATAGGAATCAAATAATTAATTTAAAATATAAGTGCCGGTTAATTCTCTAGGGAAAAAACATATTTTCAATAAGAAAATGTTGATAATTACTGAAATTTCTTTAAATCTGAAATATATTACCGCATTTTCTAGCTTATTTACCATCAGACTTTATACAAAGTCTAATGTACCAGAAATCGACTTATAAATGCAGCATCCATTAAAACGTTTAGTTCTCAAATTCAGCATCATGATGTAAAGTTTTATTGTCAGGTAATGTAGTAACAAAATTTTGTATATTTTCTTAAAAGCGTTGCCGATGATTTATTACTAATTTTCAATTTGCTTCAATCTATATACGAAAGAAAGCTAGAAATAATATATATATATATATATATATATATATTATAATTTTTATTTCTATTTTATTCGTTCTTTTTCTTTTTTCACCCCTGAATTTCTTGCCAAAAGTATAGATTCGTATGGATTGATCTTTATCGTAATCAAAATTGAAATAACAATAGTAAATATTTAAATATTAGGCCTTAAAATAAAACTAATTTCACAGCTATGCAAGCATGTTTTCTGAAGTCTTTTTTTTTTCCTTCTAAAAAGGAATTAGGAACAGATTTTTATTCTTGCGAACAATTTTTTTTTTATTTTAAAATATTGCATCTAAACATATTTCGAATCACAAAATTTCTTTAAATAAGGCAGACAATTGTACAAAAATTGCAAAAATTAATTTCTTTTTATATCCATTATAATTTCAAGTGTGAATTAGTATAATTTTTCTCTTATTTTCATCTATAAGTACAAAATTTCCCATTCTAGAAAGTCTGCAGATATGCTTAGTTTTAAATTTCGAAGGATTGTCAATAAATGTAGAATAAAGCGTTTATTTCGGAATTGCAACCAGTACATCATTCAATCATTACGTTTCAAAAAAAATTTAATAATCACGCATAACGTTGTTCGTTTTCATTGCTCGGCAGTTGCATTATCGTTTTTATAAATAAGGGAAACTCGAGGAACTGAACATTTAAACCATCTCAGAGACTTATTGGAAGACTCAGTAAGAAATTTAAAAAAAAAATTGAACTTGTACAGTTTCTAAAAAATGTAAATGATATATATTCTTTCGAAGAAGTTCATTTTTACAAAAGTATATTGTATGGTAACAATTGTTAGTTCATTTTTATTGAGGTTATATTTGAATTAAGTAATAAATTAACTTTATCTATGGATGCCTCTTCATTGATTAACTCAAAAAGCCAGTCCTCATGTCCCACGAAATCAATCGCATTTGCCCAAGTATTATTAAGTTAATGTAATTCTGCATAGGTGTTGAAGGTATTAATTTGGAACCAATATTTAAGCACTTTGTAGCAGTTACATAACTCTTATCCTCTTTTTTGGATACTAGATGGCGATGTCTGATAGGCTATTCCATATGCTATCCAATAATGCATTGCGCATATCAAATGTGTAATCAGAATGAGATGTGATACTGTACTGTACTGTTAAGGTGCGCGCGTGAATGTTTTGTTATGTCTTATCTTTGTGTTTATTCCGTGTGAGAATATGGTTATTAAAGAAATATTCCTAAAAACATAAGTCCTGTTGCTTCCTACACATATCCTAATAGTCTACATCTCACCACAATTTTAATGTATTAATGTCATCTTATTTTTAAAAAATGAAATGAAAGTTAATAAATGTTAAGTTTTAGCAAAGGAAAGATATAATTTAGACAGCTTGAAATTCAGCTACAAAACACGTTATATCCTTTGAAGTACATTTTATTGACCACGTTTTAATACTTATTATAGTGGAGTTTTATTCAAATATTTTAAAGATAAGGTCAGGTCATGCTTTTTTTGTGTGGGGGGGGAGGGGTTGGGTTCTACAAAAATGGATTAAATTGGAATTAAAATTATTTCCTGAATTTGAAGAGTTCTATCGTAGATCTCAAAAAGCAGCTATGAACTTTAATTGAAATTGGAAAATACTAAATCAAAAATACAATAATTATTATAAAAAGATGCCAAACAATAGAAAAATTAAGGCTGTGTACTTTTATGTCTTGAGAAACAAACGAATAAAAAAGCAAATGCTACAGTTCATAAAATATCAAACTTGAGTTCAGATTTTATATGTTGATATGAGCTTGAAAATCATAACCAATTTATTGTTAATTAAAGATATAAAAGTGTAAATTTCAGCAAGTATCTGCATGAAGCGAAAAAAAATCGAAACATATTTTCTAAAAAGTGAATGGAGTTAAAAATTTCTGTGACCTTTTACAATATCTATATTATTAAATAAATCAAACAGTTAAATTTAAGGCAAAAATGGTTTAATATATCTATAGGATAATCACTTTAATTTGCGCGCATAATTTAATTTTAATCTGGGGGGAGAGACATGCATCTACTAACAAAAAAGTCTAAATGAACTAAACATATTTTATGTATCTTGAATCAGTAAATGCTCCGATGAATTAAGAATTTTAAATTTTTACATAGGTCCTTTACATTACCCTTTGTAATACTTTTGCATTCCCCTTTGAATCATATTTAACAAAATATTTTGAGAGACCAATATTTTAACCTTTAGCACTCCGATATTTCCTCCCACATACTATGCAAGGCAGTGTATCCTTTGTCGTTTTATTTAATAATTTTCTTGAATTTCGACAGGCAAAAATACTTAAGAGTGCTAAAAATATGTATATTCATTTTTCCAGAAAATTCAACTTAACAAAATTCATATATATTTATTTTTCGGTATTTATAAGTCTCTTATTCGGAAAATTTTTATGCATCGAATTATTTTTCGGAGCGCTAAGGGTTGAATAAAAATCTTTGAACTCCAATCAATTTAATCATTTACTAAAACTGAATAACTTATGAATTTGAATATCGCTCTTCTATAAAAACTGGAGATTTTAGATCACTTCATAGATCTTTTCAAAGAAGATACGCCAATCTTTTACCAGGGTTTCGCTACAGTGATTGGCCTGTATTTATGAAAATATTGATATTTATAATATTAATATGTTAAAACTGACAGATAGAAAGTTTATTTATTGAACTTGAGTTAAATGTTGTTTCAAAAGTATTTCGCAGAATATGAACTCCTTTGGACAAAAGGACTGTGTAAAATTTAAACTTCATAATTTTTTCGTAAGAACATTTATTGACTGAAGTCAAATAAAATATTTTCATTTGCATCGTTTAAATGTTTTGAAAGTAAACTAAAAACTTAATTTTACGATGAATTAGAGAAATTTTTATTAAATTATTCGTTTAAATATTATATAAATTACGAAAATTATTCTGCATTGCATATACAACTCCAATGCTAAGCGGCTCTGCATTCAATTTTCATATTTAAAAAAAGAAGTCCTTGGTTTTTAGTAATTTTTTTTTATATTAATTGCAGTTTAACATTTCCATTTTAATTTAATGTGCACATTTTAAGGGCTCTGACAGAAATTAGTTAGAGATAAATAATATAATAAACAGCACTGTTTAAGCCTACATATGACTGAATTATCAAAAACTTTGATAGCTAAATATTTCGCAGAAAAAGCTATTAAGAGACTAAGTTATATAAAATATATAACTGAAAATTTTAGAGATCGTTTATTCTGTCGAACTTCTGGTCGCCAAATTCGATTAGCTTCTTGATAAAGATGTTGCTTTGTGAATTATTATAATATACATTCACGCACACACATACATTTCCCCCCTTTTAAGAGTATCGGTAATAGTGATTTTCAAGAAAATTCATTCAGAAATGTGATAATATTCAAATATTAGTAAATAAAACAGATATAGATATTTTCCTATATCTTACGTTTTTTAAATGAATTTAATTCCGCTATTTATTTATTTTTTTTGATAAAAACAATCTTACTTTTCTATTAATAATAGAATTAGTTATCATTTATTACAAGATATATAAGATCTCGTGAATGCAAGATCAAATACATACGCTCAGACACCACTGTAGATGCACGCCAAGTTTTCCTGCCAAAGGCAACAAAATCCCAGTAAACCTACAAACTGGGGAGGGGGGGGAGTAGGGAAAGATTTATTGAGCGCAAGTTTCCCAATCCCATATCGCAGAACTCACGTCCGCTTGTCATTAATATCATGACAAATAATGTATCATTTTTTTTCTCTGTCCGTGAACTTCAAATTCTCTGACTGCTCTCAAACGTCAAAAGGAATGATATACTGACTGTTTCGAATTTTGTTATCGGTAACATTGAAAGAACTGAGTTTTCTTGCTTCAAAACAAAACTAGTGTTTTATCCTCATTTTAGCACTTGAAAAATTTATGACTTTCACATCCTGTGTTAGCAATAAAGTGCATTATAAGATTTTCAAGTTTTTTTTTTTTTTCCTCCTGTCCTTATTCTAACTATTAAGACATTTTAAACAAGTCTACAAGTCTATTTATTTAATTTCAAAAAGAATAAAATACAAACAAAATGTAGAACTTATCAATATTGGAATCCATTTTGTTTCCCCAAAATTATATGAAATATTGAAAAATGTTATTCTTTTGATCAGAAAAGACAATAAAGGAATTCAAATTAATGGTAAAGCATTTAATATTTGGTTGGGCCGCCTCTGGCTTCGATCTCAACAGCCACTCTGTTAGACATGGAATCCACATAGTTTTGTAACATTTCCTTGGGTATTTCATGGTGCCAGACTTTAAATATTGCTTCCTGAAGTTTATGTTTTGTTCCAAGATAATTCTCAGTTATTTCTTCTCTATTATGCTCCATGATTTCTCAATGAGGTTTAAATCTGATGAGTTACTTGGTTGTGAGAGAACATTAATACCATGTTTTGCAAATGCTTAACATAAAATAATGAATATTTCGATGCAGATTCCAAAACTTAACTGAAATGGAATTTAAAATTAATTGTAAAGTTTGTGTTACCTTTTTCGATGTACGGCAGTGTCCTGGATCTTGCTGAAATATTTATTTCTGCCTTGAGTTCATCTCACGTGCACAATGAAGGAATTGATTCTTTTGCGCACCAACATATTTCTCACTATTCATGGTTTTATAAAAAATAAATTCGTCCATTTATCTGATATGATATACACCTCTTCACGATTACACTTTCTGGGTGTTTTGATGTACAAGTTGGCCATTCCGGCCTTTACTATCTGCCAAAACTGGCTGGTCTTACGATACATTTAGGAAAACAGAATTTCGTCGCTGAATATAATTTGTCTCCTTCTAAAATACTCCAATTTTTGTGTACCTTCGCCCATTCCAATTGGTTTTTAAGCATTGCTTTTATCTGTGCCGGTTTATTTCTTGGTACTTGTGCCTTGTAACCAGGTTCACAGAACCTCCTTCGAAATGTTCTGGGACTGGCAATGATGACAAATGGGGACTCATCCCATTATTATGCAAGTGTAGCAGAACTTGCAAATCCATTTTTACTGCATAATCGTGTCAATGTAGTATGAGCACGTCTAGAAGATAAGGTCGGACGGCCACTTAGACTTTTTATCTACGGTTCCTTCGGGTTTGAATTTCTTTATGAGGCATGACAGAGTCAACAACACTGCAATTGCAACAATGAGCAATCCTGACATTTGGAATGTGTTCTTGATGGATTAAAATAACAACCTAGCCCTCCTCACGAGTTAATTCTCACTTTAAAAAAGAAATGAACTGTTTAAATGGAAAAGCAAAGCACAGAGAACTCTTTTAGACAGCGCAACAAACAAAATGAAATTCTTCGCTGTCGGAGCAATTTTATAAAAAACTACCGAGATGGCACAATCATTGCAAAAGGTTGCTTCACAATGGAAGACGCAACATCTTGAAATTTCTTCACCATGTTTAGACTAGTAAATGTCACTTTAAATGAAAGAAATATTATTTTGGGGGGATTATTCGTAAAAAAACGTAAAATTTCTTACATTTGCAATAATTTTGGCCAATAGTGTATTAGACGTTTGCCAAGAAACGAGTACTAATTTCTACTATAGCTAAACAAAATGATTAACTGCTATAAGTAGTTATTTGAAACAGAACACAAAGTACTATTAAATGGCAAAAATAAATAATAATAATGAAGGCAACAAGATGGAGGGTACTAAGTCAGATCGTCCGGATTCGCTCAAGTAATAAATAATAATAGAATCAATATAAATAAAGATTCTAATTTCCCCAAAGATGACTTTGTAAAGTAGTGATATACATTCATTTTTCCATAATACCGAAATTGAGCTTCTGAAATAGAAATAGGACATAACATGAATTGAACTAATTGCTTTTCAATCTTTCGATTTGCAAATCAAACAATGGGCGTATTCTATTATAGAAAAAAACGCGCGCCCGAACACAAAATGAGAAGATTCGTCGTCTCGAGCAGAATCAGCTTAGATGTATGGTTTTGTGTATTACTGTCATGAGTTTATGTCAGGCTTGATACATGCTGACGGTATATATTCAAATCTCACGTCTTATACTACGCTGATGATGCTATCTACATTTTTTATTACATGTTAATGGTAATTTTATACAGTTGAATTGTCGACATGTATACATAAAACTGTAACAATATGTCGTGTGAAATGACCAACATTTTTTCAAACCAATTGAATAGGGCCGTAAAGATCTTCCGTTTAGGTGCGAAGTGTGACTTCCAAAGTGGAGGGTTCCATGTTTGAAACCCGGTTCAACCAAAGAACCACCGTGATTAGTAGGTTTGATGCCAGCGTATCGTTCGGAGTTAAATATCTTAACTTAGAATAGCACGTAAGTTTCAAAGGGAGGTTGCAAGCTTATTTATTGACTTTGTCATCTGAAAACGTTTTAAAGTAATGGGACCATTCTCAAGTATTCCTAATGTTGCTTTCAAAAAAGTCTTTAAAGTAATTTTGTCCGAATTCAAGGTTTAAAACATTGTAGATTCTGATAGTATTCACTCATCATGTTGGCTGTAAGCTGATAATGGTTGTCATATGAACAGTGATGTCTAGTTTCCAGCAGATATACTGATTTTAATTAATAGGCCAAATAAAGAGGTGAATTATACATAAACACTTGGTGAATTATAAAATAAATAGGGAAGTTTTACGATTTTGGGGGGAAATATAAAATTTAATCTAAAGTGCAACTAAGGATAGAATAAATCGTGGATATTTAGTGACGTATTGCATTTTAAAAGTAGTAGTCGTTCTTATTTCGATATTACAAATGAGAAACGAGTCAGTCGGAAGCAATGGGGATTGGCATTTGGCTATTTATTGCATTTTCAGAACTGTTTAGAAATTTCTCAGCTATTAAAGAAGATATTTAATATATTTTTTGCTTTTTGTAGTCTATGCAAATAGGACCAATAAATATATTTACAGGTTTTTACATTATATAGTTTCTGTTCTTTTTCTGAAAATTGAACTGCTGCACAAAATCAACAATACATTTGTACCCGAACGATGCACTTCTGTAATCAGTACTTTCGTTGACTTTACTTAATTTGGAACCGGCTGTACTTAAAGAATGGGGAAAAAAAAGTTAGAGAATTATGTTCTAAATTCTTGGTTATCTCGATGGATTATTGGATCAACCGTCCGAAGCAACCATTTCCCTGTGTTAAATATCTCTCAACGTTTTCAAACAGATTAAAACCATTTATTGGTGCTTTTACTTTCTCACATGCGAAGTTTATAAAGAAAAAGCATTGTAAACATGAAAAAATTACATCTCGAAGTTTTGACGGATCTCCATGTTTCAAAGACATTACCTCTCCGACTTCAAAAACACATTTTCAAAAATATGTTTTTAAGTTATCTGTGAATACGATAATTAAAAAGTGTTTTGAGTTACACGGGTTAAATGTGGTATATGAATTTTTCATTAAATTTATAGATTTTTACAAATTTTCAGCTAATTCCATTCGGCTGATTTACAAGTGTCAAAACGTAATAATAGAGATGAAATTTGATACACGAGCTCATTATTTAAAATCTAATTTCTTATAAAATTTTTATCCCAATATCTCAAAAAATCGAATGCTTATATGTGTGTGTGTGTGTTTTCCTCATGCGTGTTAACGTAATAACTCAAAAAGACAAAGACTTATAATAGCAATCATCACCCTTACATCCTTCTATATGGGGGGAATTGTTGCTCTATTTCTTGCTATCATTGGTCTTGTGATTATAATTGTAGAATTATATCAGATTTTGATTTCAGTCTATCGAGAAATAACGGCGCTTAACATGCATATTTGATTTTCGGCTATTTTTAAAAGTGGATTCTTAGATTGCATTCGTAATTATTCGAAAAGTACTTTTGGAAGACCTTAAATAAATATCTGCAAGCTTTTTTTCCCCCGGTTCTAAATATACCTCTTTATTTGAAAGCCAATTCCAAAATATTTTATATAGTAATAGATGGCTACAAATTACTATTACTTAATTACTTTTAAACTTCCCAATATTAGACACTATTTAATCATTTTTCTCTTCTACCCCACTTGCATCTACTAATAGGCGCTGCAGGAAGATACGTTAATTTTCACGAACTAACATTTTTGTTTCCTTTATTACCGGCAGATGACACCACGCTTTAATTGGCGAAGGTAAACAAACGTAAATTGCTGTGTTTGGCGATGCTAATTTTTTTAACACTATATTATTGGCGTATAGATAACATAATGTAGAACTCGCATGTTTCTTAATGATTGATTTGGGATATATCATAATTTATAAATGAATAATCGGAAATTGTCTGTTTGAACAGCTTAAATTTGGCATCATATTTGGCGCGTTGGCAGTCCTCTTCACTCTTTTGACGTAGTAGCCCTTTCAATATCCTGTCAAAGCGAGTGCCGGTCGGAGATCGTAGTACAGGGTTATCTGACGGTGATAATAATCCTAATCGAAGTAGAATAACACTCTTACGGATTCAGAATATGTAGTGAAGCGTAAATGTGGAATCTTTCCTCACACTGCTATTCCTTTAAATTATTACAGTTTGCCAAAAATTTATTAACTGCGTGCCACGTTGAAAAGCCAGGTCATAAATTAAACATCTTCATCTTTTTAGTAAAAAAATTATAAGAATGCTATCGTTATTTGATTGATGAGCTCAGTTTCTATTTATTAACACCTGTGGTTCTGGTGTCAATACCAGTGGAAATCGCTTTTGACTGGTATGTAATTTTCATTAATGTGTTTAAATAAAGTTTACTATTACAATTTTTATAAAACACGTCATTCATATTAAAATATGTTGTTTACGTTTTGAATTGCATCTCATTAGGTTAGATATTAAAATTTCAGTGCGTTGTAAGGATCTAAGTTTTCATCTAGATCGCATCTAATTATCATATTAAGCAGTGTTAATTCTTGTACGTACAGTACCTTCTGCAAATTTTTAATGTAGTTGTTTGAAACTTATTTACATATATTTTAACTTCTTTCTGTAATTTTATAGCTCTGAATTCTGCTAATATTTATACTTAAAATCAATCTAAATAGGTTTCAAATTACAGAATCGAACTTTTAATACATAAATCTTTCTTTCCAAAATTAATAAATAAATCAACTTTTAATATTCTTTGCTAAAGTGATTTTTTTTTTGTATTTGCCATATTTTTTACTTATGGATAGGTAAAGTAAAGGTGCGTATGTATATAAAATATCAAAATTGGGAAAAATTGAATTTTCTGGTTGTGAGTATTTATATATGGAAGCAATTAATATTTTCTAGTTTTATTGAAATTTTTGTGGTCATAAAAAATTTTGTTATGTATCTAATATTTGAAATAGCATTTGAATGTCATTGCCTCTTACTTTTATATTTTTCATAACTATATTTTTGAAATTTCAGCGTAAATAAAACTAGTTGGAAATGAAAATTCCAAGAATTTTTATGGAAAAAAAATTGTAATAATATATTTAAAGATATTTTATACTAAAGATTATTGTTTTTACATGAAATTATGTAAATATTATTGTCATTATTATTATGTAATTATTATTGTCACTCTACATAATAAGGAACTGTTACTTGAAATAAATATGGTTAACATGCCTATGAATGAACTAATAATGAGTAAATCAAGCCATAAAAATTTGAGGGTTTATTTTTTCCCCCTTCCTTCTCAAATTAACGAACTAATTTTCAAATTATATTAATTTAATATAAAAAATTCCTTATAATTTTGGAAGAACTCAAATGAAATTGATATTTTAAACATTTGATGCCAAGAAATTAAAACTAAATTTTGTTAACATAAAAATTTCTTTTAAGTTAAATAAGCTGCAAGTGGATATTCAGAAGTTTAAGGAGTCTATAGAATTCATTAAACTATTGAACACGAGTGTATTTTACAATTTGTTTTAGAAATAACTAGAAAAAATAACTGAATTTTATTATTAATAAGTAGCATAAATGCATATTAAAAGAATTAATATTTTCTTTCTTGCATCTGTAATAGTATAAATATTAATATATGATTTTAACAGATAATTGTGTATGATAGGTTTTTTGTTTACATTTAAAAAATATTTTTTATGTGAATTAAAAGTAATGTTTTTAAGTTTAAATATTTTAAAGTAAACAAGAATGTTGATGAATTAATTGCTATGTAATTAGTTAAGTGCGTTTATTTTTGCAGAAAAAAACGAATGACGAAAGAGGAATGCGCCACCTGCGAACTGATGAAGCCTGTCGCCGATCATATGAAGAAGTGGCAACTTTACTTAATACAGATATTCATAATGGTTTATCCTGGCAAGAAGCAAATAGCAGGTTGTCCTTTTATGGTTACAATGAATTTGAGGTGACACAAGAAGAGCCATTATGGAAAAAATACATAGAACAAGTATGTATATATTTGATTTATAAATTTTGTTACTTGCTTCTTTGTAAATTTTTTAAGAGGTTACTGTATTTACTTGTATTTTAAAATAATTCAAAATTGGTTTAGATATTATAATATATGCATTGTGAATTAATTGCAAAATGTTTATTTTAATATGTCTGAGTATAACAGAAAGTTTACATAACATAAAGTTTTATGTATTTTAGTATGCATTATGTTAAAATTGCTATAATTTTATTTTGATTATTTCATTTACAAAAGTAATTTTGTAATATTCAAATGTTATTACTGGAAATCCTACTGCAGTTTTTAAAAAATGTCACTTTTTTTTTAAGCTTTTACATAATTGGTGTATGGAAACTGGCATACTTCAAGATGTTTCTCTTATTTTATTCTTTTTTATTTTTAAAGCTAATAACTCAAACATTTACAGAAAAATGAGAACAAATTTTTTAATTAAAAATTCTCTTTTATCATTGAGTTTGATATTATTGATAAAATTGTTTTTGAATATTGTTCACTGATATGGCATTTATCTGTATTATCAAATATACAATGGCTAAAAACTCTATGAATTAGATATAAAAATAGTTAACTGCTGAAAAACATTTTAAATATATTTATTGTAGTTGTTTTCATTTGTATTAATTTTATATTGTTTGATTTGATATATAGTCATTTACATATGTATCTATAAATGAGGATTTTATTTCTTCAAATTTATTAAAGACCTCATGTTTTTTATATATCTCTTCACTTTAAAAATTAAAATTTTGTTGTGTGTTTTATAATATGTGTTAACACATTAAAGGCGGGGGATCTTGATGAAAGTATGCTAGGTAGCGCAAGATAAATCGTAATACTATGACTCCCATCTTTAATGTGTTAATAGATTATAAAAATTAAAATTATTTGAAAATGTTCTTAATATATTTCTTTCATCTTTTTAGTTCAAAAATCCTCTCATTGTTTTATTACTTGCATCTGCATTAGTTAGTATTTGTATGCAACAATTTGATGATGCCTTTAGTATAACAGCTGTAAGTTGAATTTTATTTTTAAAATTTTCTTAAATGGTATTTATTATAATTTTTTTAGCTTGTTACTCACTATTTAAATTGTTTTGTATTTATTCTTTCTGAATTTCTTGCAAATCTTTAAGAATTTTTTAATGATGGAGAAGGGAGGGCAAAAAATACTGATTTTGTCAATATTCTAATGCTCTTATTCTTAAGAATATTGAATTTATCAATATTCTTTAAGTTTTTAACATATACACGTGAGAATTCTGAAAGTCTGAAAGACAGTAAACAATTTCTTCTTTAAGAAAAAGATAATGTATATGTTCGAACATTTCTTCATTCCATTCAGCAATCTGTTGAAATTTTTATGCATTAACACTTAGGGAAGACGACTGATCTCCAATAAACTACTTTATTTAGAAAGATCTATTTTCCACCTTCCTTTATTCCTTTTTACTGTGCAAACAAATTAAATAAGAGATGCCAAAAGGCACTGTGAAAATTCAGTTATTTAGTATAAAAATTGTCAAATTTTAATATTAGAATAAATTCTATTCATTTATATCTGCTAAGTTTTATTTTACTATACAGTAAAAGCTCCTTATTCGCGCTTTCACTATTTGTGGATTTAAAAAATGCGACTCAATTCCTATATTCACGGCTAAAAATTTCTTTATTCACGGATCTAATAAGTGCATACGTAATAATAAAAGGATTCCAATAGGTATCCAACCCAATATCCTTTGTAAAGGCTGTCAAATGGACTAATAAAAAAAGTAAAATAGATCTTATTACAACTTTGCCTAAAGTATGTTGTTATATATCGCCGAGGACTTTGACATAAGCTGCCTTCGCCGTGATTGGTGTTTTTGAGAATATAAACAAACAGAATGAAAAAAACCTTATTACTCAATGTATAAAGTATATTTGTAGAATTAACGATTAATAAATGAAAATTTACTCTCTTCATTCCCTAGATTAATTTGAATCTGATGCAAAGAAGGCAGATCTCAAAGACTATTTTAGCCATTTCAATGTAATAATTGAAGACTGGAGCAAATTATAAAAATACAGAATGGATGACTCAATTGAATACAATAATCCACTGGAAACATGAATAAGAAAAATGAATAGACGGGAAATAATATATATACATATATATATCAATTTTGTGACCTTGGAACGTATCCCCTATAATCCCATATAAATTACCATTCTGTATTCGCAGCATATTTATGGAACGTTTATCCCGCGAACAAAGAGCTTTCACTGTATTGCCACTTTATATTTAAAATGCTGATAATACTGAAAAATATTAAGTCATTGTTATGTTAAGATTTTTGGTTTTAATTTGTAAAAAAAATTCTATTTCTTGCATTTTTCTGGAGGGTTTTATTTCGGCAAAGAAAATCGTAACTAGATTTTCGGTATTTACCTTATTAGTATTAAATATTTCATCCATTTTTTTAGTTAATGAAAGTGGATAAGAATCAATTATTATTCATTAAAATACAGAGAGATGACTAAAAAGGGTTATCCTCCTATGATTTTTCTTTGGAAAAATTATGGAAAATATGTTGATGAAAGAAATCATTTTGTAAGCTTGATAATGAGTGTTCTTTCTGTTGAATAGTGAAGAATAAAACAGATGCAGTGTTTGTGATTTTGCTTCATTTAGTTGAATAAAACAAACGCAGAGAAATAAAAGCACTTTTAAAATAAATAAAAAAATTACACAAATGTTCTCTCAAGAATTATATTTAAGTTATATATATTTAATTATAGAATATATTTAAGTTATAGAATGCAGGAACTTTCATTTAACTTCCAGAAATGATCATAATAAAATGTCTTTTCCTTTTTAGATAATTAGAGGAAAATATCTATTTTAACTCCTTTTGATGATCAGTACCATTTATATTAATTTTTTGACTTATTAATCAATCTACAATTTTTACACATGTTAGCTGAATTGATAAGAGCTGTGAAAAAATCTGCTGGAAGTTAAGGAGAAAAGCAACTTTATCTTTCATTTATAATTAAAGTATTGAATGTTTAATTAATAGTACCATAAGCTGTGTTAGCCTCAAATGGGAAAAAATAATAAAGCCTCTTCTCTGACTTATGAGAAAGGGCTAGCATTGTTTTGATAGAGAAGATTCCAGCAAAGTTTATTTTATTGCATATCACTCATTTTGAAATGAATCATATTTACAATAGAATTTTTAGGAGGAAAATTTTAAGAATCATTCACTCATATTATCTGTATTTGCTATATGCTTTGTTTTAAATGATGATTTTAATATACATTTGTAGGTAATCTGGTTTTGTTTCAAAATAACTATTTTGATAAGAAAATCAATGTATAAAGAATTGCAGAGAATGATTTTTAAAAATTGTTTATAGTTTTATTTTATTATGATTTTTAAATGCTTATAAAGCATTGTATATGAATATTATTATTTTTAATTTTACAGGCAATTGTAATAGTCGTGACTGTAGCATTTGTTCAGGTAAATATAACTATATTTTACTATTTATCTGTTTGTAATGTGTTTTATTTTTTATGAGAAGTAACTATTCAATTTATGATGCCCGAAATATTTGTTCAAGATTTATTTTCTTAAATTTATTTTCAGGAATATAGGTCAGAAAAATCACTTGAAGAACTTAATAAACTTGTACCTCCAGCTTGTACATGGTAAGTGTGCTTATTAATACCTAAATTAGTAAAAAGCTTAAAATTGTATTCTATTTATTAATTGGAAATCATTTGTATAAGTGTGGTATGAAATAGTTACAAATCTGTCACAAAAAGGTGAACTAAAAAAAAAAATTTTTTTTTCGACTGATATCAAATATTTGTCAATTATTTAGAAAATATAAAATGTTTTTGCATTTTATAGTCTTAGAGAAGGAAGGCAAGAATCATTTTTAGCCAAGAATCTGGTACCAGGTGATATTGTATTACTTAGCATAGGTGACAGAGTTCCTGCTGATCTACGTCTGTTTGAGGTAATGTGTTCCTAATTATGCTTTTTTTTTTAATTAAGAAATGATATTATATTTCAAGTAAATTTCATTTCAAGTTTTAAAAACATTAACTTTGAAAATGACTAAATAGTCCTTTTTTGTATTTAATAATACTTTTATTATCTTTGGACACTTTAAGAAAATACACATAAAAAATAATAAACTACTTTTGAGAAAAAGAAACAGGATTCTGCTATTTAGAAGATTAAAAAGAATTTTTTAAACATAATATTAATCATCTTTTGGAAAGTTTAATATGTCTCCTATGAGGTTTTTCTTCCTTACTTTTCTTTAGCATGTTAAAATAATTTAATGCAAAATGTTTTTTTGTTTACTTGTTTTATTAAGAAAAAATATCAAAAATTTAGGGAGGAACATTAAAAAAACATATTTAAAATTCAATCTTTTTGTCATTCTTGTAAAATGCATATAATTTTATTTTATTTCACCCATCTAAATTGCTTTAAAGTTTAATTATATTTGCAAATGAATGTAAAAAATTCATTTGAAGTTTCTAAATATGTTGAAGTTTCTAAATATGTATCTAATAAAGTATATTTTCAGTAGGCTACAGATCTTTCCATTGATGAAAGCAGTTTTACTGGGGAAACAGAACCATCGAATAAAGTTACGAAACCTTTGGAAAAAACAAATGGAATTCCCAGCAGGCATAATATTGCTTTTATGGGGACACTTGTTAGGTGTGGAGTTGGAAAAGTTAGTGTATTTTTTTACTTTATTTTAAAATAATAATATTGATATATATTTTATTCTAAAAGCCTGTTTTTTTTTCTTTTTTTTTTTTTCTTTTTTCATTTTAAGAACTTTTTAAAATATTAATATATTGCTTGTTTACTTGTATAGGGTATAGTTATTTCAACTGCAGAAAACTCGGAATTTGGAGATATTTTCAAAATGATGCAGGCTGAAGAGGTAATATGTAGGCTGAATCTTAGTTTGCTTTAACTTCTCTTAAAAATTAATATTTTATTTGTTTTAACACCTTTTAAAAACACAAATTTGCTTGGCTTTGAAATAATAAGCATTGCTTATGTATGTGTGTGCATGCATGCATGTGCAAGTGATAACATGGGGTGTAGCAATCATGCTTATGACTTATTATAGAATGGCAATAATCAAATATGAACTAACCATTATAAGAATTTAAGATTGCTTCATTAATTAAGCATTTTTATAGGCGTATTGAATCCAATGCTTCACTTGGTTTATGTTCAGTTTTTGATCCTCTTTTCTTCCCATGAAAGAAGGTAAAATGTATGTGGAAGGCTTGCTGCTATTAAGATTTCATTAAGTAGCTATTAAGAATAACCTATAAATATTGGTTGCTGTAAGCGGCATTTATTACATAATTTGTCAAATATTTTTATGAATAATTGCCGAAGGGAATTGTTTTCAAGTTACTCGCAATGCTCAAAGTAATTTTGCTGATTATTAACTTTTATTAAATGTTTAAGTAATCTTTTACAACTTTTCAACATTTCATTTTTATTTTCTTGCATGCAAGTTTAGAGAAAGTAGTGGAATCATTAGTGAATTGGATTTCAAGATTTTGATAAATATCAACATTTACAATCTCTTTATGTTAAAACCGGTTTTACCGTATGTCTGTCATTTTATCTACCAGCATGTAATAAAGAAATTTTTTTTAAAAAACTAAGATATAATTATGAACATTAGTGTACTGTGTGTTACCCCAACATAGCCAAATGCCATGCAGGAAAATTGATGGGGCCACCAAAGTGCGACCCCACCTAATATATTGTATTGGTATATATTTTTTATGCAAAATTTTTATACTTCTGTTAAAATTTTAGCGAAATTTATTCAAAGTCAAGAATTAACATAATTTCTAAATGATGAGACCTAGATGAATAAAATTGATGCACATAATAACATTTAACTCCTATCATATTCAGAACTGAATTTGTCATGAAACTGACTATCTTTCATTTTCTACTTTCACAAAAATGTAAATGCAATAACTAAAAAATGTAAGACTTAAATGTATAAAATACTAGCTGGTACCTTGTGCGTTGCTGCTGCAGAAGAAATAATTTTGGAAATATCATTTGAAATTTATAATAACTGTGTTGTTTAATTAGAAGTAAAAAAAATATATTTATTTTCATATCGGAAATGAATACATTCTTTGAAGTTGATATATAAAAGAGAAGGGTGCATTTTTATTCTATTTTTTATTTTATTACTCAAGTGCTTTAGGGTAGACAATATATATACTTTTTTGTTTGTTTTTCCATCTTCAGAAGAAGCAAATTAATTTCTTGACTGTCCAATTCGTAGCATCCCTCAGACATCTGGTTATGTGAAAAACATGGATTTTTTAGCTTTACTCCTCACACTTGAAATGCTTGGACAGGCACCTTGTTGACAGTCATCAAGAATGCAAGTTGATTGGGGATCTGTAGTCGTTTGAAGTCAAAAGGTATATTGGGGGGGGGGGAGATAATAGGAATGCATGGAGTGTGCACAACTCCGATATATATTCCTTTAAGGATAGTTGTCATGCTAAAGATGCCTTTTGATTCTGATACTCGTGATCAGGTAACATGTAAATTTTGTCTTTTGGCTCTTACCCATGTTAATCTTATGACTCTGAAATATGTGAATTTGCTATTTGTAAACAGTCTGCTTAATTGCTATCTTGTCATTCCTCATTTGTTTATGAGGCTCGATTGGGCTTAATTCCAGATATTGTGCTGTTAGATCTATTGAATGACGAACATTTGGGGACATATTTTCTATCAAAGCAATCAACATGATATACATTTGTATATTTAAAATATTATTTGTAGATTCACTTAATAAATAGCAAAATTACTGTTTCCATTGGAAAATTTCCATTATATAAAATTTCTTTTGAATAGCATCGATAATTTTATTTTGTATATATGAGATAAACTCAGAATAATGTGTGATTTGTTGCAAAAATAATAGTGAGCATGCTGAACAACAATATCCTGTGTAGAAGACTATTCATTAATGAGAAGAAACACATTAGTGCTTTCACAAAGTCTTTTAATTTCATTTCTCTCACATTGACTGAAATCAATCATGATAATTTTATTGTTTGATATATGTGTGATTAATTCCAATGGGATATGTTGCTTCAATTTTGTCATTTAGCAATAGGTTTTTCCCTAGTTTTATCGCAATCGGCCACAGTATACAGTACAGCAGCGCATAGGATACGAACAAACAAAATTTTATTTTTATATCATAGATATGATAACTATACTCTGCCTATAACCTTCATGTAGGTGCAAGCAATGAGTTGACCTAGTTGTTTGAAAATCAGTTGAAGTGTGATAAAAATATTTTCTTTTAAAATTGATTAAAAACAGAAAATATACTTATGTCATAAATTTGTTGATATAGTTGAATTAATATTTTTCAAAGTTAAAAGTAATGCAAAAAATTTTGTACTCTAATATTTCCAGAAAATGCTGTAAATAACGCTAAAAATTTATTAAGTTTGTAATTAAAATTTCAATCCTATAGGAGTACTTCCCCCAAAATTTTCTCACATACTCTCTAATAAAACTGTTACCTCAGAGAATTACTTATATAGCATTTATGCACAATGGCAACAAAATATTAACCTCTAGCTAGAATTTAGCACCTTTACTGAATCTGTTGTCTCCTTGGTGAATTAATTTGGCAATATATCTTGATTAATAGATGAGATAAATAACTAAAAATAATTTTTATAAATTACATAATTTTACTATGCCTATAACCACCTCGTAAGTGCAAGTAATAAGTATTTCAAAGTTTTATTGCAATCTGAGGAGCAGTACATAAGTGACATATGAACAAACATTCATTTTTATTTATATAGAAAAGAGTATGCAAGAAAATTTTAGGAAGACCTTGCCCACAGATTATAATTTCATTAATACATTTATTTGATACTAACAAACATTATCATTTGGGTGTTTGTGTGTTGTACTTTTCTATTTTATTGTACTTATGGTCTTAGCATAAATTTAAATGGGTGATCTCCAGGATAAAAATTGTAACTTATTAATTTTAAAAAAAATTATGTCTGTTTGTTTAGAAAAACTAGTATTTGGAAGGATATACATAATTTATTTTATGTCTGAGGAAATTAAATTATTAGACTAGTCGATTAAATAATTTAAAATACAAATAACATCACTAGTGTTAAACTATTATTTAAATTTATATGTAAATACATTATTATAATAATGTTGGATAATATGTCTTAACTTTGATAATTCTTTACAATTTCTAGTCTCCTAAAACTCCTCTTCAAATCAGTATGGATACTTTAGGAAAGCAATTATCTTTCTATTCTTTTGGTATTATTGGATTAATCATGTTGGTTGGATGGATTCAAGGCAGACCCTTAATGGAAATGTTTAACATTGGTGTGAGGTAAGTCAATCAATTAATTCCTGGGCATTAGTTCTATTGCTTATGTTAGATGTGCGTGCGTTTTTGAAGAAATTTTGGCAAATTTAATTTTTAGTGCAATGAGTTAACATGCTAGATACAAAAATAAAAGTAGTGTAGAATATGGTTTAAAATAATAAAATAGCTTGTTTCAAAAATATTTAAATTGTAAGTTTAAGTATTTATTTAATAATAATTACAACATTGTAATTGTAGAGCATTGCTTCTTTTAAAAAATTCTGCTGCTTTAGAAGATATGTAAAGCTAAAGAACATAAACTATAAAAATCACTGTTGATTGAAAATTTGTTTTGTATTCATTTTAAATATACAATCTTTCAGCAAGTCTGAGCTATCTAATAAAATATTTTGTTTTCAAGGTTATAAATTGTCGTCCTTAATTGTATTTTTGTTTGTAAAAAAATAATGCACAATCTTTAAACTTTCCTAGTGTCCAGTGAACTATTCTTAATTAGATTAAAAATTGTCATTGAATTAAGTCTTATTAAAAATTATCAAAGAATTAATGTGTGATCAAAGTTTTATTTATTATTCATTTTAATACTTAGTATTTTATTCTTCTGGTGTAAGCTATTCTGAACTTTTTTTTGTTATTGTTCATTCAGATTTTGTCAGTTATAATCAACATATAGTTCATTGATTTGAAATTTTGTAAAATAATTTGTTTCAGTCTGGCTGTTGCTGCAATTCCTGAAGGATTGCCAATTGTAGTGACAGTTACTCTTGCTTTAGGTGTTATGAGAATGGCCAAGAGAAATGCTATCATAAAGAAGTTGCCAACTGTTGAAACTCTAGGTACTTTTTAAAGTTGTTTATCATAAATAAAACCCTTGTATTGAATTTGAGTTTTTTTAATGAAATTCTTTGAAATTGTAAATCTATATCCAGAAAAATTTTAATTTTATTTATCAATAGTCATTTGAAAATATTTAACCAATTATCTAGTACTTGAATTTGAATAACATTAAGCTCCTTATAAGTGCTTGGTTTTGAAAGGAAAGTCCTTAAAAGTGTTAATTTTTCTAGAGAGGCGCAAAGAAGATTTTCTTTTTTGTTTCCACATATTCCCTTTTGTTAACTGGATATATCAAAAAAGGAAACTGATGAAGGGGAAGCATTCAGTTAAGGGATGCAAGGATTTTAATCTGTGTTAAGATAAACTTTTTTTTTTTGCTTTTTTTCTCCAACATTGGGCACTGTAAAACATTGGAATGGGTAGTCCGATAGAGCAAAATACAAAATATGTGAAACTGGTTGCAATTCGATAGTAATTGAATTTCTTTTACATATGGTGTTCTGAATACAAATTTATTTTAATTATGCCTGATAACTTTATGTTCAGCTCTTTATGAGTTTTTAAAGACTGCAAATTAGTTTCAAATAACGAAAAATAAGAATATAGTATGATGTATAAATGCAATAGATACTTCAGAGATGCTAGAAGTTGTTCTAAAAACACACATGAAATATAGTGTATAAATGAATGAAATGTTATCTAGCTTTTTTATTCTTATTGTTGTGAAGAACTTAACACATTCGATCACAATTCTTCTTAATATATTGTTTCGAGCTATCTTTTGAAAGAACATGAAAAGGGTTTTACTGTGTGATGTTTTGTTTCTAAGTCCATTTTTTGGTGAATTATACCGATTTTTATACTTAAATTTGTATACATTTTAATGCCATTTTATATTTTTAAAAGCAAAAAAATAGTCATCATAAATATATAAGAAACTGGTGCCTAATTTTTGTTCTAATTTGAAACAATAATTTCTGAATATGTTTTGCAGCTCTTGAAATAGGGAATACGATTCTATTCATGAAAAAATATTTTAGTTTTATGGCATCATAATGTGAAAAATGTTGAAAATTTTGTCTTATTAATAAGTTGAACTCAGATATTTAATTTTTTTTAAGATAAAAATATAGGGGTTTTTTTCCCAGTTCATAAACAATACATTTCTAAAGCTCTCTACAAACTTAAGCAAATCATTTGATAAACTTCTAATATATGAAATTTTTGCTTTATATCTCTCTTTGTGGGGGGGGGGGGGATTTTTAAGCAAATATTGTCATTTAAATCATGTAATTTTGTTTCATAGATGGTTTTTCTCCCCTATCTTTTTTATGCTAATATTCAAAATATAACTATATTTAAATGTTTTTTTAAGTCATTCTGAATGTAGTCATATACTTTATATATTAAATAATAATTTTCTAAACTTTAGAAGTATTAAGACATTTTTTTATAGCCTGAACATTTTTGAATGCCATTATCATATTCTACGAAAGAGGATTTAAAAAAACTTATTTAGAACATGACATTGCAATTTCATTTATTTTTGTGGTAGTTTTGCCAGTCTTATAAAGATAACTATTCCATAATGCTTCGATTTTAGCTTAATAGAACTACAGCTAAAATTTCTAAATAAAGCGAGTGCAAGAGAAAATTTAAACTTACTATCCCATCTATGTTGAATCTTATTTCCTGTTGGCAGGGTCGGCCATCTTGGGGGTTGCGGCGAGTGCTATGTACCCGGGCCCCACAATTGAGGGGGACCTCCACCATGATAAAGAATCAAAACAATGTTCTGAACAATAATAATGTTACAATTACTAAAAGTCTTCAAGCTTGTTTCCATGTGACTGGACTGAGCATCGACTGATGCCTTTATTAGACATATAAGGAAATTCCCTTCAGACATGTTAAGACAGAGCGGCGTGCCCAGCACCCAGAAGTCGAGGCTGAGCCTGGATTTAAATGGGCTTGTAAATCATCAGCAATATATAAAATATATTACATTAGATATACTTTTGTCCATATCTAATGTAATATATTTTACAATCCTTAATATTTCCTGTTACTAAATATAATAAATGCTGAACCCTCTTTCAGAAAAATTAAAATTAAATAAGGGATTATTTTCGGTCAAGAATATGGATATAATGTTTAAACACTCTTGCTATACTAAGTATTGAAAAAAAATTGGAAAAATTGTAATTTTCCTGGAGTAATTAATTGCAAAAACAAAATCACACATCATTAAATAAATATACAAATGTTCACTGTATTTTATTTTGCTAAACATTTAGGGCCCCAAATGGTTTCTTACATCCGGGTCCCTTCATAGAGAAGGTCGGCTCTGCACCTTGCCATAATATGGTTTAGTTATCTGGATGCCAGTTTTTTGTGATTCTTGTATTATTTGTTATAATTAATGCTATGTCTTATGGAGTCTAGTATGATACAGTTTTCTGAACACACGTTGAGTTTTAAGTATTGCAATTCAATTAATGTTTGCATCAACTAAAAGAGGGAGAAAAACAAACAAGATTTCAAGAGATTGCATTTAGGATTCGATTAATAAATTTTGTAATTTTTTATTTCTCTAATGAATCTATTTAATAAAGTTATGTTATCATTACTTCATTATTCGAATTAATTCAGCAATTTGTTATTTCATTTATTTGAGTTTTCTTTAGATTGACATGCGTGTTCATTACAAAACCTTGATATTTTATTACAGCATAGAAAAAAAATATGCCACTATTTAAATAACAATGTGGTTTTATATATAATTCACTACTGTTTGAAGCGATTGGTTAAATCACAACACTCTGCATATGAGATGGTCAAATCCACTGAAGGAAGAATTTTTTCTTAATTAAAAGATTTAAGAAGATATATATAAGTACCAATGGCTAAAACACAACACAGTTGTGCATTAGATGGGCGAGTTGATTTAATTCGTAGGTAAGTAGTTATTGCAAAAGTAAAAAATAGATTTTTATCATACACAATCATGCTGCTTGTTTCTTCTGCAGCTATGTTAATGGATAAAAGTCAAATCAAGGGTTTCAGATATTTGACTTAAGTAAAACAGCAAATTGGGTTAAAATTAGGAATTTTTTTGTTTTATTTTGAAACCTTTTTATTTTGGATCTCCAATGCGGTTTTTTTTTTTTTTTTTGTTTTTTTTTTTTTTTTACAATTAATAGAATTTAATTTATGAAATTCTATTATAGAAATAAAGTATCCAAAAATGGAATCAGAAGCAATACCTACTGTTTTTATAAATACTGTTATACGCTATCATTGTTATCCAAGCAGAAGAAACAGCTTCTTTTTCGCTCTGATGCTTGAAATTGTCAGACATTAACATTTGGTCTTAATATTGGGTGCAGCAGGTTCTGAACACCCAGGCCCCACCATGATTAAGGATTAAAACAGTGCTCTGAAAAATAAGTGTTACACAAAATAAAAGTCTACAAGCTTGTTTCCATGGGGCTAGCTGAGCATCGACTGATGCCTTCATTAGGCAAAGATCACAGTAATATCAATAAAAAGAAGGGAAATGGTGATTTATGAATAAGTAAATCCCCATCAGACGTGTTAAGACAGAGCAGCGCTCCTGGTGCCCAGAAGTTGAAGCTTAGCTTAAATGGGCTTGCAAATCCTCAGCTATTTACTTTTGTCTATAACTAATGTAATATTATTTTCGATCCTTTACATTGCCAATTACTAAATATATTAAAAGATCAGCCCTCTTTCTGCAAATTAAATTTAAATAAAGGATCTTCGGTCAAACATATGGGTTTAATGCCTAAACACTTTTGCTGTACTAATTATTGAGAAAGAAATTGGAAAATTGTTATTTTCCTGGAATAATAAATAGCAAAAAAAAAAAATCATGCATCATTAAGTACATATGCAAATTTTCGTTTTTGCTAAAAATTTAGGGCCCTAAAGGGTTTTTTGACCCGGACCCCTACATAGAGAAGTCCGGGTCTGCCGCCTATTGGACATATAAAAATGAAATACAAACTTTTGTTCATGATGTATTTCTGCATCAATGACAACAATTTTAGAAATGATATATCCATCTAAATAAACTGGTACTTGGTTTAATAAATATTATAAAATATCAAAGATCTTGATTGTTACTCTTATAAAAGGTTACTTAAATTTTTGGTCATGGTAGGTAGGTTTTTTTTTTTTTTTTAGTCAAAACTAAAAATATGTCATTTGTTTTCAATAGAAATTGCATTATTATAAAGCAGAAAATAACCTATGATTAGAAAATATGCAGATTTATATATGCCTACATGCACAAAAGTGTTTAATTTTTTTAGCTATGGTGCTTAAGTACTTAATTTTTGCAACACTTTATCGCTATGCAACCTGTTTAGGCTTTCTGTTAACTAGTCTCTCTGTATATATTATGTTCAACAAATCTGTTGTTTACTTTAGTTTATTACTTTCATATTTATGCTATGTGTTATATTTACCCTTATTTCTCTTTTTAATAAATAAAACTAATATTTAATTAATAATACATGTTTACATTTTCTCTGATATAATTTTGTTATAAAGTATGACCATAAAAGTTTTTTTTTATTCTCTTAGAAAATTGAATTAAGTAAAAAAAAAAGTATTTAGTTCCAGTATTCATTGCTAATTGTAATATGATGCTGCACAATTAGTTAAGCGTTTCGAATGTTCAAAAAAATTACGGAAATTGCACTTTCTATAATAAATTTCATTTAGCATTGACACATCTGGTTTAGCTAGTTCATTATTCAAAGCAATGCATTATTTAGACTAAATATTTTACTGTATAAAATAGCATTGGGTTGTTAGATTTGCAGTAATGAGTCCTTAAGTGTTCTTGAATTATCAGCATTCCTTTTGTTAATTACATTCATTAGATAATATTACAAAAAAAAATGACTGGGAGTTAAATCCAATACATTCATTGACCATTTCTTAGAGAATATATAGTTAATGCTTAGAAAATGTATGGTGAAAATTTTGGTTTTTATAATATTTTTAGCTTAACAAAATATATAGGATTATATTGTAGTTTATATCAAAAATTAGAAGCACGAACATGTGTTATATTCATGTACATAAAAAGAGTCTCATAGTTGGTACAGTTTTTAGATTAAATCTGGTTGCAAATTTATTAGTCAAATTTTAGTTCCCTCATTATTTTATGGTCACTGTTTATTTTATAGTTAAGTTATAGTTAAAGGAAATAATAATTTGAATAGAAAAATGGAAGGATTATTAATATATATAGTTATTGAAATAAACTTGGGAAAATATTCAAGAATCTTATCTTATTGGTTTGCAGATTATGTATAAATGTTTTAATTTTTATTCACTTATTTCAGTTGCTGTTTTAGGATTTTGGGGGGGAAAAAATCAGATATTAGGATGGTTCTTTTTAGTGTTATTTAATTTTAAAATTAGTATAGTTAATGTAATATCAAGGCAAGAAAAAATTTAATGATTTTTCAAGGATGTTTTTTAGAATAAAAGTAAACTTTGATTTTTACTATGTTCAAATTTTGTATTTTTGCTTTTACTTTTCCTCATCAAATGAGTGTGAATTAAAGGTGTAGCATTAATGGTATTTGTATATAATTTTTTTCTCATTTTGACTTTGCAAATAGAGTATTTAATTAGCAAAATTTGTATTAGTTGAATTTTCTAATAAGAAAACATTTTGATATTATTTTAATCTACATAATACATTAAAAATGTTTTGTTTAATTTTCAGGTTGTGTGAATGTTATATGCTGTGATAAAACTGGAACTCTAACAAAAAATGAAATGACTGTTACAACTGTAGTCACATCTGAATTGTATCATGCTGAGGTAATAAACTAGCTTTTTACTTTGAAATATCTACGATTCTTTTTAAATTTAAAAATATATTAGCAACTAAAATTTTTATGTAAAAAAAAAATTAACATTCACTTATTATTTATAAAATTTTTAAATTATCAACAGTAAATATTCTATCTGAAATTGCATTTCAGTTAAAAATTTGCAGCTTAAAATGCAAGTAATTTAAAATTGGCTAAAATTGTGTAGATTATTATGTAATCATGATATACTGATTTAAAACTTTTTTTTCTTTTAACTATTTATATTGATTCAATCTACTATTTAATGATCAAATTATATTATTTCTTCTATCATCAAAATAAACCATCACTGTAGTAACTCCAACAAATCTTACTATCTTAATTTCTTCTTCTGATGCTGGCTTGGGGATAATATTTTTAAGAATCTTTTTATCACTTATGTAACCTCTCTTTTCTTTCTGCTTACCAAAGCGGATAGTTCTTGTTATTCTTTTGTGCCTCAATAAAATAATTCCTTAAAATGAAAGTGTGTGTAGATTTCTTTTGTATTATTGTTCTATTACTTTTCTACAATGTGCATCTAGTTAAATGGATTATCCTTGAGGTTTAATGAAGTGCAGATGTTTTAGGCTTTATGTAGGTAAATTTATTGTTGAATTGATGGATATAAAATACTTTGATTTTGTGTCTATAGATTAGTGGAGTTGGATATTCAGAACCTGGTCAAGTGAATATTATGGAAAGTGGTAACCATGCACTGCAAATGAATTCCATTAGGACTGTTATTGAGGTAATTAATTATTGCTTATTATTTTGCTAATGGATGTTTCCTATGATAGATTATCTGAATCTTTGTATGTTTCTTAGGCTGGATGTGTGTGCAATAATGCTGATATTGTAGGTGATCAACTTAGAGGACAGCCAACTGAAGGTGCTTTGATTACTGTTGCTAGAAAGGTACATATATGTTTAAAATTTATTTTGTCATATTATCATTCAAAATTTGGTTGTAGGTAGCATTAACTGAGACCAATAATTGTTTACATGCTCATACATATATATTCTATCTTGGAACCATAGTAAATACAAATTTTGTTATTGAATATTAATAGCTGCTTATAATTACTATTGCTGTGGTGGGTTGCTGATTCCTTTTTTATATCTATATTGTTGGGATAGAGTATTTTATCCAAATAAAATTATTTCAAATTATAAATGTGTGCTTAAGCACTGTACATTAAAGAACTAAGGAAAACTTTCTATATATTATTCATTTTTTTTAAATTTCTCTATAAAATTTTTTGAAGTTATGAAATTAAGAGTGAAAGAGTTAGGCTTTGATTCTCATGAAGTATTTTTAATTTCTTCAGAATGAGTTTCTAAAGCAGAAAACCATATCTTAATATGCAAATCTAATTAACAAAATATCAAGTAAATTTTGCTCATGGAATCCAAATATATATAATATACAAATAAAGTAATTTTATTAATGAACTAAGCATGAAATAAAAAAATCACTTGGAGTGTGAAAATTCATATCCATTCTTTATTAGAACCAATAATTACTTTATTTAATTGGCCTAGACAAGATTTGGACTTTTTATTGGATATTTTTGACAAGATTTGGCATTTTTATTAAATATTTTTGACAAGATTTGGCATTTTTATTAGATATTTTTGACAAGATTCCCATTTGTACTTTTATTTCAATTTCCTGTATATTTTAAAATGTTATATATTTAATGGTCAATATTGTGGCATACAATATTTGTTTTTTGTCCATCAAAGTCATCAGATAAAGTTGATAGGATAATTTATATTTTTTGGTATCTTATTAGTGTAGAATTTGGAATATATAAATCTAAGATTTAAAGTGAGGTTATACAACAGCATACTTCTTGATAAAAAAAATCATTGATTTTTCTTATTACTATTTCTTTGTTTTTTACACAATCTTCTAGATGGTTTATATTACAGAAATATTGCATATATATAAATTATGGTATATTTACTGCAATTTGAACTCAAAACTAGGTTTGTAACTTGAGAAATAGTTAAGATAGTTTCAATGAAATACAAATAACATCAGGTTTTATTGAATATCTCCTAAACTAAGTTGCTTAGAGTAAGTTTCTTTGATAAATTATTTTTTAGTTGTCTTATTTACAGGAAATTAATCATGAAAATATTTTGTCATAGTCACAAAGTATGATTTTTTTTTTTTCTTACAAACTTAAAGGGCTTATTATTTTTTCATGTATTACTACTTTTCATGATAATTTGGTTAGACTGCCTATTTCAGTTTTTGGAAAGAGATTTTAAAAAGGGTCTAAATATTCATTGTTTTCAAAATTCTTACAGACCAAAGTTGATACTGTTCACACAAAAATAACTGTACTAAAGAGAGGGTAGCCCATTACTTCATTAAGATTCTTTGGCAATGCATAGATTTAGTTTGTTATATATGGTTATATAACTTACAAGCACATTATAAATCAGATATAATTACAATCTTTAATGGCTATCCTTCATTTGTGATTGGAAAGGGCACCAAAAGTGTAAAATACACTCAAAAAACAAATTTCCTTTAACCAAATAAGATAGTTTTCAATAGAGTTACATTTCTAAGAATTTCTCTAGAATATATTTTAGGGAATAAAAATAAAATATGTTTCATTGACAACTTTAAAAAGTTTCTGTAGAAAATGCAATAATTTTCTTTTGCAATCTGCATTGCTTTTATCCTTTAATGAGCAAATTCTCCTTTGCCAGAAGGTTTCAGATACTGTTTTCACTTTTAATATTAGAATTTTGTTCATGCAACATTCCTTGAAATTTGGATGATTTCCAAACAGCCTCACAAAAATTGATTATTGCAAGACCCAAACAGAACTTCACAGAAAAAACTTTTATTATATCTTGTGCTACTTTGGGTCAAACATCAAGCAGCATGAATTTTTTTATGAATCATGAGCTTGTATGCAACCTCTTTTATACTGATAATGAATGGCATACCACGTCCTCAAGTTGAGAGTTTACTTTTATTGCTCATATGTCTGAGACGCAATTTTGATTAGATCTCTTGTTCCTTAGTAATTGTCAAGCAGTGTATACCTCCCCCCCCCTTTGTCATATGGTTTAAGCATTTTCCTTCGTTATTCCATTTTACATTCCATTCCAGTAATTTTTCAAATGATATTTTAGTATGGTCTTAAACTTTGAGTTGTTAGTTCATGAGTATTTAAAGTAGCAAAACTCTGTCTTTAAAAAATATATGTAATCATTTTGACTGGCCATGAATATACTTGCCATTAAATTTTAAAAAAATATACTAGAAAAAGTTATTTTGAACTGAACATGAAAAACAGAAAAGACCATTTTTGATATTTAGAGGGTTAAAACTTAAATTTTTTAAAGATTCTAAGAAATCATTGCTTAGGGAAATTAGGAAGCAATTATACTATCAGTACAAAATTTCTTCCCTGTAATATAATTAATTTCTTTTCACATTTTAGTTGGAAATGGTTGGTGTTAGAGAGCGTTTTACTCGGTTGCAAGAAATTCCTTTTAGTTCTGAACATAAATTTATGGCTGTTAAATGTCTTCCGCGATTTGGATTGGTAAGTTAAAGTTTATGGGATTCTATAACACATCTTTTTTTTTTTTTTTTTTTTTTTTGTCTTCAATATCAATAATGTTTTGCTTTTTAGGGTACAGAAAAATATTTTGTCAAAGGAGCAATAGAAATAGTACTTCCTAAATGTACAAAATATAGTTATCATGGCTCTCCTGTTCTCTTGTCAAAGGATACTCATTTACAGTTTATGAAAGAAGCACAATACATGGGAAGAAAAGGATTACGAGGTTTGTAAATTTGATACATTTCAAATATTTTTTAAATTTATTGATTGTTTGATATTTTGTTACACATTTTTAAATATGGCATTTGAAAAATAGCTATAAATTTTGAAAATTCATAAATATTCAATGTCTTGAGAAACTTGCATGCTGTCTAATCATCTGTTTAATTCTAATTCTACTTTATTTGCCACATGTTCTAATTTCTGATTTTGAAAGGAAAAATACTTGATTGTTCATGTTGCTATAAGATAAGCTAAGATGAAAAGCTTTATTGCTTAATGTATTAATGAAAAAAGGGCTCTAATGATGTATTGGCATCTATAGTCAGTACATCATTGTGCCATTATATCTGAATCAATATTTCATTCATTCTTTATTAACAAATAAAGTGCCTAGTCATGTACCTGATCAAACAAATAAATCTTTAAAATGATCACTTTGTAATGATTTGTATAATAATGCTGTAAATTGTTTGGTTCCTAAAATAAAACTTCAAAGTCAGATTTTTTATTAAAAAAATTTCTTTGTTAATTTATCAAATTCTTCAACCTCTGATTTTTGTATAAGCTTTTTCATACAAAATGTAAATTTTAGGAAAGACCAATCTAAATTGTGAATCTTTTTTTAAATGTTAATTACTATAATGATATGGCTTTATTTCAGTGTTATCATTTGCATGTGGTCATTCGTTAGAAGATCTTCTATTTTTGGGCATGGTTGGCATATTAGATCCTCCAAGATCTGGTGTTGGAGAGGCCATAAAAACTCTTCATGGAAGTGGAGTATCTGTTAAAATGCTAACTGGGGATTCTGAAGACACTGCGTGTGCTATTGGTAATATATTTTCCCAATAGTTAAAATATTCTATTTGTATGCAAATATTATTCTAATGTTTCTTTTATCAACAGCATCTCGAGTTGGTCTATATGCAGTTGGAAGCAATTGTTTATCGGGTGATAACATGGATATTATAAATGATGATGAACTTGCTCATATAATACATTCTGTGTCTGTTTTCTATCGAGTAGGACCTGGCCATAAATTGCGAATTGTTAAGGTATTTTTTTAACATTTTATTCTAATACTTTTTATTTATATTATATTTTCTATTACAGTTCTTCATAGGAAAATCCTATACATTATAATAAAATAGCTTTTGTTTTATTAAATTTAATCTGTAAGCAGTATTTTATAAAAACATAAGTTGAAATTCTTAAATTATACTCAATACTTTGTGTTAGTGTCAATTCTGATGCAATATCACAAGTATTAAATAGTATTTATTTCATATTTAATTTGTCTTGCAATTGAATATGAAATTAATTTAATGTTCACAATTTTAATTCTCACGGATCATTTTTAAAAGTCCTTCATATAGTTAAATTTTAATTCAATGTTATTGACACATTATGTACAATAAGCAACATCTGATTCTAAATTTTGGCATTATCTTACTTAACAAATATACATTTCAGATTTTGAAAAATTATAATTTTCTGCTTTTGACAATATATTAGTACTTTTAGATGATTAGTACTTTTATTTTTACTTATTTTTGCTAACGATAGTTTAAAAATATTTGTTTTTTGTAATAGGCATTGCAGCGGAATGGTGCTATTGTTGGCATGACAGGAGATGGTGTGAATGATGGAGTTGCTTTGAAAAAAGCTGACATTGGTATTGCAATGGGGAAAGTTGGAACTGATGTATGCAAAGAAGCAGCAGATATGATACTAGTGGATGATGATTTTTTTACTATAATGTAAGTCAAATTGTTAAGCACTTTGACTATGAATATCTTTGGAATATATTTTTAACTTTAAAAAATGTTTTTGTTATAGGGCAGCCATAGAAGAAGGAAAAGGGATATTTTACAACATTAGAAATTTTGTTCGATTTCAACTCAGCACGTATGTATGAAATTGATTTGGGGGGGGAAGGGGCAGTACTAAAACTTAATCGAAAATATTTACCAGATGAAATACATTGTATTTATAGGAGTATTGCTGCCTTGTCATTAGTTGCTCTATCTACTTTTATGCATATTCCTAACCCATTGAATGCTATGCAAATTCTGTGGATTAACATCATAATGGATGGCCCTCCTGCTCAAAGGTAAAGTGAGAATTTTAAGGCGTTTGTATGATGAAATTATTTCTCACCTTTTATATTAGATTGTATTTTTAATATAAGACATTGTGTGGTTTTATCATAAAAAAATTTTAGTTGCATCTTTTTATTCATTAATTTCATGTGAATATATAATGGGAGTCATTGAAAAAAATATCAAGCTTATAGACATTTTTTTAATGGGAAAAATCTTCTTTTCAGTGCTCATTTCATTTCAACTCTAATCTAAACATTATTTTTTCTGTAAATTATTCATTAAGTAATTTACCATGACGGATTTATTAAGATGCAATATTTGTTTACTTTTTCACTAAATACTTTTTGATCATCTATTTTTCATCACGGTTTAATTTCAATATTTTGGTTTTCAGTTTGGGTGTTGAGCCTGTTGATCATGATGTCTTGAAACAACCCCCAAGAAATGTAAAAGAACCTATGATCACTAGAGAGCTTATTGTAAATGTTATTCTCTCTGCTCTCATCATTATTACTGGAACTATGTGGATATTTAGGAGAGAGGTATTGATTTTAAATTTTTGTACATATTTTATTGACATTTGAATTCTCTTAAGAACCAAAAGTTGTTAATATTTCATTTGTGCTTTAATTTTTAATATCTTATGAACTTAAATGTTTTATTAGATTCTAATTATGTGTATTTTATTAAATTCTCCTTATTTCTTGGAATATAATGCAAATAAACTTCCTTTAATTTATGCCACTATAGAGTTATATTTTATTTATAAGAATTATTTACTTATAAGTGTTTAGTTTGTGGATTTTTTTAACTGATTATATTATGTATTGCAAATATGTTTATTAATAAATAATTTATTTCATTTTAGTTTTAAAAATTAATTTGATAAATAAGGGAGAGTTCCTTTAATGTACTGAAAACCATACAAGCTCATTCATTTTATTATCAAGATATTTATTTTTGTAACTAAGTGATAGAACTTTTATTTTATTGTGAACAACTTCTCTAATAACTAATTTTTATGTATTTCAACCCTAAGAAGTGAGCATATGAAGTTGAAAAGCATTTTATTTAAAAAAAAATTCATCCAAAGTCTATTTTACTTGGAATTTAAATGTATTGGAAAAATTAATGACTTTACTGAGAAATCATTTGTAAGAATAGATATATAGAAGGTATAAGATCAATTATGGTTACGTTTAAGTCCTTTTTTAAAATTTATTAACATATTATTATGCACTTCAAAATATTCTTATGCTTAAAAGCTTCAATCCAATAAACCTGTGCAACTATTAGCCAGTATTATCTTTTGAGATATTGATAATGAAACTGAGATTTTGCTTTCTTTGCTCTTTTTCAGATGAGTGATATGATGGTCACCAGAAGAGATACTACTATGACATTCACTTGCTTTGTTTTCTTTGACATGTTTAATGCACTCAGTTGTAGATCTCAAGTAAGTATCTCAAATGCATGTGTCTAAAACTATGATTATCAAAATTACATTTTGGTTTCAATTTTCTTGCCTATATAAAAAACTAACTATACAAATGTTTTTTAATATACACTATGTTTTATGTAAAGTGTCCACTTTAATGGGTGTTTTGTAGTTAATTTCTAAATAATTAATAACATATGTATTTTCAATCTACAAAAGGTTTTAAACGTAATTGAAATAATTAAAGTCTGTATTTTTATACAATGTCTCAATCCTATGAGTCGTAAATATTTTTTGTCACATTAATATTTTGAACAAAGGAAAAATCCTTGCACTGTGATTAAAGCTGAACAAGTGATTTGCATATCGTTATTTTAAATTAATCGGCAGAGGCCTTGATGAAAACCATACATTGATTAAAGAATATTCCTTTATCTGGCTGTTAAAATCATATAAAATAATGATATTCAAAATTTCATAACTCTGGCTGAATTGTAGTTAGTGAATAATGGAACATATCTTGATTTAAATGTTAGTGTTTCAAGAATATCTTATTAAATAGGTTTAAGTAATACCATAAAAATTTAGATTTAATTATTTTTTTAATAATATATTTATAGATTTAAAATTTCCTATTTGAAAGTGTGCTTATCTTAAAATTGTCTTGAAATTAGGCATTGACCCGTAATTAATTCAAGTATTTTGTATTATTATAGATTTATTTTTAAAAAAATAAAGTAAATTTGTGGTGGAATGTAGATTATTATGATCTGTGCAGGAAACAACAGGACTTATGTTTTCAGGAACATTTCTTTAATAACCACATTCACAGACTGAACAAGACAAGACATTTACGCGTGCAGATTTTCAGTACAGTATCACATCTCATTCTTATTACACTTGCAATGTGCATTGCATTATGGGATGGCGTAAGGAATAGCCTATCGGGCATCGCCATCTAGTATCCAAAAGAGAAGAGAAGAGTTATGTAACTGCTACATCCTCCCTCTACACCACTTACGGCCATCTCGACAAGGTGGTGTGATTTTGGATAATTTGGCATTTGTACCAGGATTGTCATTAGCAATAGAAGGTTGTTTGGGAGGTCAGTTTCGAGTTTAAGAGGTCGACCTCTCTTCCTGTAAGGCATCACAGGAGATTGACTCTGTATGACATTTTGAAAAGGTGTAAAGGCTGAAGCACGATATACACCTAAAGATTTAAAGTTATAGCTCGGTTTATGTGATTGATCTGCATATGCCTTTTGACGATCTTGACTTTTCTCAATATTTTCTTTAATTAGAGACATATTCCTCTCAAAACATTTTAAATAAGGTGTAATAAAACAAAATTATCATTATGAATGACAAATCGTAGATCAGTAGTAATATCGTCTAAAGTTTTTAATTCTCAGGCAAAGTTGAGGTAAGCTGCAGTACAACCAGTGGTTTCACATTTTGCAGTGTTTGATGCAAATCTAATAGTTGGTGATTTCTCAGTCCATGAGGTATGGTTGTTATCTACCATTATTGCCAAATGAGGCATCAAGTCTCGGTTGTTATGTTCAACAGAATTTGCCTGTGGATGGTAAACAGGAATTACATTTTGATTAATATTTGTGTGACACAACTGTTGCATGATGGCGCTAACAAACTGTGTACCATTGTCATTTATTAAACTAGGGGCTAATCCATACCTTAAGAAGACTTCATTTAGTAGTGTTAAGGCACATTCTTTAGCAGTTGCTTGCTTTAATGGGAATAACTTTACCCATTTTGTTGTGCAATCTTCAATGATGAAGATCCACTTCATGCCTTCACTTGTTTCTGGTAAGGGTCCAATAAGATAGCTATACTTTCAAAATATTGGGCAGAAACAGGTGTGTGTAATAGACCAGCAGGTTTTTGGATCTTTGCCTTATATTTGACGCAATTGGCACAATTTTGACATTATCAGTAATGAATTTTCTCACGCCTGTCCAATAAAGTTTCATCATCTCTATAGTGAGCAGCTGTAGGAGCATCATGGTGGAGTTTTAAAAATTTTCTCTTTTATGAAATGGGACAACTAACTGAGATTCTTCCCTTTCAGGGTGTGCAGAGTAATGATAGAGTAATCCTTGAGTTAAGACGTATCCTCTTTGTGTCCAATTTGTGAAATCAACACTTTTTTTAATATCCTCAAAACAATTTATTTTCTTGAGTTCAGGATCTTTCAACTGTTCATTTCTAAGTTCAGCAGCTGTTCTAGAGGGGACATCAATAACTATAGTTTGTAATTGACAAGTTTCTTTATCACTGGATTCAGATCAGGAAAGCATGTCGACCACAACATTTGCCTGGAAAATAATCTCTTTTAAAGTTGTAAGATTGAATCTGAAGGGCCCATCTGGCTAATCTTCCAGTGGGTGAAAAGAAAGTCATTAACCACTTTAAGGGCTGATGATAAGAGGCCACTGTAATATCTGCATCCTCAATATATCCTCAAAATTTATTCAAGGCCCCAGACAACAGCCAAATCTTCTCTTTCAGTTGTCAAGTAATTCTTCTCAGACAAGCTCAAGAGTCTACTGGCATATTCTATTGGTCTTTCATCGGTGAGATTTTCTCCCTGTAGAAGAACTGCAACTAAGCCGTAAGCACTCTCATCCATTCGGATAATAAAAGGCATCGTAAAATCAACTTGCTTCTATATTGGTGGGGTTATAACAAACATTGCTTTACAGTTTGAAAGGCTTGTTGCTCTTTTTGACTACATTTCCAAACAACATTCTTTTTTGTCAAATTGCTAAGAGGTCTTACAATATCTGAAAAATTCAGGATGAATTTCCTGTACCATGAACAAGATGACCAAAACAAAACTGATGAATTTTTCCGTACTGGAATTTTGAAAAACAAAACTCACTTTCTTCAGTGGATTCAAATGCAAATTTTTGCTGAAGATGCACAAATAATAAATTATACTCAGTACAGGGGTCGACGTCCTGTACAAATTAGGATTTAACTGAACAATATATACTGGAGTACCTTTGGAAATCAATGGCGCAGAAAGGTCAGACACTGATTTATTTTGAGGACTGGATGTCAGGATGACACTTTTCCTAATTTGCTGTGGGCAGGAAAATTTTCTTGCAATCGTTGGGACGACTTTAATTTAAATTTCATCATTTCATTGGAACACAACAAAGAACCATTCTTGGGATGAGTTAAATGATGACACTCAGAAATTCTTTTCAGTAGGATGCCAATGTGGAATTCTTGTGATGGTCGGGACGACTTTACTTTTATTTCATTACTTTATAGGAACACAATGATGAACCATTCCAGGGGTGGGAAAAATTACTGTGTCAGGATATCAGACACGTATCAAAATTTCATTTTTGTTGAGCACCAATGTGGTGAAGCGAAATTTTTCATTTGATCGTTGGGACAATGCACTTTTAGTTCATTAGGAATTAGTTTCTATTGTTGTGACCCGAAATTTTTGTTGTAAACGCCGGGATGTCTTCACTTTCATTTCATCGGAATTTATTTTACGTTGGCCATTCTGGTGGCGTGAAACTTTCTAGTGACTGTCGGGGTGTCTTCAAATTTTTTTCATCAGAAATTAATTTACGTTATGTGCCATTGTGGTGGAATGTAGATTATTATGATATGTGCTGGAAACAACAGGACTTATGTTTTCAGGAATATTTCTTTAATAATCATATTCACACACTGAACAAAGACAACACAAGACATTTACGTGCACAGCTGATTAGTATAGTATCACATCTCATTCTTATTACACTTGCAATGCTTTATGGAATGGCATATGGTATAGCTTATCGGGCATTGCCATCTAGTATCCAAAAGAGAAGATAAGGGAATTTGTAGCAGTTACATAACTGTTAACAAATTCTAGAAGGGTATCTGGTGCATACATTGCTTTTCATTATTGTTGCTCAAACATATTGACACTTTGGTTTGAATGTAATGGGCTTTTTGATGTTCTTTACCTGTTAAACTATGTAAAAAAAAATCTATCAACTACTATGTCAAAAAAACGTTATGCAAGGTATATTCAAATTTCGATGCTTAATTTTTTTATAATTTATTAACTTTTGAAGTTTTGATAAGTTTATCCTTTACTCCTTTAACATTCTGAAATTAGCATATTTCTGCAACATTGATTCCTTCCTTGCATTTTTAGATACCTCTTCTATCTAGCTGTGAAAAAAATTTTGTTTCTTCCTTTAATTTTTCTCGTTTCTGACTTGATTTGCTTTACATATTCTATCTTTATTCATAACTAATTCTCACATTAGTTGTTTGCAGTTTACTTTAAAGAAAATTTTGATAAATTGATCAATCTTCTAAAATTGCTATTTAGATTGCATTATTGTAAAATGCATTAATGAATTGAATTTTGTTCCATATTAAAGTGTATTTATTGCCTGCTATTTTTCAAGTACATCAAAGTGAAGGTAATAATTGAGAAAATTTCTGCCGCTAAATATCCTTTGTAATAATTTTCTACTTAAGATACTAAAGGGAGATAAAGATATGGAGATGTTTTGGCAGTTCTAATTGAAGAATGAATTATATTTAAAATTGAAGTAAAATATTACTCTTATGAAAATTATATGAAGTGAATCTCTCATTTTATGTTCTGTAAAATCTTCCAAATATCACATTTATTATTGTTGACAAAGAGTTTCAGTTTGTAAGATTTTTCCGTATTCTGCAAGAAAATATTAAATTATGAAAAGTAAATTTATGGAACTGTCAGCAATTTTCATTTAGTTTCTTAAAAGGTTTAAAAAGGTTTTCATTACTTGTACCATTAAAACTGAAGGTGCTTCTTATAAAAATTGTCATTATGTGGTGTTTTTAGAATATTGATATAATTCAAATTGATCTGGTAAACAACAATAGTTGATCAACTCAGAAACAAAGCAATATTATGAAGGAAAAAAAATTCTGAATTGAATACAATTAAAATGCAATTTTAAAAATTGTTATTATTTTTCTTTTCGTATCTGATTGTAAAAAATCTCTCTCTGTCTCTGTATTTATCTGGCTACCTACCCGTCTGTCTAATAATGATTATGATGTCTCTATATCTAAATTAAATCCTAACTAATTCCTTAATTTTTATCTGAATTTGGCTTGTTTTAATTTCATTCTAAAATGTTCTCTTATTTCTTAATTTAATTCCACCTTTTTTATTTAATTAATGCTAAAGAAGCTTGTAAAATTGATGAAATCGACAAGTTCCCACACTCTGAGCAAAGAGATAAAATTTGTTGATCTAAACCAATTCTGTTAAAATATCTGTTTAATTTCCTTACCTAAATTGACACATGTAAAAAAGAATATGAGGATATCACGGTATATTATCATGAGGATAAATAGTTTGTTTGTTGTTATATTCTTTTTGCTTGTGTTGTGATGTAGATGTACCTTGTAGCTCCTTGCTTGTACATAGATTGTGCTTCTTGGGATGGAATCTAAGTATCTTATCTCTCTTTGGCTACAAAAATGCTAAAAAATTAATGTTTATATATTTTATTGAATTACTTTTAATAGAAAAAAATGAATATTATTTATAGCAGATACAATTCTGTTGAGTTAAAATGACCTCAACCATAAAGTGGAGAATGAAACAAAAACAAAAGAAAAAAAATTGAGAGAAAATTTGTTTGCATATGATGCAATAGTTAGTCACAGCTGATCTGAAATTTTTTAACCAAGCCAATTCTGAATTTGAAAGGAATAAAAGCACATTTATTTTCTGATTTAAGGAATGCCCTATGATTAAATTCATACTCAATACACAATGAATAAATTTTATTACTTTCTTCGACAATTGGCATGCAGTCCCAATCCTGAAGGTACATTTTCTGTTTTCTCTTTTTTATTATAATTAGTTTGCTTAAAAGTGCTCTTGTTGATCCTTAACTCTCACTACAAAAAGAGAAAAAAACAGGTTTTTTGTGTAATTCTAAAGGGACTGCAGCTCTAATAGACAAGCTGTGATGGTAAATTCATAAACCCGTTTGCAACATCCGGACATGAGTGTACACTTTTGTCTAGCAGTTATGTTACTTGGCTGTGAACCCAATGGGCCAGTGTTGGAGCCTCAAAAAAGCACATTGGTGACTCTGGTTCTGAACAACCAAACACAACCTTCGTGGTGCCCTCTGCCGATAGCGAAAGTCGCCAAAACGCAAAGCTATCACTCTTGTTAAAATCGAATATTTATTATATAAAATGAAGTTATTACTTCAAAATGTATTAAATATTGTGTTGAGTAGACTGCTAACATATTTTTCTCCCCCAACAGATAAAATCTATATTTACTATTGGATTTTATAGCAACAGAATGTTTCTCTTAGCTGTGACTGGATCTGTGATTGGTCAGTTATTAGTTATTTATTTTGCACCATTGCAAAGGATATTTCAAACAGAAGCTTTACCTATATCAGGTTTGTATTTGTACTAAGTATTATATAATATATAACATATCCATTATTTACAAATTCATTATTTGTAATCAATTGTATAGAAACATTAAAAAAATCATTTGAAATAAATTTAAATCTACATTTTTTTCATTTCAGATATTCTGATGCTTGTAGCTTTAACATCTTCAGTATTCATTGTATCAGAAATTAAAAAACTGATTGAAAGAACACTTCTGCGTAAGCAAACTGAAAAGCAGTTTTTTGATTCCGATTATGTGTAAAAATATTTTTTTACAGAAATCATATTTTTTGTAAATTATATTTTATTAAACTTTTCTGTTGAAAAGTTTTAAATCCTTTTGTTGCATTTGTTTTAATACTTTTTTTAATTTATTTCTCATTCTGGATTTTATTTCCATTATTTATATTATTTTTCATAAAAAAAAAAATCACATCTCTTACAATGCCTTTTTGATATATAATTGGAATCTCCATATAAATTTAATGCTTCGTTAGCTGCTGATTGTGATCCATTCATTTGTAACACTGAAGTCTTTAATTTGAATATTGTTCCTTTCTTAAAAATTTAAACGTTTTTGTCATAATCAAAGTAAATGAACTGTATATAATGTTAGGCTTCAACTGAGATAGATTTTTTAAAAATTAGACAAGCAATTGTGCATGCTTCTGATTTTATATTTCTACACATTTCTTGCACAAGAAAAACTGCTGTGATAAAAAAAATGGTGAGGAAATTGTACTGTTATATGCAGTTATATTTCATTTTGTATTATATATTCAGCTGTTATTTAATTATTAAGATCAAATATTTTTTAATCTAGAGAAATTGCTGATAAAATTAAAAATAATATGTATGATCTGTAAGGTAGAAAAAGTGCTTATGCAATCCTTAGTTTCATGTTCTTTTTTTTATTCTAGTTATTGTTTTAAGAAAAATTGTGAATGTATAAAGGAATGAAAAATTTATTGTATTCTTGTACTATGAAGTATAATATTTTAAATATTTCTGACCCATTTTCTTTAACAAATGTTTGCTCTTTTTATCGTAATATTTATTAAATTGCCATGTTTTCTCTCTCTCATCTGAAGATTTGTAGCTTTAATTTTTAATTGATTTTTTTTATTATTTTCTTTCATAAATATTATTAAAATTATTTTTAAGTAATTTTGCTACAATATTTCTCCAAGCAATTATTTTACTTATTTTATTAAATTTAATACAAACAATATTCTTCATGTGACGTATTTTATTTCTATGAAGTAAAAACTCTTGTTACAGCAATATCAAAATAATGGAGCTTTTAAAGTTGCCTAATATTTGCTAAAATGCCCTACTATCAAGAATGGAATTAAGTTACAAAATATTGTAGACTCTAATGAACAAAGTTCTGTGGAAGAAAATATTATGAACATTATTGAACATTATCAATTTTATGAGAAGTATAAATTGTATTGGAATTTTGTTATGAGTTGTAAGTTCATTTAAATTAAAAGATTTTATCACTGCTGAAAGTTTGGAATTATTTCATATAATGTATGATTTTTTAAAATATTAATCTAATTTTTTAATATAAAAACTGACTGATTTTATTCATCTGTGCCTGTATCCTGAAGGAAGAGCTACTATTTTAATTATTCAGAGGTACATTAATTGAAAAGGGAGTTTATAATTCTTAAATTTTCATTAGTATACCAGAAAAGCATGATGTATGCTCAGTTTTCTAAAATAATGCATCATTTTTATCACTGACTTGTAGTTTTGAATGTTTAAACAGACAGAGTAGTACTGTAAGTACTAGTAATCATGGTATATACTAATTTGAAAGATCAATATATGTATGCAGACAAAATTTGTGTTTGAAATCATTGAAAATTCTTTTGACATTCCTTGGAGACTATATTATGTTGTATCTTGTTTTTAAAATAATTTTATTATCATTATTCATTTTATCTTTAAAAAAAACAGTATACCTAGAAATACTTTGTCTTCAAATTTGAATTCAAAGAAAATTACTTTGCATGAACTATACAATAGCTCAATGTATGTAAAGAATCAAAAAGGAATGGTTTAAATTATGAAAATGACTATTAATGTTGGTTGTAATGCAATAGATTGAAGGTTTGCATAATTTTGAAATCTTTTTTTTTATTAATATTTTGCTAATGTCATTTATTAAAAATGTGAACTTTGTATTTTAGTTTTATGTAAGAGTGTTTAATGTCTTTTTAAAATTAATTTTTCTGGGTTTCAACTTTTATTTTTCTTGGTAAACTAAGATTCATCTTATGATTAAATATTTAATTATTTTAATTATATTTCATGGTCAGTTTAGTATAGATTTGTTTATGTAATTCATTTAAATATTTTTCACTCTGTAATATTGTTATACAATTTTCTTAAGTTTTAAGTGTGGTTATAAAGAATTGCTTTGATATATAATAGATAAGGTTTTATAATTATTGCAAAGAATTTATTTAGTAAATTATTTACCAACTAGTCATTAAATTCTGTTTTATATATACTTAAAATAAATTATCTAACTTTAAAAAAAAATAGTTTAGGCTTTTTAAATAAAAGAACTATAATTACAAAATATTGCTTAATATTATTACATTTGCATATTTTTAGTTTATGTTCAAAATATCAGTACATCATATATTGCAGAACAGCACTTCTACATTGCAAGTTGCAATTATTTTATCTTTCTAAAATTCATGAAATTTTCTGCCAAAATTTTATTTAATTTGTGAATAAAATTATTTTTATTAAATTCATATTGTTATTTATTTCTTTAGTTGCTAATCTAAACAATTGCATAAAATTTCAAAACATTTGAAAAAGATACGACACATTTTTTTGAACCAGGATTCTTCAAAATATGGAACTTGTACCATTAATTATTACATTATTTTTAGTAAGACCATTTTTACACACACACAGATATATATATATATCTCTGTGTGTGTAAAGATATTTTAAAATTTAACTTAAACTGAATTAATTTCTTAATTTTTAGCTCAATTTAACTCATACTAACTTTATTCTAAAAATATTCTCTTATTTCCAGATCCAATTCCATGTTATCTACTAAATTAATTCAAGAAATGCTTTGTAAAGTTTTTTAGTTGGCGATT
>JAPMOQ010039986.1:1766960-1827758 GCA_026543055.1 Argiope trifasciata
TTCCCAAACTGTTTTTCCTACTGCGGATTTTGGCTTCCAAATCGAAAAAAAATGTATGTTTTTTCGTCATTGCTGTCTCCCACCAATAACGGCGTCTTTAGCAGCGACGGTTTGGAAAGACAACAGGTAGTCCGGATGGAGCTACTTTGCGATGACTAATGAATTCTTTATCTTGCAAACTATCTAAATGGAAAAGGTTGATTTCGAAAAAACAGGAAATCTTAAATTATTATTATGGATGCAAAATTTTATAAATACTTATTTTCAAAAGTAAAACAAAACTTTTTTGAATATCTTATAAAAATTGTGATTAAACATTCAGGAAATATATCGATTGGCATCAAAGTAACAATAAATACTTTGACTGCTCCTACCCACTTTTTCTTCTTTTTTATATTAAAAAAAAAACTCGACTTTGCATCAAAGTTTATCAATTACATAAATACTTTGAAAGAAATATCTTTGTTCAAAATAGAAGTTTGCTTCTGTTAATATCTTAAGGAGGTTTTGCCATATTTAAATTTTGACATAAATGTTTCAAGATTTTCTTTACCCTTTTATTAAATTTTAAAATATTGAAAGAAATTTCCTGGTTCATTAATTAAAAAATTGGGTTTTATTTTATATTTAAAATGCATTAAAACATCAATGCGTTTCAAAACTAAATTTCAGAAGAAATTTATTTACACTAAAATTTTAAAACTATCATTTTTTTTCTTTGTAAGGCTATAATATTTTATGAAGAACAAATAATAAATATACAGAATATTTTATGGAAATACATATAAATTTATTCTGATATATTTTTACAGAGCAGCATTCATAGTTCATTCTATTTTTTAGTAAAACCTGTGGCGCAGCAATTCAGTTTAAAACACTCAGAGGAAAAAAATTAAACAAATTTAAATGAATCTGATTTTAAGGAAACTGGTATACACAAATAATCACATAAAATCGCTGATAGACCATTTGTAATTTCAACTGAAAAAATAGTTATTTATGAACTTTTTAATGAAATAAAGCAAGTGAAATGGAACGTGGATTTGCAAAATGTACTAGTATTGCTTATTATATATCGCTTAAATAATTTTCGCAATAATTTGACCTTCTTTTCACGTATTGAAAAAAGTTAGAAGAGTTACTTGATGAAAATTTTGTTTAGAATTCTTGATATAAATATTTTAATGTTGCCGTATTTTCCATGAATTACAAGACTCAAAAATAGGTGAAATAAAACAATTGAATCTATTGCTACAAAATTTGATTTATATTTCTATTTGCACAGTAAATGTTCAAAACGAAAAAAATTAAAATTGGAATTTTTATTTAAAAAGGATTTATTGAAATTTCGACACATCGAAAATTTCCCATTTTCTTTCTTTTTATTTATTTTTTCTCTCAATGATATAAATCGAACTGAAAACCAAGAAAAGGGTTTAATAGAAAATATTAAATCAATTACATCTGCAAAATAATTTTCGAAATTATTTTTAAAATGTGATGGTTGAAATAATGAAATATGAAATTTATTTAAAACTAGCCGCCTTTGGCGGCCAGCTGGTTCGCCATGAGTAATGGGTTCTAAAATTTTCAATTAAATCACATATTCATTAGCCTTGAAGTAACTCCGGGCATTGATTGGCCAGAAATTAATCTTTTCTTTAAGATGATGGACGGAAAGTTCTAAAAGAACGCGTTTTCGTGATATTCTTTTATTTAATAAATCAGTCAGTTTTAATGATTGATTTAGAAGACTGATTGATGTAGCAACTTTTATTTAAAATATTAATAAAAATATTTTGTAAAATATGGCTCACAGAGCAAAGTATGAAGAAATCTAAAACTCATTATTCATAAATGCATTATTTGACTCAAACTACATAAAATGTAATTATTTACTTCATTTAGATCAAATTAATAGTATTAAACAATATATATGGCTATTAATAATATTTTACAAACTGGCCATTGGAAAGGAATTTGAATGCATATCCTATATAAATTCAATCCTGTATAAATAAAGATAATTTATTCAATTAATGATTTAAATATTACAAACGATCATAGAATCCTTTGCCTTGCATTTTTTAAAGAAAATGTCACATTTTATATTTATTTTATCCAGTCACGTGCTAAAAGTTGCATTTCTTCAGATTTAATTTGCGATGATAGTTTTTTTTTAATTTGAACTTCCGTCAAAATGATGGCAACACGGTAATTAAAAATAATTTTTTCCCTTTGACGTGCTCTTGCAGATTTTATAGAAACCTTACCTTTGCATTTATTTTTTTAGAAACTATCACATTTTATAATGAAAAACAAATTATTGAATTAATGATATAGATATTGCAAACGATAATAGAAATATGCCATTAAGTCGGGATTCCAATGCATATCCTGTCTAAATTCGATCAGGTTAACCGTAAAGAAGATTTATTGAATTTATTATTTCGATATTGCAAACGATCATAGAATCCTTTGCTTTGCATTTATTTTTTTAGAAAATATCACATTTTATATTTCTTTTATTTTATTCAGTCATGTGTTAAAAGTAGCATTTCTTTAGATTTATTTTGCGATGATAGTTTTTTTAATTCGAACTTCCGGCATTCTTTTATTTTATCCAATCACGTGATAAAAACATGGTTAAAATAGTTCTTTAAAAATTTGTTAAAAATAGAATCTTACGTTATAAATTTAAAAAACTGATACCGTTAGAGAGCTAATTTTTTAATCTTTAAATTGGTATAAAAATCATGTTTGTGCTATAATATTTTCGGAAGTTATAGCGGAAAAACGTCGAAATTTCACTTAAATTTTAATTAATTCAAATTCTAATAAAAAATTTGAAAAAAGGGCCCCGAGGTGCAAATTCCGAACCTCCAAGGTATACATGTAACAAATTTGGTAGCTGTAGGTCCAACGGTCTGACCTGTAGAGCGCCAACACACACACACGCGGGCACACACACACATTGAGCTTTATTATAAGTATAGATATAGATGAATTGTAATGGACACGCATACGACAAAGGTAGAAAAACAAAAGAGCAATATAAAAGTGTAAAATCTAGAAAAGAAAATCTAGATATTTATTGCTCTCATACTGTGGTTTGGTTTGGTTTTTTCTGGCACTAAAGCCTTTATACTGACTAAGCTGCGACAACCATTGGTGCTCTCATGTAATCTATGCGTGTGCCTGGCGTATCACACTCTTTTAATTAATTGATTATTGATTGTTATTGCTCTTACTTGTTATTACTTTTAATTTATTGCGCTTCCAACAGTATGTAATACATTTTTTTGGTCATTGCAATTTAGTCGGGGTTTCAATGCATATCCTGTCTAAATTCAATCAGGTTTACTGTAAATAAAGATAATTTATGGAATTAATTATATATCTATTGCAAACGATCATAGAATCCATTGCCTTGCATTTATTTTTTTAGAAGATATCTCATTTTATATTGTTACGGATTTCCTCTATTAATCCGTCGGGTTCTTTTATACTTGTATAGTGGGTGTGTATGGTATTAGAGATGATGACACACAATGATCAGTCCTTTAGTTGACGAACACAACACAGACGTTTATTTACAGGAACAGGACAGGACAGCACACAGACGACAAATATTCACAACAACTATGTACAGGATAACTATTTACAGCCGAGACGTACACACAGGACAACACACTGCAGATAGTAGTCCACAGGCAGAAATTCTGTAGTGACAATGTCCACAGAGCGGCTAGACAGGATTCAGCCGGAGAGGGAATCTTTAAGGGATTCGCTTTACACCTCCTGGGTCTCTCCAGAACAGGCTGATCTATTCCTTTGTCTCTTCTTGCCTCTGCTGTCGACTCACTACTTCGCACAACTTGACTACTCCTTAGTTCGGGACAGCTCCGTTCCGGACGACGGCACAACAGGCTACGATACACGACGCGGGCTTCGTCAGTATATGCCGCACAATAGTCCTCCGATCAGGACTCCTCAGTTCAAGACCTCTCTCTCTTAGGTCTTCTCGATAAATTCCACAGCGTTACTTGTTCTCTTCGTTGAACACCAGGCCGTTCAGATTCGGCTTGACTCCACTTGATTCTTCTTCAGATCTCCTTTCCTTTTTCTCCTCTGCTTCGCTTCGGCTTTATCCGTCTCGATTGATTTCACTGACTTGATTGATTTTTGAATTTGTACGAGTGGGTTACAGCTCATTGGGGCCGCAGGCCCCACCATCTGTAAATCTAGTAGTTGATACACTTTGGGATGAATGAAAAATACACTTAATAGTTCGTGACATCAGCAAAGTGATGAAAGAAAGTGCAACAAGTAACGAAAAGTCTCGGTAAAGTGAGGAAACAAAGAAGACGGCGTTGTCTAGATACTAGGAGTGAGTTGTCTGGACCAATCAGGAGACGATGTAACTGCAGGAGGCGTGAAAGCTCAGAACGCATGAAGTTCAACTATTCAAGGAGCGCGTTAATGAGAATTAACTTCTTTTCTTCTTTAGTCTTGGCTAGTTTTATTTTCTTTGCCGCCATGAGAATTCCAGGAAATTCTGCAAGCATAGCTTTAATTTCTCTGAGGGAGTCTAAGAGATCTTGAGTTGACATCAATTCAGCAGCGGTAGATTTTGTTTCTTTGGTAGGTTCAAGTCGTATTTTATGATGATTTTGAAATTTATTTCTGGCGGCTTCAGCGTAAGATTTTCTATTTTCGGGGTTGGTTTTGATGATTGGAAAAGACTTGCAGCCACGCCAAGAGGCGATGTGCCCAGTTTGGTGACAGTTGATACAGACAGGTTCATCAATTTTTTGCTTGATGTTGCATTGTATCGTTGCATGCTTGCCGTTGCATTTTATACATCTAGGAGAACATTTACAATTTCTTGCACTATGGTAAAAACCAGCACAATTAAAACACATGGTAGCTTTGTTTTTCTTCCTGAACGGTTCAACTTTGATTTTTAAAAAGGCGATTGATCTTAGATTATATATTTCTTTAACTTTTTCATTTTTCTTTAACTCAACCATGAAGATAGGGTATGGGGTGTTATTTCGGAAGTTTTTCAGTTGAGAAACTCTGAGCGGGAGAAAGTCATTGGCTCTTAGTTCTTCTTGGATGGCTGATAAATTGGTATTAACTGGAAGACCTCTGATGACAATTTTTATTGGCCGATCTTCAGGAGATTCTGAGAGAATGTATTCTTGCTTTTTGGCGTCGAGAAGTGCAATAATCTTTATTCTATTTTCTTCTGTTGCGGGAGCAATTTGGATGAAGTTGTTTCTGAAAGTATTAACGGTTCCTGGGAAATCGCGAGAAATTTCTTGGAGAATGAGATTGACTTGATTGATTTCACACTGGAGCCCTCTTCCTTATATATGCCAGTGGTGGGCGGGGCTAACATCTTCTGGACCAATCAGGAGCGTTCTGGATGGATCTCGGCTCCTAGTGGACGGATCGGGAAAATTCTCGATGTTTCAGGTACTTTCCATTTTGTCGCCAAAGTCGCCAAATTCGTCGCCAAGTCGCCAAATGGTCGCCAAGTTTGTCGCCAAGCCTTGGGACCTCTGACGTCACACCCACTCACTATTCAATACACATTACCGTAAAACTCTCTTCCTTACGATGACAGTATTACAGCGGGAAAGCAAAACCACACGTTCGTAACAATATTTATATTATTTTATCCAGTCACATGCTGAAAGTTGTATTTCTTTAGATTTGATTTGCGATGATAGTTTTTTTTTTATTTGAACTTCCGGCATTGTTTTATTTTATTTTATCCAGTCACGTGCTCAAAAAAAAAAAGGTTAAAATATTTCTTTAAAAATTCGTTAAAAATAGAAGCTTAAGTTATACATTAAAACACTGATATCACAAGTTCATCTCTTTTTAATTAAAAGCTAAATATTCTTCATTTTTTAAAGCATTTATAGACTCGTGCTACATACTATGCAGCTATTTACTTCATTTAGACTTTTTATAGATGTATTTCTATTATTAAACAAAGCTGATTTATTTAATTAATAATATTGTAAAAGTCACAAAAAATTCTTTGCATTTTCTTTTTTTAAAAAGAAAAAACATATTTCATATTTATTTCATTTCATGCAGACACGTGCTGAAAATTGCATTTTTAAATGTTTAATTTGCAATAATTATTTATTTATTTAATTTGAGTTTTTATCTATCTGATGGCAACCTATTGATAAAAGATAATTTTTCCCCTTCCACTCGTAACGTGCTCCTGCAGATTAAATTTTATTGTTTTGTCCAAAATATATTGTTGAAAAATATAGTTGAAATGCTTCTTTAAAAATTCATTACAAATAGAAGCTTAAGTTAAATGTTAAAATACTGATACTATTAGAAAGCTAATTTTTTTATCTTTAAATTGATGTTAAAACCATGTTTATCCGATAATATTTTCGGAAGTTATAGCGGAAAAACATCGAAATTTCACTTAAATTTTAATTAATTCAAATTCTAATTAAAAATTCGAAAAAAGGGCTCCGAGGTGCACATTCCCGACCTCCAAGGTATACATGTACCAAATTTGGTAGCTGTAGGTCCAACGGTCTGGCCTGTAGAGCGCCAGCACACACACACACACGCACACATTGAGCTTTATTGTAAGTATAGATAGATATTGATGTTATGTTAACAAAAATATTTATACGTGATGCCAACATTTAGATTTTCTTCCATGCATTAAAAAAATATTTGCATTTGTATGAATTTCTGTATATCACCTAAGATGTTTTTAAAAATCCATGAAGGCAATCATTTATCATTGGTAATTGATTTTAAATATCCCCCTAAATTTAAAAAGAGCTTAAAAATAAGCCTTAAATCTGTATTTAAAAAATTGGACAATCCTTTAGAACAACGGAATTCTCATGCTAATTAGGCACAGAAAATTTAATTATACTAATATTAAATCGTTTCAATCATGGAAAAATAATAAGTATGGTGTTTAAGGATAAGGATATCACAAATAAGGATATCAAATGAGGATCACATTTAAGGATATCACAAATGAAATTTATTTGGAGAGTTGAATATCTGCAGAAACTTGTTTAATAAAAACAACAAATATTTTTCTCCGGAGACTTGAGTGCGAAAGTAATCTTATTTTCGTACAATGAGACAAGCTGCGCATTGCTCTCAGCAAAAGTCATTATCTTGCGATAAGATTGGAAGAACTCAGAACTATTATGACTTTGTGAAATGAGAAACTTATTGCATGTGATCAATAGGTTTCGTCGCCAGCCCCGCCACAAATGTTTGTGGGAGGTCTGTTCCAAGAATGAGCATCAATGTGTAAGGGACTTTTCCTATGAAAGATTGCTGTTTGAGAGCTTCCATTAGACAGATCATATCGTTTACAATTTCATTACGTGATCCAAGAACTGTAATCTAAATTTCACCAGAAAGATCATGTTAAGGATTTGAATCACACCCTTCTTTAAAAAATATTGATTGGGTAAAGTAAGTATTCGTATTCGTCATTCCTAAGAGAAGATGAAAAATGATAAATAATATCGTTTAAAGAATAATCGTGATTTGTGGTATGGAAGACTTCTTTTTATATGTGTAATTCTTTTTCTATCTTATTATAATAAGTAATTTGAATTCATTGAAACTTTCTGATAGCTGATTTGTACAATATTGTTGACTACATTTTTTTTTTTTGGGGGGGGGGCTAAAAAAGTGTGTTCTTCACTACCTGAACATGTTTTTTTTTTCTTTCCTTTCTTTCTTTTTCTAGTTCTGGGGCCCTTTTGAGATATGGAATAGCTTTGAAGCCACTTTAGAAGGTTTAAAGACCAGCTCCATTGCAATTAAGGAATATGGAGCCAAGGATTATGCGCCCCTAAAAATTGTTCATAATAAAATGATTGTCATTACCTTTTGTGTTGAGGGGGTTAAATTTGAAATTACGCGAGCAGTGAAAAACTCCTGCTCATTGGAGATATATTGCAGCTTTGTTTCTATTACAGTGTTTTCTAGTTTTAACTTGGGAGTGGTAAAGGAATTTGCGATTGTAGGCCATGCTTTTATAGCTTCTATTTGAATTTCGATAAGGAAAATTGGGTATAAAGCGTTTTGATGAAAATTCAAGAATTGGAATATTAAGAAGCTTTATAGCAAAACGATTGAAGCTTTGGAGCTGGTTTTTCTTCATCTTGGTTAAGTATGGACCCTAATAACAATTTTGATAGACTCCGAGTCCGGGTTTTCGAACAGAAAAATCTTTGTCAGTTCAATAATTTGAGATCTTTTGTCAGGAGTGCTTTTTGCGGGGTTGATTTCAGCCTTTAGTAAGGATATTCTTAGTTTTCGGGAAAATTCTGTGAACTTCTTGGGAAATGAGATAGCAGTTTTCAAATTAATAACAACAGCTGTTCAGAATTTGTCTTCCTTATTGTTAGGTATTCGAGATCTTAAAAATTATTAATGAGCAGAATATCTGCTCTTGAAAGAATATTGCTATAGCTGGAGAAACTATGTCCAAATAATTTTTTTAAAGCACTTAACTTAAGCACCTACACTTAACGAATATTGATCATATCAAACATTGTAGATACATCTGTTTTCAATTAGCAGTTCAATAGTAGTAGAAGTAGTGTAGCCACTTTGAAACAATGTTGAATTACAGCTATTTATATATGAGCTTGAAAAATGACTATCCTCTTCTATGGCTGAGGATCCTAAAAAAAATAAAATCTCTATTAAACCATATTGGTCTAACTTTGGACAATTTCTTTTTGCTATTGTGCATTATAACAAAATTCTTACATTTTTATATCGTTTCATTGCAGACATTACAAAATTTTTTGATTAATATTGCTTTTTCAAATTTTAAATAATTTTTCGAAAATTTTGGTATTTGGCTGAGCCTGTGCTACTAAATTGTAAATACAGTGATGCTAATTGCATAACTTTAACCACAGACGTGATATAAATTTAGTGCTCCTACGTTTTTATCGTAAAATGGCAACAATTTGGACTTAATTTTTGGACAAGGAATCGTTGTTTTGCGCCGTATTAATATTAAATTCTCGTTTAATCATTCCATATATAATTGCTTTGTTTAACATTTGTAAGGAATAAAAATGGTATGTATTAATATATAAATGCTTAGATGCTTTAAGTTTGTATGTAAAAACTTTAAATGTTACCCGGCTTCTTGTACCATTACCGGCTTTTAATGTAAAATTTTATTCCACATGTGATTTATTACAATTCCGCTTTTTGTTAGCTTGTTAAATATTCGTCAATAGCATTTCATTTAATTGAATCGTATTAATTGAAAGATATTTTGTAAAATTGTAATGTATGTATATTTTTAATGTGTCAAATTTTTTTTTTTCTTCACTTGTCTGGTTTTATGAACATTACCTTCTTGTTTCAATTAAACGATCATTTATCAAAATTAAACGAAACTATGTAACTGGAATTTTATATGAAACATTTATAAAAGTCAGATAACAATCTTATTTTGAAGTTGCATTTTTGTAATTGTTTATTTGATTTTTTGAAAAAAAGTGTATTTGATATTTGCTTGGTAAAATCCTCAATCTATACTTGCTTCTCTAAGCTTTATAAATACATGTTTAGAAGAACTGTATATTAGAAAATTTAAAATGACTGCCGATTACTATTTTATTAAATGATACAGATATTATGGATAAGCCATTTTGTTTTGTGCTTTAGAGATGCCATTTTAGTGATTTTCTTACCCATTTTTTGCTTTGAATGACACTGGGAGTGTATTTTGTTCCAAAATGGGTAAAGAATTAAATTCATGAGAATAGCAAAAGTAATTTGCTTTTCCCATGGGTTTTTGACTTTTCTGAAGATTTTAAAAATAAAAATTTATACAATGCTAAATACCTTTTCTTCTTTTTGTTCCTTCTTTTTGTAAAACTTTTAATTACATTGGGTTGAAATCAATTATAATCTGTGATAAAACAATCAAAATATACAGCATCTTACTCCTCATTTTCAAGGAATATTTGCAAATTAAAAAAAAAATTATCTCGCTTAAATTTTTTATTATTATTTTTTTTTTTTTTCCGGTTGTTGATGTTTAAAAATATCTCGTAAATTGAACGGGAGAGTTGGGAGGAATGAAATAGCTGCATTTATGTCTTAATGACATTTTTCTGGTGTTTTTTGTTAGGAAAAACAATCATAGTCCTTTGTTTGGTCTTATTTATCACTACCACTATGATATAAATTGTGTTTAGAACAGAAAATAGGATTTTTATACCTCAGAAGTTAATACAATTTAATTTTTCAATCTTATTAACAAAATAAAATATTTAAAATCAATAATAAATGCAAACATATTATATTTATAAACTATCAGTCATATTAAGCTTAAATGACTTTAAGCTTAATATGAAGTATACATGACTTTAAGTAATATATATTTTAAAAGAAAATTCTTCAGTGGGAAGATGAGACAGTATCAATTAGGGGAGGAATGGGATATGCTCAATTACATTTAAATGTATTTTCTAAATATGCTAACAATTAAAAGTTCAGTTTTCCACTGTCAAATGTAATCACCAGATTTTTAATTTTTTTTTTTCAGAATTTAATTTTATATGAATTTAAATTTTTTTCTTGAAATTCATGTTGACTAATTAATTAAGATCTTTGTGATTGTATAACATATTTGTGTAATACTTTTTCATTAGTACAAACTATTTTTATTATATTAAAGTTGATTTAATTGTACTAGATTACTAAATCTATTTACTAAGCTTGAAAATAATGCTGTAATTAGTTTATTAAAAATATGAATTGGTTGGAGTTTATTCATTCATAAAAATTGAATATATTTAAGGATTTCGATGAAGATAGTTGGATTTATACATATTTAGGCAATAATATTCATACATAAATTTAGTTTATCAATAAGTCAAAATTATCACTGAAATAATTTGATGCACAATATCCATGCATCTTTATATGTTGTTCTATATAAAAAGCAGTAATTTTCAAGTGTAATGACCTTTTGGAATTCCAAATTGATTAATCAAAATATAAACAATCCACTAATCTCTATCAATATTCATTGAATTTTTTTTTTCTCCTTTAAATATTTACATCTTGAATTAGGAATTAGATTCTTCATCTTGTATAATATTTTAATGTTTACTGGTCTTATTTTTTCAGACTATCAGCAAAAATAATAAGATGCTTCAGCATCTTAATTATAGGATGCGAGTTACTCTTCAAGATAGTAGAATTTTTATTGGAACATTTAAAGCTTTTGATAAACACATGAACCTTATTTTGGGAGATTGTGATGAATTTAGGAAAATAAAGCCAAAGAAGAAGGATAAAGACAGCCATGAAAAGGAAGAAAAGAGGGCACTTGGATTGGTGTTGCTTCGAGGGGAAAATATTGTCTCTCTAACTGTGGAAGGGCCTCCACCAGCTGAAGTAAAAATCTTTTCATTATTATAATTTGATTTTCAGAAAAAAAAATTCTATATTTTACCTAGATTTAGATATAACTGTAAATAAGTGGCTATTCAATTTCATACTTGTGTAAATATAAAATATACTTAAGCCTGATTTGATTTTAAAAATATATTGCTTTATCCCATTATTATTTTATTTCATTATTTATTTCTTACTTTTTAATTTGAAATATTTGATTTGTATCTATCTGATTTAAATTTTAAATATTTAATAACTAATAACTCAAAATTTATAAGCAATCTGCATTTACAAATCATTTACTGTTCTTCAGAAAAGGAATATAGTGTTGGTTTTTTCTACCATTCTTAAAATAACCAATTTAAATCTTATAATTTTGATTGCTGAATGATTTTTTATTATTTAACATGCATGTTATGACTCCATTTTCATTATTTTATAATAGAATTTGTTTCTTTTGCTTGGAATATCAGTTGTTTGATTTCAATTAGTTATGGGGGGGAAAAATCATAATTTTTTAGACAAATATTTTTTAACTTGTGAGGAAAAACTGCTAGAATGTTAAATAATTTATTTTAGCTGCCTTAAGTCTGTTCACTTTATGAGTATGGACATTATTGAGTGGAAATTGCATGATATTTGGAACTATCTTTATCTAACATCTAGTTATATAATATTTTCTGTATTATACTGTAATATCGCCTTCTTAGTACTGCAGTTTAAATTATGTATATAATATGAATAGACGTAACAACTTGCTAGTTTTTAATTGAATTAAAATTAATGCTTTAATTTAAATGTGCGTATAAAAAATTCAACTATTAGTGTTAAATGATTTGATACAATGTGCTTGTATTTTAGGATGCTTGATACTTTAGTGAGCTACATTTCTAAATCCTACTAATAAGTGAATGAAATAAAATTTCAAAGCAAAAGATTGATTGATATTTCTGCAAAAAATCTCAAAATAATAACAGAATTCTTCAGTTTGAACAATAAAAAAAAATGAATATTTAAGGGGGGAAAAGGTTTAAATTCTGTTATAATCCAAAAGTATTGTTACAGACTTTGCATAAAAATATTTAAAAAGAATTTATTAAAATTAAGGGAAAAAATTTTTTTTAGTAAATTGGCATCATTAATTTTCTTTTTAATTTTAAAACAGTGAAAATTTGTTTTGGAGTTTATTACTTCAGAAATTATGGTTAAAAAAAGAAAAATTTGTACTTTTACATTATCCAGGCAAAAATGCAGTGTGAACCAAACACGTGCTAGGTCGTGATTCGAATGACAAGGCAGTTGACAAAGTAAAAGCTATATTAGTAGAGATTTTTTTAAAAAAATCAAAGTATTTTTAAGCTTTGTCAGTATTTAAGTACTCCATTTTTTTAAGTAAGAAGTATTGAAGTATTTTACATTCTATTCTGATATTCTATCATTTTTCAAAATAATGAGTTTATTCATTTTAATATCAAGACATTTTTTAGTTCTATTATTCATTACTTTCTAGGAAAAATTGATTAAGTCTTCTTGGCGACAATTAAAATGTTTTACATTTTAACTTTATCCATCCTCATCAGCTTTGTTCTTATATCTATAATTTGATACTCGTCTCTTAAACAGAGTAATATTAAACTTCAAAACAAAAAAGAAATTTAAATAATATTTTAGCTATTGTTCATTTTCAATGTTTATGATGTTGGGAATAAGTCAAAAATTCTATTTATATTGGCAGCATCCGCAATTGGATTCAAAATTTTTGAATCCAGCTAATTTGATGCAGTCACATAAGAGCAGAAATTTAAAATGGTATGCTAATAAGATGACTCATATTTGCATATCATTGAAGAAGATTAATTTTTGTTTATCGCCATACATATAAATAAGAAGTCAAATGTTAGAAAAAAGAGAGATCGACTGAACTTTAAAGGTGTTGGTTGTCGTTGTGTGTATTTTTCAAGGAGATATGCGTCATTCGATAAGTATGTTTTTACTTTTCGTTCTGGTTACGAGATGTAACCACGTTTAAATAAATTTAAAGTTATTCTCTAAGCGTCATTGCTTGGATCTCTTTCTTAATAGATAAATGTAATTTACAAATTAGGCCAAATTTATCTCAAAGATATGATTTTTTTTTTGTTCAAATAAATTGCATACTTTTACAATATTGGATATTATTTTCTTTCATTAGGAGGGTCTTCCTCGAGTTCCCATCCCTGGGGCTCATCCTGGACCTGGACTTGGAAGAGCAGCCGGACGAGGAGTACCAGCTGCACCTGTTGGTGCTGCGCCTGTCGGTAATAAGATTTTTTTTAGCATCATATGAAGAAAAAAACAATCTTTAAACTTTATACTGACACCTGGTGATAAATATTTGTATTCAAAAATTCAATTAATATTAGATACTATACAATTTAATTATTTAAAAAAATAATATAATTTAATCTATTTTTAGGATTATTTCATTACTTCTTTTTTATGTATGTAAGCTATGTAATGAGTTTGATCTTATTTTTTGTTTTTAATTTACATTATTTAGAAATACTTTTCTGAAATTTTTAAATGAATTATATTAATGCCTTTTTTTAAAAAAAAATTAGGTTTGCAAGGTCCTGTGCGTGGTGTTGGAGGACCTTCACCCCAAGTAATGGCACCTCAAGGGAGAGCTGCAACTGCAGTTGCTGCCCCTCCTCAAATGAGACCACCTCCACCTGGTCCTGCGCAACCACAAAGAATGCCGGGACCACCTATGCCAACTAGGGGAGCTCCACCTCCTGGAATGATGGGACCACCACCTGGTATGATGGGTCGTGGAATGCCACAACCACCAATGGGTCGTGGTATGCAGCAGATGGCAGGACCTCCTGGTATGCGAGGGCCACCACCTGGCATGATGCGAGGAGGTAATCTTTTTCTTTCAAAATCTTATATTTTATAAATTTATAATCTTATTCAAAATCTTATATATTTCAATTAAATCAAATATCATTGCTATTTCTGAGTACATAATTACACTTATACTATCCTTGAAACATTCTGCTTATAACCTTGTGTAATAAATGAAAATGGTTGGTATAAAAGATAAAAATATATTAGAAAAGCAAGTTTAACAAATTTTAATTTAATATTGTTGGATTGTTTTCAAGCGAAATTAATGGTAGTCCTGGTCTTCCTTGCTCTCTCAACTTGAATTTACTTTTATTGATCGTCTGTCTGGGATCCAATTTTGCATAAATCACTTGTTCCTTGGCAATTGTCAAGCAGTGGATTATGAAGTTTGATTTAACTGATGCTCTAATTAGATTGATTCTCATTAGTTATCCCTCTTATATTCTTTGCTTTACTTCTGTTCTTGGGGTTGGAATACTTGTTATTCTGTTGATCAGATTTTTTGTAACCTTCTAGAAAGCATGTTCTATAAGCTAATGTTGTTTTTGTGCAAATTCTTCTTTCACTCTGTAGGAATCTGTTGGGTTGGTCAGATAGCTGAATTGTAGCTGCAAGTCATTTAGATTGATTTTTTCCCCTCTCCCTGCATTTTCTGTTTTTGTATTTTAAACAGTAAAATTCAAACCTTTAACTTTTTGATTGACTGAATTACTAAGGTCAGGCAATCTCAGTGCTGATCTGATGATACCTTTAAATATCAAACTTTTTTAAGGTCCTTATATTAATGTAATAAATAATTTTTAAAAAAATTGTAAATATATTTTGTTGAAATTTTATATTAATAAGTGCTATTTTTATTTCAGGACCCCCTCCCGGTATGCGACCACCACATCCACCCCGAGGTTAAATAGATTTTTCGGACATTTTACTTGTTATTCATTTTATTTTACATTTCTTGTATAAATATCTCAAATATGTAATTAATTTTGACAATAAAAGGTTTTCCCACTTTTAATTAGTGTATGTAAATTGATTTTGTTATTTCTCAACAATAAGGGTATGTTTATTATTTGAGGTTTTTGTATTGGACATTAAAAATTACAGCAGTTTCCTCTGCCACCAGTAATTCTGGTCTTTACATCAACTTTATTTTCTATCAAAATTTGAACAAATTCCATTCTTTGGACGTCTGTCTGAGAACAGGTGAACTAATAAAAGGCTAAGTTAGATTGATAAAATTTATAATAAAATAAAATTTGGTATACTGGTATAGCATTGAAAGAATAAGTGATAGAGATGGGAAATATTCATTTGAAAGGTTCAATTCTAAGTCATTCATTCACTGACTAGGAATCTTTTTTTCCAACAATTGTATACTGTAAAAAAAAATTTAATTGTAAGAAAAAAATATTAAAAAAAAATCTTTAATATGATATTTACATTGCATTAAAGAATCAATTCCTACATCTTTTTAATTATTAGAAAATGCAAAAGTAATATTTTCAAATTGTGGGGAAAACTTAACTGTTCTAATTCTTTTTGTTTTGAAGCTTCTTTCTTGAAATAAAATGTCTAGGGAAAATATATATGTTACTCATTCGAAAATGTAAAAGGGCAATGTGTGAATATTATTATTTTGGTGTGAAGTTAGCTTCCAGATACTTTGTTAAAGTAAATGAATCAATCCATTTCACTTTCTTATGCCGGAAAAGTGATATAATTTATTTTGACTTGCCAAATGAATAATAGATTCTGCTAAAAATGCTTGTAACTTAAGAAAAATCGTTACTTAATAAAAAATGTAGAAAATTTTTATTTAATATATTTTGTTATACTCATTTCATGTAATAGTATTGTATGAAATATTCCTAAAACAAATAATATTTACAAGCATGATTTGTGTTTTGTAAATTACTTTTTTTTTTAACCTCGCATTTTTTGCAAACATATTTTTTGAAAATTTTTCATTAATCTATAAAAGCTTATATAATAGCCTACCTGGTCTCAATAAATCATCTTAGGTTCTTTACTTAGAAACTATAGATACAAAGCAAAAATGTTTTAGTCTCAATGACAACACCCTCCAACTCATATATGAAATGTTGGGAAGAAACTATGAGGATGAACTGCCCTTTAGCCGGTCGATATTTCAACCTTCCTCCCCTCCCCTTTTATTATTCTTTCCTTTTTGTAGTTATACATACAGTATGGTTGAAAATTAATGTGATTTTTCTATTATTGAATAATTCTTTCATTTTGATACAATGCATCTCATTTTATTTAAATGTATGTCTATTGCAGCCAATATTTTCTTTCATCTGTTTTTCTATTCCGATCGTCATTTTCTCCCGATTAATGGAATTATTATTCAGCTTTGATTTGGTGTTACTAAACAGATATAGCGGGACACCCCCGACCGGCCAACTGTAAAGTCTTAGGCACAGTAAAACCGGAGCCCCCCCCCCCCTTTTATTTTTGATAAAAGCAACTGTTTTTGTTTGAAATAGTTTATTGATAGTGTTACTTTTGGGCAATATTGCAAACCATATTATTAAGCATAAAATAAATGTCATTTTTTGTATTGCATTCTAATAAGTTTTTAGCTTCGGATACCGATGTATTATCATTACTTACATCAATAAATTCTTCTAGGGCATTACAAGCTTTTCAAACTGTGCATACACAGCTTTAACCGAATCTTTTTTGGCTTCCCAACGAGTGCCACAAAATGGTTTATGAGTAATATTTAAATGCTTTTGTAGAATTTCCCATCTTTTAGTAGATGTGGAAAATAAGCAATAAAAACGTTGCAATATCCCCAAAATTTTTTACAATATATATTGCTGGAAGCGGCATCACAAATTAATAAATTAAAGGAGTGTGTTAAGCATGGCACATAAATTACATGCGGGTTTTTAACATTCTAGACCGTATCTCTTTATACACTGAAGTGACAAAAGTCATGGGATGACTGTTAATATCGTGTCGGTCCTCCTTTTGCCCGGCGAAGTGCAACAACTCGACGTGTCATGGAGTCCACAAGTCGTTGGAAGTCCTCTGCAGGAATATTGAGCCATGCTGTCTGTATAGACGTCCATAATTGTGAAAATGTGGATGGTGTACGAGTTTGGGCATGAATGGACCTTTCGATGATGTCCCATAAATGCTCGATGGGATTCATATCGGGTGATCTAGGTGGCTAGATCATGCGTTGGAATTGTCCGGAATGTTCTTCAAACCAATCGCGAACAGTTCTGGCCCGATGACAGGGCGCATTGTCATCCATAAAAATCCCATCGTTGTGTGGGTACGTGAAGTCCATGAATGGATGCAAGTGATCTGCAAGCAGCTGAACATAACCATTTCCAGTCAACGATCGGTTCAGTTGCACCAGAGGACCGAGTCCATGCCATGTAAAAACAGCCCACACCAGCTTGAACAGTGCCTTGCTGACAGTTTGGGTCCATGGCTTCGTGGGGTCTGCGCCACACTCGAACTCTACCATCAGCTCGTAACAACTGAAATCGTGACTCATCTGACCACGCCACGGTTTTCCACTGGTCTAGGGACCAGTCGATATGCTCACGAGCCCAGGAGAGTCGCTGCAGGCGATGTCGTGCTGTCAGTAAAGGCACTCGAGTCGGTCTTCTGCTTTCATAGCCCAAGGAAGACAAATTTCGCCTCACAGTCCTATCGGACACGTCCCACATTGATTCCTGCAGTTATTTGACGAAGTGTGACGTGTCTATTAACATTGGCCATTCTACACAGACGACGGCGGTCTCGGTCGTTAAATGCAGGTGGTCGCTCACTGCGCTGTCCATGATGGGATGGGATGCCTGAAATTTCATACTCTCGGCACACTCTTGATACTGTGGATCTCGGAATGTTGAATTCACTAACGATATCCGCAATGGAATGACCCATGCGTCTAGCTCCAACTAACATTCCACGTTCAAAGTCTGTTAATTCTCGTCGTGCCGCCATAAATCACGAAAAACCTGTTCACATGAATAACTTGAACACAAATGAAAGCTCTGGAAAACCAACTGCGCATTTATACTTTCTCGCTGCGATACTACTGCCATCTGTATATTTGCACATTGCTATCTCATGACTTTTGTCACTTCAGTGTATTTCCCTTTCATGTTGCTGCCATTGTCATATGCTTGCCATCTACAATTCATAATATCCAACTCAAATTTGTTTAATCTTCCCAATAGAATCGCTGCTATCCTGCTACGTTCAGTGGTGGCGGGGTGGTCGGCTGTATGCAAGAAGAATTGCTGCTATTGGCAGTAGCTAGGATCGAACTCGGAAGCTTATGGTTTGTAGTCAGATAACATAACTACTAGACTAAAGTGACAACTCAATCTTGCGGATGTTATCTGGCTCATAAAGCTTCTAATACAGATTCTTTGCTAGTCCTTCCAGTCAAGATCAGTCACTTCAACAAAATTCACATATCTGATAATTACTGAAGTTCGGAAATATCAAAAGTGCAATTCATTTGGATACTATCGTACAAGGCTACTTTTATAACTTTAATTTTGTTAAAGACTTCATTTCCTAAAGCAGCAATAATTTGTTCTTTGTGATCTATGTGTTAAATGATGCACAATTCTATTTTTGGAATTTATTATTTTGTTTATATGATCCATTAGCACTTACTTAATAATTCGATTAAACTTAAAAGATTTCCATTATTAGATTTCCCTATTATTTCATGGGTTTCTCGAAATGGAAGATTATTACATGCTAAAAACAGAATCACATCTACAATTCTTTGAAATAGTTATTTGAGTTATGCCGTTTCCTTACTTATATTAACTTCATTTGTTTTATCAATAGTCTAACATAAATTCAACAGCTTTAGTATTTCTTTCCAAACAATAAATGAATTAATATGATAACCAGAGCGTTCATTATCTTGGATTACATTTGACAACTTTCTCCAATTATAGCCACCTATAAACCGTGTAGTTTGGTTATTTCCTCTTCTTTTCGAAAACAGCATACAACAAAAACAAAATATAGTCTTGTGTTTTTGAATAAATTAACCTACTGCGAAGGTGAGTTCCATCATTTGGCATTTTTTATTGTAGGTAATAGAAAATGATCTATGTTCAGCATTTTTAGCAATAACTTCTTTATGTTGCACAGGTCCGTTTTTAACACGCAACATTCTAAATTTATCAGTTATAATACATGGCCATAAACCAGAATCATTTATACACTCTTGATCATATTGACATTTTCGTTATTTTCCGATTCCGTCAGATTTGTATAAACACACGATTCTTCAACAAATTTCACCATTTCAACTGCCTTATAGCTGAACTGTGTACAGAATTTTCTTCTCCAGTAGAATCTTTAATTGCAATTTTTGAAGCTGGAGGAATTTCTTCGCCAGAATTATTCTGAAACCAAGAAAACAGATTTCTTGTGACTTTTCGAAGTTAAGCTTTTCTTTTTTCTTTCCTGATAATTTTTTTGACACATAGAAGGATATTTCCTTGGCATGGGCATAGTTATATCTGACAGTATTTTTAGTTTATAGAATGAATTATCAAATTATTTTATACTATAAGCTATTAACTAACAGGTGAGGTAAGTGATTGCAAATCTACTTACCTTATATTAACAATATTTTGCATACTTGCACAAGACTGTATTATGAACTTTTTATGTATCCAAATCCGGCAACTGCGAAATTAAAACTTTTTAACTAAACAGTAATGCAATGTGCATTGGTAGGAATTTATCGTTTTACTTTTTGTTTGAAGAACTTAATATAAACAAACATAGATGCACACAGAAAAGCATTACATTAAATACAGAAAAAAAAAGTAAATAGCTGATGATTTACAAATCCTTTTGAACCCAGTTTGAGCGACCAGAAGTCGCGCCGTTCTGTCTTAATATGTCTGACAGCCGATTTCTTTATTCATAAATCAATTTCCCTTCCTTTAATAGATATGCTCACGATCATTGCCTAACAATGTTATGAATGGCGTCAATCAGCCGTCAAGTGGAATGAAACTTCTATACTTTCAGTGCGTGTAAAAGCTATTATTGTTTAGAACATTATTTTAATTCCGAATCAAGGTGGGTCTTCCCCTTAGGTGCGGCACCCACTGTAGCCCCCATATGGCCGGCCCTGCTTCCGATCGAAAGGTTTTCCAGACTTGTTCCAAGTGCCATCTGATGCCAGCCTCTCCTGAACATATCCCCAACTGTTTAGGGTTGGCTTTGGAAGATGTCCATGCACGCCCAATTCTGGTGCTGGACTTAGCTACAGTTAATGGTCTCATGGATCTAACTGCTGCTAGATTCTGAAGGATTAGATACATCTTACATACCAGTTGAAAATTATTCTGAAGTTAGAAAATAAATATTAATGTTCCAAACAAACAAAATTTGCATTTTAAATTAAACTGAATGCAACTGTTTTAAAAATATGAAACTGGGCAGTAATGACTAAGATCTAGCAATTTATAAAGGATATTCAGCATAAACATTAAAGTTGAAGATCACTATCACATTTCAATTTAAAGTGTCTATTTAAAAGAGAAGGATGACCATTTAGTTTTTCAATATATCAGGATGTTAGGAATACAATTAGCAGAAAGTATATTATCTTGTAACACATAAATTTTAATAGCTTTTACGGAAAAAAAAAGTGAGCTTTAGCGACTATGTTTTTAAATAATGATTAATTAGAAAATTTGTGTTACAGATTGAATTATCAAGTAAAAGTTTTAGGAATAAAATAAGCATTCATATCTATATACACCTCATTAGAAAGAAAGATATTAGAGATTAAATTTAGTTTGCCAGTCTAAACCCAAATATTAATAAGTTTTGTTCAAAATTTATTAGCAGCATTTTTCAACTGTGATCAGAAAATCGAACAGGAATGAGATAAATGATTGTCAAATTAATTAATTTACGGGTTAAATTTACTATGTAAAAGAGCCTCATAAAAATTTTGTTTTTACCATATCATTTAAGCTGAAAACCAGTATTCCTTGCCTTTTCAATGATTATGCAAATAAATATTAATGACAAAGAAAGAAAACTGTTTTAATAAAAAAATGCTGAATTCTTTTATTCATAATGAAAGGTCTATTTCAGATTTACATATCCAATTGGAGGGATTTACAAATGTCTAACAAATGATGTGAGGTTGCACAATGCAGAAATTAAAATAAATGTAAAGACAGACAATGTAAAATGTTCCCGCATTTATCTCAGTAATTCATCCAAAATAGTTAAAACCAGTTCAATGATGGATGAATATCTAATAATATATTACATATCTGTACAAAATCAGCAGTTTCTCTGATGGGTAATAGCTTATGTTATAAAAAATATGTATGTGCCAGCAATTTTGTTTCCAAGTTTGAAAGAATGTTGTAGAGAAATGATGAGAATGTTCTTGCAGAGAACCATAGGCCTCCAACTTCTGCTTGTACACCACGAAAACTGCTGAAGAGCTTAGCATACTATAAAAAAGAAGTTAAATATTAATTCAGAATAAAAAAAAATACAAAGAAATAAACATTTTAAGTACAATAGTCTCTCAATTATTAGGCCCAATAAACAAAAAGATGCTAATATTATAAGGAATAATTAATTTTACCAAAGGCATTACATTTGTCTTTTCCATTATCTACAAAGACTCCATTTTAACTCTTCACTCTTAGGTCTACCTTTCCATGTATGTGATCATTTAATAATAAACTGCAAAATATTTTAAAAAGACCATCATCGAAAATACTTTTAAGTTTTAGCTTGTATTTTAATTATTAAAAAAAATGTAAATATTTACACTGTAGAGTGCACATAGCTTTATGTTTCTTCAATATAGTGAAACATAATTTATCACTAAATGAGTAAATTCATTTTAAAATTCCCTGGCATGTTTTTCTTCACTAACACAAGATTTTTGGATGGGCTTTGGGTTTTCTTAGAATTTCATTCTACATCATCCTGTACTTGGTTTAAATTTCCCAATTTGTCACCTTAAAAGTTTTTTTCGGGGGGACAAATGGCTTACTCAAACTCTTTTTAGTCATTCACTCAAGAGTCCAACTCATTCAACTAAATTTAATAATATTTTGTAAATATCTGAATTGTTCTCCAATAATTATTGCATTTGATCAAATATAATTCCAAAAATTTCTCTTTCAGATATAGCAAGAGTCACTTTAGTTTTCTCACCCATTACCCATGTTTCAGCAGTGCTCATGAGAATATGGCCAATCTAAGTTTTATAAATGGGTAATATGATTTTTTAAAACTGATAAAAGTTAAATTTTAAATATTTTTGTAGCTGGAAATCTTTAACAATAACACATTTTTGAAACATATAGTATAAAGAAAAATTCATGAAATATTATGTTGCACTAAGACAGGGATGGGCAAACTTTTTCGATCGCGGGCCAAAAATTGAAAAAATAAAGTTTGGCGGGCCAAGATGAATTTTTCTAAAATTTTAAAAACAATATACAAGTATTACAATTTAATATATTAATGAGATGAATAAAATTACGATTTCATTTTTAAAAGTTCCTTATGTTGAGGTTTGAAGTGAGATGTACTGATTCTAAGGAACGAGGCTAAATGCTCACCTGTCAGTCTACTTCTGAAATAATTCTTTCTAAGGTTCATAGTTGAAAACACTTGTTCACATATATAAGATGAAGCAAACATAGCACTGATTTTCTGGGCATGAGATATTAAATTTGGGAATCTTACTTTTGATAATGATTTGTAAAACTCTAACTTTGGCATATTTAGAAACAATTGCTTGAGATGATTGTTAGATTGCAACTCAATTAATTCAAGCTGCAAATCTAACCTCGCTGCTTCACTACTTACGTTGAATGGCATGGTAAAATTATCCAATTCTGCTGGAATATATTGAATTTCCATATGTGTGCTCCACAAGAAAAAGATAAAGCTTGCTGGCGCCAATCTACAGCTATAACTAACAAATAACTTCCGCTTTTAACACTTTACCGATTGAAAACTGCCTGTGTTTGCTATATCCTTCGATTTATGTTTTGCAGAACAAAAATAGAGAATGTAAACAGATTACCAGCTCTTTGAAAAAAAGGAAGAAAAAATATAATATTCAAACAAAGTAGAAAAGGAGATGGATATATAATATATGAATATTTCTTTTAATTTGCCTCTGACCGGCAAATTAAAAGTCTATCCGCGGGCCGGATAGAACCTTCCGGCGGGCCGGAGTTGGCCCGTGGGCCGTAGTTTCCCCATCCCTGCACTAAGAAGTCAGAGTAACAAATAAAGCCAAATCTGGATACAAAAGGACATCTTTCATGATATGAGCTAGGTAGAAATGAGAATGTATCCACTTTTTACCCCTTTATTACTTGCTCAACACTACTGATACATAAGGCTACATAGCTGAACATATTGTTCATAAAAACCTTCAACCTTCTTATCATTTGTAGACATAACAGCACAACATTTTAATATAGCAACTACAATTTAATAAAGGAGGAAAAAAGCCCTTTAATACATAGATCAATTCCGCTGATTTGAGAATAGTAATATCAGCTAATGAGCTAAAACACAACAGCATAAATAATGTAGAGATCATATTGATAGAAATTGTACATATTGGTAACATAAAGCACACTACTTAATTTACTAATGCAATAAAACTGTAAAAAAAAATTAGTAAGAAAACAGTACTCACCGAAATCAAAATCTTTTCATTTCTTATGCTTTTTGCTAGATTTATGTTTATCGCCAGATTCCCGTTTCCTTTTCCCATCACTTGATTTTCCATTTTTAACAGGGCTTTTCTTGGACTTGGTCTTGATATCCTTCTTAGAAGAGGATGAGGAGGGTTTTCCTCCTTTCCCTTTAGTGGAAAGGGAGGAATCATGGAAATCATCTCTTTCTCGGTCAGCTACAAAGCAGATATTTTATAAGAAAATGATGAACAGGGGAATAAAATGCTTATTAATTACACATTTATATTTCTAATAACACTATAAAACATTCTATAAATAAATGATTGGTAACATTTTTAAAAACTGCTCACAATATATAAATTTAAGCTGAAATATGGTGCATTTCTACAAAACACTTTACAATGGAATGATTCTAAATCCCACTATTGGCATTATTTTTTTCAGAATTTGTTCTACTTTGTAATGCATCTGTTTAAATTTTATAACATTAAAATAAGCATAACTAAAGCTTGATTATAAAAATATTTGTAATATTCAACCATATACAGCACATATTTTTATCACACTGCAACAAAAACAGTAGTCAACTACAAATCTTAAACATTACTAAAAGCAGAACAAAGGAAAACCAAAAGTAAGAAAATTAATCTTTTTTTTAATAATAATAAAAAAAAAAACTGTTAATGAGAAAGCAAAATATTTAAAATTCTGTCAATTATTATTTGGTGGGAGCTCATAAATTTGAATTACTTATGTGTTTGAAAAGACAAAATCTGCTACAATATTCTGTTAACTTCGTAAATTGAACTAGCACACATCATGTTACACAGAAATTTAACTCTAACAAGAAGCCCATTAAAAAAAAACTTGCTTAATTATAGGCAAATAACAAAAGAACAATAGAGTTATAATATATATATATATATATATTCAGCAAATGGAGAGATGTGTTTTTATCATAAATCTCTTCCATAAGAAAATTGGTAGAATTTTTCTAGGAGATATGAGCATAAATTGAAATAGTGTATCAATAAATATGTGAGAATTCAACTGATGTTTTTTTTTAAATCAATAAAATAAAAGTGATGTAACTTTTTTACTTCCTCTGAAAAATATAGATTGGTGAAAGACCTGTAGTTGCTACTGACACTCCAGATGTCATAAATTTTCATAAGAAATTAATAATTTTAAAATAACTCCAGTGGTTATTGTTGTATCAAGACTTTTTTTCAATATATATAAATTTTAATTATATTTACACTCATATTTATAAATACAGACCTTTTACAAATGTTCAAATCCATATCATTCAATTTTTCTAATATAAAATTACTAAAGTATTTAAAACAAACAGGATAATACTAGAATCATTTTGGAGGGGTGAAAAAAATATGCTAAAAAGTAGACAATACCTTTAGCAGCTTCTTCCTCTAATTCAGACCAATCTTTCCCACTTTCTTCACTAGAACCCAAATCGTTTTCTAAGAACAAAAGGTTATTTGTTAAATATAATTCATACATAGATTTGTAAAAAATAGAAAACACCAGAATACATATTACTGCCATTAAAGTATTATTATTAATTAATTATTAATGAATTCAGAATATTTATTTTCAAGAATATTGCAAAAAAGTGTAATCAATGACAAGCATATCAAATTCAAGGAAGGGAGAAATAATTATATATATATATATATATATATATATATATATATATATATATATATATATATATATATATATATATACATACACTAAAAAATTACTTTATTAATAATATTGAAATGTCAAACAGGAAATCTTGCTCAGGGTAATTGCTTTCAATAACTACTTTAAGTGAATATTTATAATTTATTTATAAAATAAACATTAAACTGTTCATAAAAGCAATATGATATCACTTTCTTATCACCTAGTTAACCATTTCAAATTACAATCAGACTTGACCAGGTATCAGCTGCTTTAAACATTTAACTTAACTCCAACTTTAAATATATCTAGTAACCATGGTTAAATAGCTCATTTCTAAACTGCTAGAGAAATATACATACATTTTCAGATGAAGAAATACTATAATTGATGCAAATAATTGAACTTTAATGTAACTATGAAAAATTAATATTTTAATTCTACAACTAAACAAACATAACTGACATATTTAAGAAAATATTTTCAATAAAATATTTCAAATATATAATGTTTTAAATGTTTTGACGAAGCTTTGAATAATACTATTTTGCACCATTTAAACAATATTAAGGAATATTCTACTATTGATATCTACAATTCCTTCAAAATTTCAGTTACTTAACTGAAAATAATGAAATTCGAAGCTGCATAGCTGAGTTATTTCTATTTTTAAAAATGAAGGTTTCTTTTTTGTTTTGGATTTTTAATATATGAAAAATATTTGACTAAAACCTGACTAATAAGACTGAAAGGTTGCATTAAAGGTTAACATTGAGCACATCAATTTCAATTACATAAACAGAGTTTATTACATTATTTTCAGTATTGTTTCAATTGGAAGAGTATGACAATTTCTAAAATATGCTAATTTCAAAATAAGCTATTGATCTACAGTTAGAATGGATATCTCTTCCATATTTACTATGGAAAATCAATAAATTTTGCCATCCAGAAAGGTAAAAAAACAATTGTTTTACAATAATTTCTTTCAGATTCAATAATATTCATGTACATTTTTCAAATTTTATGATTTGCATAACATTGCCCTTAATGCAAAAATTTAATAAATTGCAAGCTGTAAATGTATTTTTATGAATACTTTTAAACTGATAAAGTAAAAATAATTGTTGTAAAATACCAGTTTGATATGCTCAATTTAATTCCAAAATAAATAAATAAATAAAAATTATGAACCAACATTAAAAGCAGACTTTTTATTTGAGAATAAAATAAATAGGATTTATATATTTGTCCATACTTTTTAATTAAATACACCAAATTTCTTAAATTTTTTTAAAGAATGTTTCATTTTACCTGAACTGACTTCCTCTTCTGAATATTCTGAACCACTGAATTCATCTTCATCACTGCTTTCTTCTTCAGCTTCTGATTCACTTGGTTGGTATTGATCATCTTCAGCAGAATCTTCATCTTCATCTCCTTCTTCACCTTCACTTTCAGGATCCAAAAACGACCAACCCCCACTCTCAAAGAAGCCTTCTGGATCATCAGTTATAGTTTTCATAATTTTAGTCCAATTCAAGCTCTGAATACCTTCTGTGTAGCGGATATCACAAGAGCTATTCAAAAATACAAAATAGTATTCATCACATCTTCTCATAATAATATAAATTCAACCAAAAATAAATGCTAAGATGTAATAGCACATAATTTAAAAGTTCTAAATCCATCTATCAAGATAATATTAGAACATCAAATGACAGGCATTGATCTGGAAGACCATTCAAAATACAAAAGACTATTCAAAAAACCTTATTTAAGAATCTGTTAAACTGACATATTTTTTAACAAGTTGGTAAATATACATCATTGACAAAAATTTATTTCATATATGAATAAAATTGTTACATTAAAATATAATTATTTCCTAAAATTTATGAAGCATGTCATAATACTTGATACCATATAGCAAACACATTGTTTATAAATACAATGGAATATATAAAGGAATATCAGTACTTAGTAGACTAATTTTTAAAAAAAATTGTGACACATAATTTTATATTGTAAGAAATAAATGAATAATAATAATTTAAACTTACTTAAGCCATTCTTTTACATGATCTAGCATGCTCATTGGAATTGCATTAACCATTGCTACCTTTCTGTGATAGTCTTTGAAAACAAATACCATATCAAAATTTTTCAAGTGAAACTGCACTCGCTCAAAGTGCACCAATTCAATTTCTTCGAGTGTAATCACAAATGGAGGCTGGAATTGAGGAATCAAATTAATTAAATAAAATGCAAGAAGTAAGTGTGACTTATAAATATGAATAATGCATAAGTCTTAAAAAATCTGAGTGTAAACAATTCTTCCTTCATACTTTAATTTTGACATATTTTAATTTATATGATAAAAATAAAATGTAGTTACATTTAAACTAATACAAAACAGGATTGATACAAAATCAATATTATTAGATAAAATTTACAGCAGAAAATAATAAGATTCCTTTAAAATATTTTTTATATAAAAGTACTGCCAAAAAAGTCACAAATTTTTACTTTAACTATCATTTCATATTAAATACAATTGTGGTTCACTAATATGAATTTTAATGGATATCTAAACACAGCAGTAAATAACAGATTTATATTTCAAACAAAAACAGAAAATATTCAGATATGTATATAAAATATTAATTAGTAGATTGATAATAAAGGAATATATACCCAATCTGTAAGATTAACTAAACATCCTGAGGTAGGTTGGAGTTGTACAGTACTTCTATATGGTACACCTGGAAATCCAAGCTCTCTGAAAGGGGTATCAAATTCTACTTCTTGTTTGGTCATTTGCTCAACTTTGTCACAAAAACTTTTGAAAGCACTTTTAAGTTTCTGCCGAAGATCTCTTTCAGCCTTTGTGGGAGAAAAAAGAATTATGTATGAAATTTTTAATCAAATTTTGAATATGTAATAATACTCCATCATAAGAATTAAATAATTTGTTGAAATGAAATGTACTCTTATTTCATTTCAACAAAAGAATACTAAAATATATAAACATAAAAAAGTCTAGTAATTTCATTGAATTAGTCTATTAAGTAGCATCAATTAAAAATCTTACTTGCTCAGCAGCCAAATCATCACGATCATGCATGTGCTGATGCTTGCCTAAATCTGTAGTTATTTCACCAACTTCTGTGTAAAACTGGACATCATTATTTCGCTTTTTACCAAACATGAGAGCATTCTACAACAACAACAAAACAAAAAAAATTTGAGGGAAAAAATATTTTTTTTAAAATAATTTTTTAGAAATGTAAAAGGGTCATGAAATCAGGTTAATATATTTATGTTTAAAAACATACCTATCAAACACACAAAAAAATCTTTAGAAAATAAATCTTTATTATGGATGATTCATACTATCATTTCTCATTTTTACCAAATTCAAAAAATTTTAATACAAACCAAAAATTTGCTCAATTAAAAAAAACTCTTTAAAACTATTATTAGCACTGCTGTTCTGTTCAATTCTATATAACCTGAATTAAAGTTTATACTTTCGTAAAAATATTTAGTACAGGGATATTTTCATGAAACTTTTTGACATCTTAGGTAAATAATTTAAATACGTACTCCTAGAAAGATTTAGGTTTATTTTTATATGAAAGAATATTTTTCAATTCGTACCTAATGTATCTATTGTTTGTTTCAATATGACGCGATACAAAAAAAAATTTAATTATTTTTACTTGTGCATGTTTATTTTTGTTAGAAACAATTTAAAAGAAAAGAATAATAGTTTTTTCAAATTCATCTGTTTTTGAAACCTGCTTCTTTTATGTTTATATTTAGTCACATGACAAACACATGTGCATGTAAGGCTGAAAAGTTGATACGATTGGCAGGAGGTGAAACTATTTATTCTTAATGTAACGTTTCTTACTTTTCCTTCTTTGTTTTTACTGTTTTATTTCACTTTCTGATACACTGTACATGAATTGTATCTTTGAAAGTGAGAGAAAAAATGGTGAATGGCAGAAATTTTAGTCATGCTGATACAGCTAAAGTAATAGAAGCTACTGACAGTGAAGTATCAGTGTGAAAATCACACAAGTTATGAAATCAAAAGTGAAAGTTTTGACAACTATTTTGATTCCAATATTCAATAATTGAACTATAAATAGAGTATTCATTTCAAGAATCATGAGAAAAATTAGAAAATGAATCTGCTGCTAATGTTATAATAACTATTCCATAACCGTCACATTTGCAATAGCAAGAATATGAGACATAAAAAGCACTTTTGCAAGGATGTTCATTTGAAAACAAAATCGTAAATATTATTAATATAAAAGAAGTCATTGAACAAAAAAAGAGGGAAAATATTGAACATAAAACTTTCCACACATTTTGGGATACTATTGTAAACTGGTGTTTATAAATCATGGTGAGTCAACAAAAAGCTTATGGGAATACACACTAGCAGAAATGCATTTTGTGCGACAATGTATCTCGAAACATTTTGTACCATATTGAGAGTTATCCATTTTGATAATAAATCCACTAACGAAAAAAGAAATTTTGATAAATTAGCAGCAAAACGAGATATCTAGGAAAAGTGGATAGAAATATTACTGTAGATTAATAATTAGTAAAAGTTTGTCGCCAATGTCCTTTCAAACCATGTGTCTAACTATGGACTTATGTTACAGTAAAATTTTGTATGAACTGAAAAAGCAAATACATAATTTGGAAAAGTACAAGGGACAAAGTCAGAGAAAAATCAAGAAATGAGTGTAGTGTGTGATTTTACTTACGGATATTCAAGGCACAATATTACATGTGAAAAAATTTCCACACCTTACAACTTAGGACAACTTCTTTCAAAACAAAAAATGACTATGCTTGACACCTTTAGAAAAAATTGAAACTTCCTGAACAAATGCCAAACAAAGCAGTTACATCTCCTTATTTAATTTTACAGAAGACACAACAGTTGTAACCTAAAACTCCAGCAATAATAATAATAATAATAAAAGATTTATGGGTACTTTGCATTATGACAAAAGCAGTCAGCAACAGACCTGACAAAAAAATATTGATAATATTACATTATAATTCAACTAAAGGTTCTTAGGAAATTCTTAAACACATACATTTATAAAAGAAAAATAAATTGCTGCTGGCTCATGATCACATTCTATAACATGCTTGATATATTTGCATACAAAGCATTTTTTCTATGGACTTCAATATATTGGGAATAGAACGAAAACATAACGAAAGCTATTTTTGGAAGAATTGGGAAAATAAAGCAGCCAGGCCCCACCTATCAGGAAGTGAGGATTCGATAAAAAGAATGAAATGAATACAGAGAAAAAGGGAAAATGTACCATTTGGATCTGTTGAGAATATTTTGTTGTGTATCAAATGTGCAAGGTGCAATTTCTGTCCGTCAAACAATAACAGCAAAAATAATGTTATGCTGGAATTTTATGACCATGCATCACATTTGCAAATCTCATGTAAAATAGTATTGTTCAAATTGTAAATAAAAGTTTCAATTTTAAATAATTTTCTGTTATTTTTATAAATGCTTCACATTAGAGTGAGTTTTAATTTCAAATTTTTTATTATTTTAACAGCTGCTTTATATTATTAAATCTATTAAAAACATATTACTATTATTGTAAAAACCATTTTTTAAATGGCACATGCCAAAATAAAGTTGAAGTTGTCCTAAGTTGTAAGGTGTGAAAAAATTATCACATGTAATATTGTGCCTTGAATAGCCATAAGTAAGATCGCACACTACTCTCATTTCCTGATTTTTCTCTGACTTTGTCCCTTGTACTTTTCCAAATTATGTATTACTGCAAGAAAAATTAGTTTTCGGAGTCAGATCTTATTGATCAGAATGCTATTGGGTTGTTCGGAAAGTCATTTCGTATTTTTTTGTCAAAATGAAAAGAAATTTTCGTTTAATGAATAAATTATTTATTAAATTATAAAATTGCCATTCTGGTCTAATACCTTTTGCCATATTTTTGGTAGTAACATGATTACACGCTCATAAAAGTTTTGGTCTTTGCTGTAAAAAAAAACTGATCGAGGTGGTTTTTGGCCTCCTCATTTGAAGGAAAAATTTTGCAAATCAGTTCTGGTACTGATGTACTGTTAACACATCTTCTCCACACACATTGGCTAATTTATTTCTGGCTTGAACAGCATTTTTACCTTTTATAGCAAAAAAGAAAAAAATGACGAAAATGCTGTTTATTGCTCTCCATATTTAAAAGGGCACCATCCAAAAACTACTGCGAAGAATCAGCTGCACTTTTTCACACTCAAGCCTTGCTATATCAGCTCTTAAAACATAAAATGATTTTGCGGTTTAAGTATGAAATTGGGTGCGAAAAATGCAATTAAATCCTTTGTCAGGAAAAAACGAAATTACTTTCCGAACAACCTAATACATATTGAATTAAATACAATCAGAATAGTAGGGTTAAATGAAAAACAATCATTTTGTCATTCACTTGCAAAAAGATATTAAAATAACAAATTCCAAGATTTAAAAAAAAAAATTATAATCACAGTTTACAATTAAAGACAGAAGTTTAGGGGAAATATATATAAGCACAAAGAATTTGAATATTAATATTTTAGATAATAGGTTTATTTTAAAAGAACATTTCTTGAATAATTATACTTTAAAAATTACAGGTCTATATTTGAAACATAATTAGTCTAAAAACAATATGTCCTTTTTTATATAGTTTTAAATGGATAAATTACAAAATTTCTTACCTTTAAAGTGAAATGCAAAAGAATGATCATTTCACCATCACAGGGTTGGAAAAATGCATGCTTTATATTATTGTAAAGGATGTCAACTTTATCACCCCGTACAGAAGTAAACCTAAAACCTGAAAAATAATACGTCATTTAGATTTTTTCTTAATGTTTAATCTATTAAACATAAACTTTAAATAAAACTATTATTAAAATGTTTGATAAAAATTAGGAGAGACCAAGATATAAAATACACAAAAAATTAAATTATTATGTAATTATTTTAAGATATCAATACTTACCATTTGAATGAGCTTCTAAAGTTCCAGATATTCTTTTAGAATAAATATTAGGTCTAATGTATAAATCCTTAAGTTTTGGATTGCCTTTGTTTGAACTTAATACTAAAGTATCTTGTTTAACAATCCCTTCTTTTTCTCGCTCTTCAGCTTCTCTGGTCTTGTATTTCTTTTGAACTTCTTTAATGAGTCTAAATGCTGTGCTTAAATTTGAAGATGGAGCAGAGATTTCACCAGGTTCCTTTAGATTTGTGCTTCGATAAGTACTAAAATAATAATAATGGCTTAAGAACGATATAGGAAAATATATCTTAATATACTAATATCTGAATCAACCTATTACATTTATACACAAAAATGATCCTTATAGACATGAATTTTGCTTAAACGCATGTATTTAATTACAGCACCTTTAATACACTTTATACGAAAGATCTATTCATACTAAACTAATCTTTGGCAGATTATCATACATTTCTTTTTGTATTAGAATTTCAAAAATTGTTAAACCAATAAATATAGCTTTTGCATATTTGTTGTTTTAATAAACCTCAAATTACTCTAGAAGTTTATTCTTTTACTTAAAATTAATGTTTAATTAGAATAAAGTACACTAAGCAATATTTAAAACTCGCCTGGTTAATTCAATTCCAAAGAACAAAACATATTAATGAAAAGCCATGAAAAATTTTAGCAAAAAATACTGCAATTTTAGAAGCCAATGAAATGTAATAAAATCAAATACAAAAGCACATGAAATTTGAATGATTTTGTAGATAAGGACATGGAATGTGCACAATATCTCCAATCCCTCTGCTCCAGGTCTAATATAACTTTAAAATACAGAATTGCATTTTTCAACAAAAACTGAATTTAAAGAACATAATGAACAAGAAAGTTATAAAAGCTTTTTAAATAAACAGAAAAAAATTTGGATATGTGTTCTTTAATGAACAAATAAAAAAAAAATTTTAGATCCAAAATGTCACAAATTTTTTCATTCAAATCAGAATATTCCCATCAGAAACTATTAAGTTTTCTAAATAAAAGGCAGTAAGCGTAGTACAATACGATTGAGCATATCGTCCATTAAGAGGCAATTATTCCTAAAAGAATCCTTGACAACTCTGAATGATAATTAAGGACCCACGGTCATATGGATTTTCAAATTCACGGTAGTATGGGTGAAAATAGGTGCATCAAAGTAGCTATTCAAATTTATGCACTCCCTACTGTGATTCCAACATTATATTGAGGATTTTCAAGGTTATTTAACGTTTCATTCACTTAAAGACATAAAATGTTAGAATTATTACCCATATAAAAACATAACTCATGAATGAAAATCTAAAATTCTTTTTATCACACTAGATGATGCACCAACTTAATTGGGTATATTTTACAGCCGAAACTTGAGGAAAACAAACAATAAATTTCAGCAAAAACAACTTTTCTTATGGTAGCCTGTAACATATATCAGCTATAACTGCAATTAACACACATATAATTTGAAATATTACGTCTTATTTCTTCAAGCAGCCATTGCCAAACAACAATTTTGAGAGTCTGATGTAGCAGTTTTACAACTTCAAACTAATTATTTATAGACATCATTTACATCTTTAAGCAGACCTGTACCAAAGAAATAAATTGAAATGTAGTGGGAAGAATGAAAGGTGAATAAACTTTCTTTCTTCCAATTAGATTTCATTTCTCACAATCCAATAAATGTCATGTACTAATTTATATTACTTTCACAATGTGCCTAAAGAAAATGAATGAGGATTTGCATTTTTTGGTAAAGAAGATGTCTCCAATTGGATTACAAGACACTGGACTGGAATAACCAATTATCATTCACAAGACTTCAAGCGAATTAAGGGCATGCATGTCTTTCAAACTGTACAGAAAAATTTTACCATATCAAAATATGAATATTATAAGACATCTAAAAATTCAAGCATACTTACATTTCTTTTAAAAATGTAGCATCAGGATTGGGGAAGATATTTCCTTCATTTCTGCCCAGAGCTGCGCCAGGATGGTAGAAATTAAGTCGGAGATAAGTATATGTACCTTCAACAGACTGACTGATATTCTAAGAAAAAAATATATATTTATACATATAAGATGATAACCAATGAAAATTGAGAATTTTTTTAAATTAAAATTTGCAATGGAAGATTCAAAATTATGAAATTTGCGTTTCAATTTAAAGTAAATGAAGGTTATTTTAGGGTGAGCATTGTAATTTGAATCATCATAAAAAAGGAGATTCATTCACTTTTCAAGCCCCACACACTGAAATGAGGATATATCACCAACATTAACAAAGAATGTTCTGAATTTTTTTTCCCTTCCTTTAACTTTTACATCAGGAATGTTTCAGGTACAATAAAAGGGGGGAGGATGGGAGGGAGCATTGTTTTTAATTAATAATTTCCTTAGGACCACTTTCTATTCAATAAGTACTATCAAACATTATTGCCTTGATATAAATAAAAAGGACTAAAAGCTTACAAGATGCTCCTTAGAATTACAATAATAAACAAATGCATTAAAAAAGAACATATAAAGAGCACTGTAGACCAGCAAAGTCTTATCTCTCGGGGGAAAAAATTATTTTCATGACATATGTTCACTGAAATATTTCTTGGAAAATCTGTGAAGTAAAATTTAAAGCTATTATGAGCAAAAAATCGCAGAATATGCAATTACAAATTAATTGTAAAATAAGTTTTATAAATCATTTCTTTCCCCCCCAAAATTGCAATGAAATTATTTAAATTGTAAATAATAAGATATAATAGATAATAGAAACAGCAAATTATATATTATATATATAAAAAATAATTACAATAATTTTGAAGAAAAAAAAGCAAACCTTTATAGTTGAAATGTGGTAAGGGACATTCACACCCATGACAGGAAGGATCAATGTTTCATATTTCTTATCTGAAATATTTTAATCATTAGTGTTTAGAACTTTCAAAATAACACAATACATATTAATAAATTTTAAAAAAAATTAAGAACAAAAAAATTAAGTGACTATTATACTTCAAGAGTCGTATCATGAATAAAATCTCTTAATAATCCTAAAATTTGTAACAATGCATGATATATAAAATAAATATAATAAAGAATTATTTAGTTCCTTATTTATTTAGTCATATTAATGCCCGATTTTAAGGCAACACTAAGGCTATTTTGGAACGGACCTCTGATTTTGAAATGTGGCCAGATGACATCTCAGCTGGCATCCTCTTTTCAAACTTCAGCACCACAGCAGTGGAGGGCATTTGTGCCCAACGAAGTTTAAGAGGTGGTGGAATTAGATCTCAAATCTTGACCATTCTGTTCCCAAAGTCAAGACTTCACCACCAGCCCACTGAGGTCCGTTCCCTATTCAGAGCTGCCTACAGGAAAATATTCATAATAAAAATGATAGTAATGGCTACATAAAATTTTTAGAGTAAAAAAAAGCTAGTTCCTAATAAAGTTACCAGAATTTCATTAAAGAATTAAACATATTCATGATTGCATATTCACTTTTAACTTGAACATTTTTTTAAATGAAGCAAATTCAACATATCCATCCACAACTGTCAACAACCCTGTGAAATCTAAAGATGGTAAGCTCACAGCTAAAATAAAGGGTGTGCTTCAAAATGTCAAATATATAATGTGAAACATTATATATAAAATCAGATAAAAACTTGAGTTATTACAAATAACCAGAAATTTCTCCAAAGAGAAAAATCACAAAACACTTTAGGTTCAAAGAAATCATGTATTTGAGAACCTTGTATATTTTTAATCTCAAACATTAGAAAGGGGAAGGTGGGATTCAGATAGTATACATAAAAACACACAGATACAGCTTAAATCTTTCAAACTGTTCAATAATAAAGATAATAAAACTTACCAACATATAATTTTAACTCTTTCAACTCTGGTTCTTTAGGAAGTTGCCCAATAGATTTGTAAGATACATTAGATTTGCGAACTCTGAAACAAGAAAATTTGAATTTAATAAATTTTTTGTCTTCATTTTCCATCACTAAAGAGAAACTAGAGCTAATATGAAAAGAAATGTTACATTTTAATTGATAATACACATATAAATTCTTTATTTCAAATTATATTAGAACGTACTTCTCTTCCTTTTCAACACCAGTTTGTTCAGCTAATCTTGCCCTAGCTTCTCTGTTTAATTGCTCTGCTAATTCTTTTTGATGGGCTTTTCTTTTCTCTTCTGCAGATTGTTCAGTCTAAAAATTTATGTCAATTAAATATAATTCTTCATTTGATTTTAATCTTTAAAGCAATAGAAAAAGATAGATATAAAGTGACTGAAAAAAAGCTTTAATCTTTAAGATTGTAAATTACTTCATTACTGGAAATAAAAATGAAATTCCAAAGAAATATAAAACATACCTTAAGTTTTGCATGACCACAAAAGAGTACAGCAATACGTATATAAGCACTTTTTGTTATGCTGACTAGTATTTAAAAATTTATAACTATATATGCTATATTGAAGGACATGAAAAAAGTTATAAAACCTCCTTGATTCTCTTATTTATTTATAAGAATAAATATTTAGAGCAGTAAAAACTGAAGAATTCAATATCCAGCCAGATATACAAAAGCAGGTTAATTTTCATCCCTTCAAAAAATGCATCAATATTCAAATATGACTGTTTTAAAACATTAAAAAAACTATAAACAATTTTGTTTATGAAATAAAGAATCTACATATTCACTTAAGGAATTTTTAATTCTAATAAAAAAAAAATGCATTCAATGTGTATTAAATTATTTTTTCACCTCTTCAGTCATTTTTTAAAAAAGGATTATCTTTAATTTGGCTAAGTAGCACATATAGGTTAAAGTTCTAATGGATCTTCAAATATATCTTTTCAGAGATCATACTTTAAATTTAAAGAAGAAATTAATCAGGTAACTAAAACATTTAATACCCAATAGCCAACCAAATGAATATCATGTCATTCAGAGTTTTGAGATTAGATTTTAAAAAGTTCCAATATTATTCAATAAACATACATTCTGTTAATAATATAAGATCCTTTAATTGCCAATGGTCTCTTTATTAATTTAACATTTTCTTCAGATCATTTGAATTATAGAGATATAGAGAAGAAAGAATAAGAATTAAAAGCCTACCCTAAGTTTTGAATCTAAGATAGCAGTTCTTCTTGCTCCTCTACCTAAAGTTTCTTCTTGCGGAACAAGTGGCTCTTCCTCCTCCTCCTCCTCTTCATCGTCATCCTGAAATTAATTTACATATAAAATTTTATGTCCACTTTTTCTGATAGAAATAGTAGGTGGAATTTTTTTATTATTATATACCAACAAGACAAAGAAAAATTGTACCCTCACCAAAATCAATGAGCCTTTCATTCTTAATTCTTTAAAAAAATAAGATAAATCTATTTCACAAAATGTGAAATCTTTTTCAAATTTTCTCATGGAAAATCATTTAACAATCGTAATAACCGGCATTCATGAAAAATCTATTTTGATTATTCAAATGTACAAGATAATCAATTTGAAAATTAATAATTGGTCTAAAATCTATAATCCTTAAAAAAAAAAAAACAAAGTTTTTAAAGTAACAAGGAAAGTAAAGTTTTACAATTCACTGTCTGAGGTTCATGCATTAATGGCATGTCAGAACAATGTAGCTTATGACAAAACACAATAGTAACAAAATAAATAATAATAAAAACAAATCCATTCGCATTAAAATTTAATCTATAGATTAAATAAAGAAATACTCAAAATAAGACAGAAATACCAACATACCTTTAAAACAATGGCAATATTTTTCAATTTCTTTTTGTTGTTTGTCAAAATTGAACAAGGAGCACCCTAAAATATAGATATATATACTAAATTAAGCATTTATAAATAAAGAAATTAAAAAGAAATTGATAATAATAAAAACGAAATATTAACCTCGTTAACTAACACCGTGTCTCCAATAAATAAAGCATAAGTTTCAGGTTCTTTGTCATCTGAAACTTTTTTCTGAAGAGGAGAGAAACCAATGTTTATACTGAATATCATACCTGCAAACAAATAAATAAAAGTTTTAAAACATGAAATCTTTTATCCAGAACTAAAATTGGTTCACCATTAATGCTAACCTTAAACATTCATTACAAAAGTCTTTTAGTCTGAAATTTGGGCAGATCCTCCCATTTCCCAAATGAGAAAAATTCACAAAAAAAAAAATCGACACTATAGTAGGATATAGATTTAAATATTTGCGAAATTATTTTCTTAACTCTTAATAAAATAAGCCAGTTTAGATGTAAAGAGAATTTTTTAGAGAGAAGCCATTTCAAAGATGTAGCAAAAATAAACCAGAATAGCATTCAATTTCAAAATTCATTTAATTTATTTTCCGTGTGTTAGGTGATAAACTATATTTAAAAATGCTAATATTTTTACATAATTACAATTATATAAGAAACATAACTAAAGAACAAATTTTAATAATTCTGTAGATTATTTCCAAATGCAGCAAATCATTAGCCAGATAAGTAAAACTAATATCAATAACTCAAATTTTTTAGAAGGTTACATTTTTATTTTAAATGCGTCTTTGTCATTCATTCTAGTAAAAATCACTATCATGAAATGGAATACATATAACAATGCTTCAAATAAGCAACAACTTATTTATATGCAAGTGTAAGTGCGTTGCATAAATTAAATGACATGGAATTTACAAAATACAAATTCCTTTAACAAATCCTTAACTTCTTTATATGCAGAAAATGAACATTAACATACCTTTTTTAGCTACAGCATTTGATTTGGATGTAATAGCTAAAGTGCCTTCCCGAAATTCTATACCCGTAGCAAACCTGCACATAAAAAATACAAAAATTCAAATTCTATAAGAATTACATTGGAAAAAATGAAATATGAAAGATGCAGTATTCTTCAAATGAAATTTTTGATATAAAATATGACATTACCCTAAATTTTTTACCATCTTGTCAAGCAATTCTTTGTGGTTCTTTTCTACATAAGCAACAGCAGCAGCATATACATCACAAAGCTTTACATTATGTTGAAGTTTCTGTAAAACTTCTTCTTGCAAAGAAACTGTAAAATTATAAAGCTCTTCTTGTTCTTTGGTAGGATTTACCATTAATGTTCGAACAACATTAGAACAATAGGATTTGTAACGAACTCCAAGTGCACAGGTTATAGTTCCAAAGTGTAAATTGTTTTTATCACTGAAAAATAATTAATTTAGTGAGTATAAATAATTATATATATTCAGAAAATTCATGCATCAAACTCAGAAAATAAAGTTTGCAGGAACTGATATAAGTCATTTTTCTCTATATATCTATTCTTGTGATCAAAAACATTGGGAATGCAAAACAGTAAAAGCTCCTTATTCGCGTTTCCTTCGTTCGTGGTTTCTTTATTCAACCTGCCAGTGTTTTGGCGTGCTAATAAAAAAGCGGTTACAAGCACTATTTTTTGTGACTGGTTCCGGAATTGTTTTGTTTCTGAAACTGAAACTGATTTATAAAAACAGAACTTAGACTTTAAAGCACTTCTAGTTTTGGACAATGCACCAGGTCATCCTAGCGAACTTGAAACTATGCATCCAAATATAAAACTGACATTTTTACTTCCCAAAATGATGGCTTTGCTTCAGCCTATGGACCAAGAAATAACCCAGGCCTTTAAGCTCTATTACGTTAGACGAACCTTCAAAATTATATTGGATCATAAGGAATGTAATCCTGATATGAATATTATCGAATGCTGGAAGAAATTTGACATAGCAAAATGCATTGTAAACATAAAAGAATCATTGGAAGAACTGAAGCCATACACATTGAAGTCATGCTGGAAAAAACTGGTCTGCTCTGACCTGCGGAAAATGACGAAGAATCTGTGCAAGTTCAAACTTTGACTGCAAACATAGCCGAAATCGTGAATGGAATAGGACGAGATGGGTTCGAACAGATACCAAGTGACATTCAGGAATTGATTGAATCGTAAGATGAAGATTTGACTGAAACCGACTTGGAGGAAATGTTAAATTCACAACTCATTGAAGAAGAGGCTTCAACAAGCACTGGAAACGTGATATTTAATTTGAAAAATCTCAGTGAAGGTTTAAGAATGGCAAATGAGCTTGCCGATTTCTTTATGAACATTTATGGAACGAAGTCTTATTTTAAAGAGGCAAATTGCTAGTGCGACTGCTGCGTATCAGTATGAATTGAAGGAGCTTTTAAAAACTGCCAAGCAAGAGAAAATTACAAAATTTTTCAAACCATTGCCTAAGCCTTAAGATACTTAATCAAAATGTTTAAAAACTTCAATTAAATTGATTTATATATATATATATAGTCGATTCCGGTTAATTGGACCACATCGGGACGCGATCATTTTGGTCCTAATAACCGGCTGGTCCGATTACACGAACATGCCCTATGTTACAAGACGAGACGTGCTATACGCAACATATAAAAATGTCATTATGACCTTTATTGTGCGGCACACACGAACATACAAACAAGAACTACTGTTGCTTATGAACTTTGTTCATTCAAAAATGAATTTAAAAACAAATTCTTCGAAACGATCTACACGATATCCAGCATGCGAAGCATAATAAAAAAAAGTTCTTATCAAATTCCAGTCGACGTTTGAAGAACTTACTACCGAGCTGCCCGTTCTAAGAAACAAAGGGCTTTCTCCCCTCCCACTGGTTCTTTTCCCTTTCGGACTTCCTGCTGTACACAGGCGATTTGTGGCTTCTTTTTCATCTTCCCTGCCACCTTCTTTGGTCCGTTTAAACGGAATTTTGGTTCAAATAAGCGAATAATATTAGGCTTATGTACATATGATTTGTTTCGGTTCTTTAAGATTCGGTCCGAATAAGCGGCTGGTCCGATTAACCGGATTCGACTGTATATATATTCACCTAGGAATGTATCTCCTATAAATTACCATTCCGTATTCACGGTTTCTGTATTCGCAGCATATTTATGGAACATGTACAATGCAAATAAAGAGCTTTTACTGTAATATAAAATAAAAAGGTTCAGTATACTGGTAATTGCTTATTATTTCTCCTTAGGGAAAAGTTCTTCGACTGCAAATCTCTTTTATCAATATTTTTTTCCAATTTATATATATGTAACACATCCAATATCTTTTGATCACAAAAATTTAATGTTACAGAACATTCAGAAACAATATATTAAGGAACTAATATCAATAAAATTGATTTTACCTTGATACACTGAATTTTAAGTTATAATTTCCTCCTGATTGAATAATACAGGGATAACATAAATCAACTTGAGAGAGATCTACACCTGTTACATATTTCTTATCACTTAGAGCTTGTTCTACTCCTTCTGTAAGTTTTGAATGTTTTACTTTCTGTAAAGGAAAATATTTCATTAGTATTTAAATATTATTGCCAATTTAATTAAAATTTCATATTAAAAGTGTTTTGACATACAAAGGAAAAAGAATATTTATATTACTATTATAAATGTGAAAGTTTGAATGAATAGACGTTTTTAGTCAATCACATCAAAACAGACCTGAATGAAATTTTGCACAAAGATGGATTATAATCTGGAACAGGACATAGTCTACTATTTATTCTGGTTAATTTTTTTATTCATTAAAAATTAACTTTTGCACCAAAAATCCAAAGCCAAAACCCATCAAAGATGAATAAGGCTTCAGTTCCCACACTGATGAGGATTGGCTTAACAAGCCTTCAACCAATTATTTCAAAAGGTTCTGTTTATTTTCTTAGTCTTTGATGCATTTAAAACTAATTATTGTTATTTAATCATTTGGATTTATTTTGCAGTACTTTCAAATCAAAACATAACAGAGTAAAGGAAATTAAAAATTTACAATCTGCATTGTGCTAACTGCCATTGAAAATTCACGAATATGCAGTGTTCCGATTGTTGACAATTGTGTTTTTATATTAATTAAAAATTATATGTATTATACTGTTGTAGCTATCTCAATCTTGATCAATAATAAAAATAAAAAAAGACATGGACAATTTTAATGAGCACTTGCTGACTATTCAACCCATTCCAGCTGTGGGATAAATAAAAGGATACTTTATGAAATGATATAGTGCATAGGCTGAATAGCACTCACAATGACCTATCATTAACGAAGCTTTGACATTGATGGAGGGTAAAACAATTACCAAATCTTGAAAATGTCTCGCTGATTTTGACCAACCCACACCTCAGCAAAGACGCAAATTATCAAGGGAAGTTGCAAAGGAGTTAATCTATGGACAAAGCAGTTTTAAATGTGCAGGTCAATAAAATTACACTACGATTACTTCCCAAGCAGTGTCAAGTCTATGAAACCATTCTGAACCAAGTAAATTGTGGAGAGGAGGGATTATTCTTTCTTAAAGCACCAGGTTATGACGTTTGTGTTGTATCTCCTGCAAGCCCAATTTTACAAGAACTGCAATATAGCTTCTTGGGCCATTGCTGTAACTTTACTTAATGAGCGGCAGACTACACATTCCATTTTCAAATTGAAGCTTAATCTTGCAAGTGACAATATTCTAATATTCAGCATCACCAAAAAACAGTGACCAAGGAGCCTTTTTGAAGCAGTACAAATTAATAGTATGGGAGAATTGCACAAGCATGGATAAAACGCATGAAACCACAGCTCCAGGATACCCACGATAACCAAGCAGTTATGGATAGCATTATCGTTTTATTCACAGGCAATTTTAGACACACATTGCTGAATGCTGTTCAGGTAGTCAGTTCATATATACACATCAAAATTTCCACATGAATGATGTTGAAGATAATATCTAGTTTCTTATATTATATATATAATTTTTAGCACAAATCAAGCTCAACAAAAAGGAATGAGAAATCAAAACTGATTTTTAGCAAAGTTTGAAGACTTTTAACAAAAAGTAAGACCCCAGATATGAATGAAGTTGAAAATGTTAGATTAAACAAATAAATTTATACACAGTTTTTAATGACACATCATTGATTTCTACAAGTTCAAGTAGCAGGTAAAGAGAAATACTTCTATTTCATGAAATTAAATAAACAGCTAGAGAGATTTTAAGCTAATAAAGGGACAGTATAACATATTTATTTAAAAATTACATACATATATATATATAATTCAGAAGCATACTTTTCCAATTAATCTGATAAAATTGTAGAAGAATATAAAATATTAACATAAAAATAAGGATGATTGATGACTCATGCAATTATATTATAGAAGAATGATCAAATGATAAACATAAAAAATACTTTACTGGCATTAATTCTTATTACATTCATACTCACTTTATCAGCATCGATAATTTCCATTATTTGATCTTTCAGATACTTGGAATAAACATCAACAGTAACCTGACATGCTTTCTTAACAATAGAAACTTCAATATCTTCCTTAGGTGCCATGAGATAAGCAACAGTAGCACTAACATCAACCTAAAAGGAATGTTTCATTATCAATATTCCAGTTTCCAATATTTCATCAGAAACATTTTAAATAAGAAGAAAAAAATTTAAAAAATTCAATTATTGACCATTTGACTACTGGATGCATATTAATAAATATATATTACAGCATTATAGTTAAAAAAATACATTTTACTTCAATATTTAAAAAATGTTCTAAATAATTTAAATGGCCTACTAATTAAAACTTACAGTATCGAAATTTTCTTTAGAAAGAGCAGCACGCCAAGAATCTAGGAATTCCCCCGGGAACTTGTCTTTGGCAAATTCTCCTATTGTACTGCCCTGAAATATTTAAAGTGAAGACATTTCAAGACAAGGGGGGGTACGATGGCATAATAAAACTAAGAAATTAAATATACATGTATACTGCTGATGGACATTTAACTTGGTAGTTTTATTAATTATATATATATTACTCCAGCTTACAGTAATTTTAAAACCTCATACTATCAAACTAAAAGGAAATATACAGAATGTATATAGCTATGGCTATAACTAACACAATTATGAAAAAAAAAAAAAAAAAACCTTAAAATGCAAATAATTTTAAAATTTTAAATTGCACTGCATTTTTACAGTATAATGAAGTTCTTAAAACTTTGCAGAACATTTTAATTTGCAGAACAGTTTAAAACTAACTTTTGGAAGTTTTCATTATTTAAATTTTTATTCCATATTAAGTCATTTTAATTAACTTTTCCCAATGTCATACAGATGACGTAATCTAGTGTGATTAAATCCAAATATTACAAAATATAAAAATGGTTTTTTTTTTAATAATGTAACTTACCTTTTTACTATTTTTAATAGCATTGATAAGTTTTTCAAAATTAGCTTTGTCTTTGTCAGCCTATAAATAAAAGTTATAAATCATTAGTAATGGTAGCAAAATCAACATTTAAATTATTTAACCAAAATTAGAAATATTTATTTTGAAAAAAGTTTGTATCATACTAAGAGTGAATAAACATACAATGACACTATAAATAGGTATATTCTGTCTAAACTTAGTGTAACAAAAGAGATAAAATATGATATATATATATAATAAATTAAAATTCTTCATTTTTCATGAATGATTGCCACCATGTATTAATTTGTACAATCTAAATTTAACAGCTTACTTTAAAAATTGTATCATTTCATAGAAAAGTACCAAAATTTTTTTCAACTAATTGTATTATGATAAATGTTTTTCACAGAATTAGTAACCATTACTATAAGTAATAAATTATTTCTCTTTATAAGAATGGAAAGAAGAAAAAACCCTAACAGTTTTTTAAATTATTTAGAACTGATAAATTTCTGAAGCTTTTTTTTTTTTTTTTTTTTTTTTGTCACTAACCTTGTCACGGACAAGCAATGTTAAAGGAGGTACTTCATTCTCATTTTCCTTTCCAGATTCAAACTGCTTGAGAAATTCAACTTTCTTCCTACTTGCCAAGAAATACATGCTGTTTTCGCAAAAGACCATGATGGTATCTGTGAGCTCATATGCAAACAGCCATGTCTAGAAAGACAGAAGCATGATTTCAGGTTTTAAACAATTATTATATAAATTAAATAAATAAAAGCCAGAAGATAAGTAAAATATACCTGAATAGCAGTAGATTTGCTATAGACAATGTCTTCATCAACCCCAACAGCACACACAAGGGCATCCATTTTACCAAATCCATTCTCTGTTTCACAATTCTGCAATATTTTATAAATAAAAGATTCAAAATCGTGCTTTCAAAAAAAAAATAAAGCTATTCTTCAAAAGGAAATAATAGTTTCTTAAATTATTTTCAAAGAAAAAGGAGATAAAAATATGTATTCGATTTCAAACATTAAAATACAACTCAAACAACCATTAGGGGAAAGTTAAAATTGGAACAGTTGACAATCATAATTATTCATAAGAAATGCGAAATATGGAAAATAATTCATTAGAGGGATGAGGAAGAAACCCTTCCGCAGATTGAAACCAAAAACATTTGTAAAGGAAAATATCAGAGAGCATATTACAGTAAAAATATTTATATGCCCAAGCATTTTTTTCAAGTTCATGCCATAACCACTTATATGTCTTTTTCCTCCTTAAAAAATTCATTTCAATGCAAAGTACTTTATTTTGGCCAAAATTACAGATAGTTAAGATTCCATAACACACACACACACACACACACACACAAAAATCACAGCTACATAAAAAATATTTATACTTTTTGTGATATTCCAAATTTTTGAAGAAATTCAAATAACATGCATTGTTTTAAATTTTAACCAGCATATTAGACACATGACATTTAGAAAAAGGAATTGCAAGTTTCTTTGAAAATATTACATTAGAATTTTTATTTCTTCATTCTGTTTATGAGATTATTTTTTAATACAAGTTAGAAAAAATTAAATTTAAAAAAAATGTTAATCAGATCAGGAAATGAGAGAAAATTTTAGAATAAACATGAGTTGATTAAAGAATATACATTTCTGTTGCAGTCAAATTGAATTAAATTATATTTAATTATGCATAGAAGCTGAATATAAAAACAAATTTTTAATATCAAAAATTGCTAAATGCAATCAATTAAGATTTACAATTTTTTAGATGAATTAAAATGCTGGCAAATAAAATTAAAAAAATTATTAAGTAAAAATAAATATAAAATTATCAAAACTTTTTCTATATATCTATAAAATTTCTATATGGCAACTCAGCCATAATCAAACATTAATAAAAATTCAAAGACAGAAACTGTATGAAATTGATGTCATTAAAAAGGTACAGCTCTGGGATAATTTGCTTTGAATCTAAGATAGATAAATGCCAAATTTTACATACTCTTTAATTAATTGAAACTTTGGTTGAATTTAGAACAGATATTTCATAGAAGATATGAATTCAACATAAGAGATATATGAATAACTAAAGAATATGGCATAAAAATTATATTGTAATTTTTTTAAAGACAACTAATCAAATATGTTGTCTGAACTATATTTGTCAATATTTGGAAAGTTTTTCAAGCGTTTGACATGATTTGACAAGGGGTATCAAAAAATCTGTATTATGTATCTATATTAATTTGTTTTACATATGTATTCACAATTATAACTATAATTCACAATCTAATTAATTTTTGATTAGCCATAGTAACTTCATTATAAAATATTCTCTGATTTCCTAATCCCATTCCACTTTTTCTATCTAATTAAATCAACATAAGCTTTGTAGTATTGCTGAATCGGCTCAAAACGATGCGTAGTGAAGGGATATAATATTGCTGACTGAACAAATTCTAAAATATCTGTGTTTCCTTTGATTGCAACTGGCATGTTTCAGAAATCCGTATTAATACCACACAGTATATATTCACAGAGATAAACTTTTCATCAGCTTTCCCTCATTTCACTCAGTGCTGTGTTTATGTTCGTCATTTCTGCTAGTTAGTAAACCGTGCTGTATAGAATGAAATAAAACAAAGTCAAAAAATTGAAAGCCTCATCACTGCCTTTGAAATTGCCTTCCAATTCAAAAATTAAACACTTAATAATACATACTGTATTACAGATTAGAAATTTTATTAATTGTTTTTTTTACAGTGTATACAAAAAAAGAACTGGCACTTATTTGATTAAATTACATTTTTGCATCCCAATTTTATAAAAGAGTACCAAAAAAATTTGCTGAATATCAATAAATATATCATATGCAAATTTAATTGAGACAAATCACTATTAAATTGTTAATCAAAATCAAGAACATGATTATTCACTACTACTTTATATTAAAGTAAAACCAAAATAATCAAGAAGTAAATTAACATTCATATGGAACATTAATAATTTCAATAATGTAAGGTCTAATAATGAATATGTATAGGTTTCCAAATATGGAATAAAAATAATACTGTCAGTTCAAAACAACTAGTAATACTAGCTAGTGGCATATATCGATGTAAACATAATGACATGTTTTGTAATAATAATGGCATGCATAGATTTTTATCTCCAAAATAGCACAATGAATGTACTGAATATGGTTTATTTAAAATTCATTTCTTCAGATGAAAACATACCAGCGTACTAAACAAATATTATAATAAACTGTAGTGATGTTTTCCTCATATACGAATCCACAAAGATTAGGATCCGTCGTATATGTTTTAAAAGAATTTATCATTGAATGAAATAATCACAAACATGACTTTTTTATTCAATTTTCTATACTGTGTTTGCTTTTGATGAACGTTCATTATTTTTGTCCAGTGCTTTTAATCTAAACACTAGAGATTCAAAATTAGCCGGTAAAATGGGGGGGGAGGGGAGTGCGCTTTAAAAGAACGGTAAACGCAAAGTATTTATGTGCCAAACAATAAATACTATCAGAATTAATGTTACGTATAGATATAGGATACCTAGAAGCCGAATAAAATACAAATAAGAATATATGTCACAACTCACAATTCTAGTCCTTTCGTCATAATATTTAAAAAAAAAAAACAAAAAAAAAACAATTTTCAAGTTAAAATTCCAATTTTTTTTAGGGTTAAAGTGCAAAATCTCAGAGCACGTTCCGATTTAATTTTAAATTTTATAATTTTTTTTAACTTTTATAATTACAAACGCTTTAATTTTTAAAAAAGGATTTGAAATATTTTTTTAATACTAGGATTATTTATAAACAAATTAAACCGATTTTAAAATAATTAAGTTTTTTTCTAGTATGTCATTAGAAACAAAATACAAGCAACACACGTGAGATCATTACTTAATTTTTATCATAAACATTTAAAATAAACAATTAATAATAATAAAAGAATCACAATTTAATGTTACCTTCCACGCTGAATATAATTTACGAATTCGCCGGTAAAAAGCATCTTTATCAACACTTAAATTCGCCATTGCTGATACTGTTTATTCTGTGGTAATGGCGTCACAACATTTTCCATCACAAATGGCGGGAGTTGACATTTCAAATGTTGCCATATTTTTTATGATTATCATTATACAAATTTGTGGCTCTAGATGCAGATCCCTCATATCTTTAATAATAAAACTTTGTTGATTGAAACAATCAGTCCAGCATTTTAAGCTCTGACATTTTAAATACTAGGCCCTTTATTAAAGTCCTAATCTTTATTTAAATAATTATGTCCTTATCCTCTGCGTTATACTTTCAAAATATTAAGATTAGCATGACAGAGAGTAGAGAAGATGATTGTAGATTAGACAGGAGCAAGGAAATATACAGTGACCCACAAAATAAGTTGAGCACCGGTACCCTACCCGATTTTTACAAGATTGTAAAAAAGCGATTATCGATTATTTTTAAATCGATTTAAAATTCAATGGTGGGTTATCGATATAAAATAATCGATTTAATTGTATTGATTATTTTTAAATCGATTTAAAAATTAATGTTGGGCTATCGATTATTACTTTATCGATTAATCTCTATCGTAATTTTAATCGTTAATCCAAAAAAGGTTATTTTATAAAAAATACTCAAAGACGGTTGTTTTATTAAAAAATTCCAAAGATGGTTATTTTACAGAAAAATACCCAAGGACGGTTGTTTTATTAAAAAATTCCAAAGATGGTTATTTTACAAAAAAATACCCAAAGACGGTTGTTTTATTAAAAAATTCCAAAGATGGTGATTTTACAAAAAAATACCCAAAGACGATTGTTTTATTAAAAAATATCCAAAGACGGTTATTTTATTTTAAAAAAATACCCAAAGACGGTACTTTTACAACAAAAATACCCAAAGACAGTACTTTTACAAATAAATACCCAAAGACAGTACTTTTACTAAAAAATTCCCAAAGAAGGTTATTTTTTTAAACTTTAAATAAATGTACACATATATTGCATTTTTTAATAAAAAATTAAAAAATGATCTTTTGAAAAGATTTTTCCAAGTGGAAATGTCTTTCAAAAGGTCACAAAAAATTTTATTTTTCAGAAAACAGCAGAAGGAGAGAAAAAGATTAAACACTTTTTTTAAAAAAGTAATTTTTGTCTTTATAATAATATTATTACAAATATTCTTGAAAAATGTTAAAATTATTATTCAATTGCTATTTTTTTGTGTCTGGACTCAAACTTTTTCTTTTTTTATATTCTGAACAACTGATGCATCTAATACCTTTTTCTTTCAATTCGCATTTATATCGATTACATTTCCTAAAAGAAATGACATCATAACAATCTATGCAGTAATATTTTTCACACATTTGTTTATCTTGTTTCAATATCGAACAACTAAAAATACATCTCAATCTTAAAAATTAAAAAATGACCTTTTGAAAAGATTTTTTCCAAGTGGAAATGTCTTTCAAAGGTTTTAAAAAAATTTTATTCTTCAGAAAACAGCAGAAGGAGAGAGAAAGATTAAACACTTTTTTTTTAAAAAGTAATTTTTTACCATTTCGTATTATTACAAATATTTTTGAATCTGTTAAAATTCTTATTCAATTGCTATTTTTTTGTGTCTGTACTCAAAATTTTTCTTTTTTTTATATTCTGAACAAGAGCCAATTTAAAAAATGACGAAATAACTCTACTCGTGAAAAAACAGAAACTGTTTTTAAAAAAAATAAATTGAATTTATTGAATTTTTCAATAAAATGTACAATATATACAAAATATAATTACAAATAAATAATGAAAATATATACACATGATAAAATAAATAAATTAAATAATAAATAAATTAATAAATTAATTAATTAATAAATAATAAATGGATGATACTACTTGTTTATACATTTTACAAAAACACGTTAGTCAAACATATCTGGTAATAAATCCAGTGACAAGTCTGAAAGATTTGGTTGCAAATGTTGAACGAAATCGAAATTGGGACTTTGCAACCAATCTTTTATCGCATCTATCAATTGTCTATCGTCCGGCAATTGAGTCGGCATTTCGATAGATAAATTTTCGATAGGGATATTTAAATCCCTATCGTTCAGACTCGCAGAGTCAATGGTTTCGAAAGAAAAATTTTCAAATTGTTGCTGCTGCCGATGATGATCTTGTTGTTGCTCGTTTTGCAGTGGTTGTGCATAGGGTTCGTACAAGTAATAAACCCCATTCACATTGTTCGATGGACCACTGCAAGACGGTGATTCGACAAAGTTTGAGAAATTAAAGTTTTGTGTCACAGTTTCACAAAAATTCTCGCTCGTCGACACATTTTGTGGAAAACTAGTTTCGTGTAGCACAGTTTCGCCAAAACTAGGTTCCCGAGCAACAAATTCAAAACTAGTTTCGGTCGATTCAGTTTGCATTTCGCCAAAACTAGGCTCCGCAGCAACAAATTCAAAACTAGTTTCGGTCGATTCAGTTTGTGCTTGTTCGACAAAACTAGGTTCCGCAGCAACAAAATCCGTTTCGGGTGATTCAGTTTTTGCTTGTTCGACACTATCACCAACACTAGATTCCCGAGAAACCGTTTCGAGTGATTCGGTTTCTTCGACACCAAAACTCGGTTCTGGAGCAACGTTTCGACTAGGCACAACAAAAGAGTCAAAGCTCGTTTCTGAAGCCGTTTCTCGAGATTCCACACTCGATGCATCCAAAGACGTATAAGTGCAAGAAACGACACTCTTTGACGTCGAGGGCAAAAACGGTAGTTTGAAACCCTCGGAATCTCTTTTTTCGTGTCGTTTCTTTTTCTTTGAAGTGAAAAAAGATTTTGCATCGGGCGAATAGTCATTTGGAATCTATTCTTCATCCTCAGAGTAAAAGTCGTCCATCATTTGATCCATGGCCGGTGTTGCTGGTGGCAAAAAATCATCGACAATAGAGTTTTTGTTGCCACGGCTCGTTTTCTCGGTGACTTTGAAAAAACCAAATTGTTTTCGCAGCACTTTGAAGGTCTCTCTGCTCACCACGTCGATGGCAAAAAGAGATTTCTCAGATGCCATCAATACGTAATTTGTTTGTTCTCTAACGTAATACAACGTATCCAGTTCGAAAACAAACTTTTCAAAGAGGCCCTGCGACAAATGCAACGATCGTTGTGGCACTTCTTTTTTATTTTTTGCACCGGTCCGTCGTTGTTTATAAAACAATATTGGGTTTTTTCCAGTCTGGATCAAATGATATTCTTCATTTTTCACAGTCCTGTATCCAAACGTAAAATAGCATTTTACCAAGAACATGCTCCTGTACCGAAAACACATTCGTTGGTCACAGTTTTTTGATTTTACCAATGACCTTTGAAATTTCCTCACTACGTTGCTCCACAGGATCGGTCTCACCTCCGAAACCATTTCTATGGCTTTTAAATTCCTCAGTTCATTTTCTCGGATGTTTTCAGTTTTTTCGTAAAAATGAAAGTAAATTTTTTTGTGAGGATTTCCGTAACTCTCAATCGTCGACACAAATGCTTGAGAATGCACAGGAAACGTGTGTCTCTGTGCATTAAAGTTCAGATCGTATTTAATCCATTTTTCGGGTTTCTCGATCACTCGGCTCGGAAAACAATCGGTTCCCTTAGACGCCATGATATTCTCGCAGTAGAAAAAAACACACACACACAAATGCACAATCGAGCAAAGAGTCACAAAGCAACCTTTTCGTTTGCAAGTAGATAATGAACTGACGGTAACGGTAACGGTGTGTTTCACGGAGCGCCTAGCCCGACAAGTATGGGGCTTGATCTCCGTTACTGAAGAGAATAGATGATGGCCTGGCTTTCAGTACATGCCTTTACCAGCTACGATGTCGTCTGATGTTAAGAAAAACAAGCCAAGGAGAGAGAACTGCAGGTCAGTCGTGGTCGGAGGTGCAGGGGAATCGTCGTCCAATCGTGTGGTCAGGATTCTGGAGCCGACTCCTGAGGGCCAATCAGAGGAGATCATCTTTGGTCTTGTTGTAGATGGATATGAGAGATGACAAAGTACTGTGAGAGTTCTAAAAACAGTCCTGGTACCGGATCGAAACTGCTACTTCGTGTAGCCAATCAGAGAGCAGCTACTCGCAGGGAAGGTAGTAGAGGACTCAGTTAGCAGTCAGGATGCAATGAGAAAGTACAACGTGGAGTGAGAATATGCTGTGATTTATTATAGATGAACAATTAATTTTAGGAGGTTAACTATTAAATTGGGTGTAATTATAGTAGAATATTGCGGGGTCTTCTAATTTTAGGGTCTGGAGTGTATTTAGTTATATGTAAGATTGCTTCAATTTCATGCATATCAAGATTTTGAAAAAAGCTTTTGGCCAATTTTTTAATGAACTCTTTAAGGGGGGGGGAATTTAAGGGCTTTATACATATTAGTGTTAGGCATGTACCAGTGGCATTTACAAAATCTTCTAATTAAGTTGTTTTGTTGAACTTCAATAATTCTTAAATTAGATTTAACAGCATATCCCCACACCGGACAAGCATATGTTAATACTGGACGCAGGTAGGCAGAGTAAATAAGCATTTTGTAATCTCTATGCATTTTTGAGTCTCGAGAAATTAAGAGAAAGAATTTACGGGTTAGGTCTCGAAACTTGTTTTTAAGATAAATAAAGTGCGGCCTCCACGATAATTTATGATCTAAAATAACACCTAAATATTTACATTCCTTAGACCACGGGATATTTTGATTTTTAATTTTAATAGGCCTGTACGTTTTATTAGATTTAAATTTAGAGAACATTATTGCCTCAGTCTTACTGGGATTTATTGCTATTTTCCATTTAGTGAACCAGTCGTCAAGAGTAGTCAGGTGTCTGGTGAGAGCTATAGAAATGAAATTTGGATTTTTGTTTCTAGCTAATATTGCAGTATCATCCGCGTACATACACAACATTGTGTTAAATTGTTTCGGGATGTCGTTAATATAGAGGGAAAATAAAATGGGTCCTAATTTGGAACCTTGTGCGATACCTGCTTTAATTAATTTAATGTCCGAGAGTGTGCTATTTACTCTTACACAGAAAGTTCGATTATAAATATACGATTTAAAAATTTTGATGAGATATGTAGGAATATTATAAGTGATTAGCTTGTATATAAGGCCATCTTGCCAAACTCTGTCAAAGGCTTTCTGAATATCAAGAAGAACAGCAACAGATTTTTGTTTATTTAGGAACCCCTCTTCTATAAATTCAACTACCCTAACTAGTTGGTGTGTAGTAGAGAGGTTCTTCCTAAAGCCAAATTGTTCGGGACAGAGAATTTTGTTATCTTCTAGGAATTTGTTTAATCTATTTAAAATGATTTGTTCTGCAATTTTGCTTAAGGAAGGGAGTAGCGAAATGGGTCTATAACTAGTCGGATCAGTAGGGTCTTTACCAGGTTTTAATATAGGGGCAACGACAGAAGTTTTCCATTTCGTGGGGAAGTGGCCTATGGCTAAAATTTTAAAAATAATAATTTGTAAGAGAGAAATTAAGTTAGGGGGAAGATTACGTATAATTTTATTATTGATACCGTCAAGTCCTGGGGCTTTGTTTACATTTAGTTTTTTAATACAATCATTAATTTCAGAGATAGGAGGGGGGATAATTTCATTAAAATAGTTAGGTAAAGAGTTCTGAAAGTCTTTGACTGTGTTACATACAAGCTTTTCTGTTTCGTCGTGAGTGAGGTTATTTAATTGAAATTGTTTCTCGAGGCTGTTTGCCAAGCAGTTTGCTTTATCAATATCAGTATCTGCAATATTAGCCGGGCCTTTAAGGGCGGAGACTTTACTTTTTTTCTTTTTAAAGGATGAAGTAAATTTCCAAAAAGTGCCATCGTAAGTATTAGCGTTGATGAGCTTATTAATGAATTCGTTTTGGTTAGCTCTTTCATTAAGTTTTTGAATAGATTTATTTAGTCGGTTCATTAATCTCTTGAAGACTGGGTCCCTTGTATTTTGAAAGAGTTTTCTGGCATAATTTCTTTCTTTTCTCAAAGTTCTAATTTTAGGGTCTATGTAATTCTGGGTGATTTTAATGGGTTTAGATGCAGCATTCTTGGCGTCAATAATAATTTTTTCAAAGTAGTCTACTAAGTTGTCTAGTTGATCAAGGGTATCAGGATCCATATTACAGTTGAAATTTATATTTGACAGAGTATGTTTAAAGCTATTCCAGTTTGTAATATTTTTTCTATCATTATCAGGGAGAGAGTATTTAAGATAAAAATTCAAAATTACTGGATTATGGTCAGAGCTTAATTCTGGGACAGAAGTGATATCATATGGGAAAAGGAAGTCTTTAACAATTGCAAGATCTATTGTACTGGCCGAAAATACACCATATCTAGTAGGGGAGCTAGGAGCTAAAATTTCAAGCCCTGCTTGAGTGGCGAAAGAATATAGAGAATTACCTCGAGTATTATTATTTTGACAACCCCAGCTGATATGATGGGCGTTATAATCGCCACAAATAATTTGGTTTGAACTGATTTGAATTAAATTTTCTAGATCGAAAGTAAATAATGAGTTATCGGAGCTAGGGGGGATATAAATTGATGTAAGAGTAATAGGTTCTTTAAACATATTTAGTGCAACTACTGTGGCTTCTACATAATAAAGTTTAGGGGGGATTATTTCCTGATGCGGTATGCCGTTTTTAATTAATATGGCAGTACCACCTTTATTAGAATCGATCCTATAACTATAGTAAGCGTGATAATTAGCCAGAAAAATCTTTCTTTGTGGTCTAAGGTGAGTTTCCTGAATAAGGATAGTATCGGGGTTATACTTATTTACAAATAATTTAAGGTCATTAATTTTGTTAGAAATGCCATCTGCATTCCAGTAAACGATACGCAAGCTGTTGCACTTGAACGTTAAACCAGATCACCAAAGAGAATTAGACATAGTTCACTGGCAATAAGTAATCTAGATAATCTGTCGGTAGTAGTTTTTAGTTTCCTTATGAGGTCTAGTATTTTGGGAAATTCAGTTATTGCTTTTTTCATTTCTCCTAATCCGTCAATCAATTCTTGGAAATCGTTGGATTTCAGGCCGTGTGTGTTTATCTCCTTTAACATGGTAGGAGCTATGGTTTCAGGTACGGTGCCAGGTGTTTCTCTATATCGTGGCGCCATCTGTTGCTCTGTTGTGGTTCGTACAAGATCCGCGTAAGAAATATTTTCCCTAGTATAGGATTGATTGAAAAGTGTTGGTCTCCTTGCATTTATGAGATTTGTTCTATTTTGATTGTGAGTAGTAGTTTTGTGGAATTTTTCGCTACCTCTGTAAGAGGCTACTTGTCCTTCCTTATTACAATTTATGCACTTAGGCACTTCTAACTTTTCTTTTATGGGACATTCCCTTGTTTCATGCGAATCTGCACATTTCAGGCATCTAGGAGTAATGCTGCAGCAGTTTGCGCTGTGGTGGAAAAAGTTACATTTGTAACACTGCCTGGTCATATTTCTCGCGCGATAGGGCTCAATTAGCACTCTTAGATAGTTTACGCTTTTCAAGTCATAAATCTGCTTAGCTTCCTCGCATCTGTTTAGTTCGATGAGAAAGAACATGAGATCTCTCCTCGTTCTCGTTTGCTTAAGCTGTAATACTTTGATCACAGGGAAGTTTAACTCGTTTTTAAGGTGGTGCTTAAGTTCGTCAGTGTTATATTCATGGGGTAATCCCTTGATTACGACCTTAATCGTACGTTCTTCCTTTGGCCTAATAATGTAATAGTCAAAGCCCCGATCTTTAGAGTGACTTTGAATTTTTTGATATTGCTCCAGGGAGGTGGGGAAAATTTTAATGAATCCGTTGGTAAATTTATTTTCAGTGGGTCCAGCAACTCTAGTAATTTCAGCCAAAATTTCTTTGTAGTTTTCGGCATAACGTAGCATGATTGGTGGTATTTTTGGGAGAACTGGTGCGCTTTCATTTATTTGGTTATCATTATTGTTTTGGATAGGAGTAAACCTATTTTGAGTAGTAATTGCATCCTTTTTTGGTTGTTGTTGAGTATTACGGGCAGTTTTTCTTTTGGTGGGTGATTTAAATTGATCGTTTAAATTACATTCTTCATCCTGAGGGGGGGGGGTCTATTTGAGAAACAATTTGCATCCTGACAAACTAAAAGAGACATATTACCTTGGGTCTCCTCCATTCTTAGAATAGCCTGTTGTCTCTTTCCCTCAATATCCATGTAGTATGGGTGTTCAGTTGGCATACGTAGATTCGTTCTGTAATTATCTAACATCTTGCAGAGCCCATCAATCTCTATTCGCATATTGAGTAAAACCGTCTCAAGGTATAATTTTTGATTACAGTTGTTGCAATAGGTGTAGCTGTCAACAGCTTTCTCATCATTTTCATTATCGATTAACATTTCGCCAGGTGCTTCCGCCCGAAGGCGTTTGCTACCAACATCCTCTGAATCACCACCGCTCATGACGGTGGCTAGCGAGAGAATGACTGAAAGTGACAAGTAGATAATGAACTGAAAACCTCGGCTCGTTTATATAGTCATATGGGGCGGAGTTTTAAACATGACACGTGCAACACTTATCCAATCAGATTCGAGAAATTTTTTATCTATAAACATCCACCCACCCTCGTGCGAGATTAAAACCGTCGATAATTTTTATTTTTGTTATTCCTATCCGAGGTTAGCTTTAACAATAAAAAAAGATGGACAATTTTCACACTTGTGAGCAATATCTAATAAATTATTTAAAACAATGGGATACCTTTTTGACGAGACGTTTCGAAACTAGACATTTTCAACTGGAAGAGAAATTTAAAATTTCAGAAGCGAAAAAGGCAAGTTTACAAACTGAAATTGACAATTTGAAATCCCAATTGGAAGAGACGATTAGGGAAAGAGACAATTTAAAGATTACAATACTAGAAATTAAAAAATATGTCAATTTGCAAATGTATCCAAACACCGACCACGTGTTTTAACGTTTCCACTTTTATTAAAAATGGGGAATATTTGTCAATAAATTTCACACGAGGTTCTCCAAAAACAAAATGACAAAATTTTTAAAAGAAACATTCAAAGACGGTGAATTTAATAAAACTCTCAAAGATGGTAAATTAAAAAAATATTCAAAGATGGGGGAATTTAAAAAAATATATTCAAATATAGTGAAATTTTAAAAAACTTCCAAAGATGGGGATTTAAAAAAAATATTCAAATATGGTGAAATTTAAAAAAACTCCCAAAGATGGTGAATTAAAAAAAATCTCAAATATGGTTAAATTTAAAAAATTCCAAAGATGGTGAAATTTTAAAAAAATTTCCAAAGATGGTGAAATTTAAAAATCTAATGGAACAAACTTTAAATTATAATTATTTAATTCAAATCTAAGCATTTCGCGTGCTTTTATTTTAATCTGTAAATCTTGCAACGTGACTGTCTTTTAAAATAATAATGCATTTGTTTTATAGTGTTTTGTTATTACAATTAGCGTGCTATTCGAACCAATATTCTTTCAACTGCAAGTGTGTATTTGTTTTAATAATGTCATATTATCCTTTAATTTATCCAAAATGAATCCAATCATCATACTCTTTTCTCGTTTCAATTCAGAATTTTCAGCTTTTAAATTGTCTCGTTCTTTTGTAACCGTTTCAATTTCGAGTTGTAATTTTGTAATCGTAGTATCTTTTTTAGCAATCAAATTTGCACTTCTATCATTCCAATGCGAGTCCATATCCATATTTAAGTAACACTTTATTTGTTTCACCGTGTTTTGTTATCCGTAAGAATAATATTTCAACTGCAAATGTCAACATATGTAGTTTAAAAATGTCATAGAATCTTTTGAGTTATCTAAAATGTATCTAAGCATCCTACTATTTTCTCGTTTCAATTCAATATTTTCATTTTTCAACTGTAAATTTTCTTTTGTAATCGCATCGTTTTCGTGTTGTAATTTTGTAATCGTAGCATCTTTTTTAGCAGACAATTTTGCATTTCTATCAATCCAATGCGAATCCATTTCCGCTTTCATTTTTTCTGAAAAACGCTTTATTTGATTTATCGCGTTTTGTTGTTTGGAGGATAGAACGTACAATTCGTCTCGAATGCACTGAAACGTGTTTCTCTTTTCGATTTGAGTACTATAAAATTCATTTCTAGATATTTTTGCATTTTCGGTATTCGTTTTCAAGTACATTCGTTTATGTTCATACCACGTTGACCACAAATCGGTTACCTCGTAGCTCACCTCGAATGTCACGTGTAAAGGAACTATACAATTTTGAAATTTCCAATTTGTTTTTTGAATAGGTACTGCATATCTCATATTTCGGTTTTCGTCCCAAAATTTTATCGTATGTTTTTCCCACTCGTCAACGTCTTTATCGCCCATTTGTTGCCACAATAAATATTTCATTTCTTCTTTGAAACACATGGATAGAAAGACTATTGCATGAGGATGTATCGTTCGATTGATACAAAAATGAGACGTCGACGCATAGAGATCCTCGTCATCGTAATGAAATTCTTTGGGAATTTTTTTATCACAAGAAGAATTGGGACGACTCACGTAATGAATCGTCCAAGTCAAATGAGAAGCATTCTTTATCGTCACGCACACTTTAGATTTTTCGTGTTTTTGAGGTAAAGGCATGCGAACTTTATGTTTCCAAACGTATTCGAAACTGCTTTTGGGTTCGTAAGCGATAATCATGTGACGATGCACGCATTTCTTTTCATTACCGTTAAAAAGTCCATCGCACAAACACCAAAACGGAAGAATGAAAAACTCGTTTCGAATAGGGTCATTTCCCTCACAAACGTTTCGAATGCACTCGCTTTGACCATTGCGTGTATCCATTTTGGTCAAAAAAAAATTTCAACTTTTGGTCAAAAAAATTTTTTCAACTTTTGGTGAAAAAAAAATTTTTCAACTTTAGGTGAAAAAAAAATTTTTCAAATTTTGACCAAAAAAAATTTTTCAACTTTTGGTGAAAAAAAAAATTCAACTTTTGACCAAACAAAATTTTTCAACTTTTGACCAAAAAAAAATTTTCAACTTTTGACCAAAAAAAAATTTTTCAACTTTTTTTTTAAAAAATTTTTTCAACTTTTTTTGAAAAAAAATTTTTCAACTTTTTTTGAAATTTTTTTTTTTTTAAATAAACTTTCGGTTCAACTTTCACTTCGAAAACAAAATTTTTTTTTACAAAGAAATCGATTTGGTTTCCACTTTCACCACCAAAAGAAATATATTTTTGCTAAAAGAGTAAAACTTTTATTTCGAAACGAAAAAATTTCTGTGACACATTGTGACTCCCTGAGAGGGACAGGAAGAGAGAGATGTTATAAATGTAAACCAAATTTTTGCATAAATATTTAACTTAACTTGTAACAATTTGTGTACAGAATTTCCCTTCTTTGGAAGTGAATTTAATTCAAAAAAAAAGTATAACATAAATATTATTCATATATATATATATATA
>JAPMOQ010039986.1:1827858-1968346 GCA_026543055.1 Argiope trifasciata
AAAAAAAAAGTATTTAACCGATTGGTTTCGTTCTCAATTTTTACGTTTTACACCATTTCCGCCATGGAGAAATCAAGTTGGGCAACTATGAACAAACCATTAACTATGAGCGAACCATTAGATTACGAAACCGAAAACGAAGGAGAAATCGAGCAAGAAGACATGATGGACATTGACGAGACGGTCTCGAAACAAATCAACGACTTGAACATTACGGAGGAGAAACTAGAAACTTTTGAACCTGTTGCCATCGACAACGTGGTCGGTGTGCTTTCCATTTCCGATCACGAAGAAACGTTTTATTTCAGAACAGTGCATCATCATTTTCACGGAGAGTGCAAAGACGATTGGATTTTTAAATTGATCGAGACGTGCAAGAAAATGCAGGTGAAAGAATTGATTCTAGTGGGACAACGCGTTCAATCGATGGTCGAACCGCACGTTCCCAAGGACATTTACGTTTACTACGATGCCAAAGACTTTTTGAGGTTTCCTTGCTCGAGCTGCTTGGAATTGGGGTGTCCTTTCACAAAAGCGAGATTGGCATTGAGAAGATTTTTAAAATATTACGACTATAAAGTGCTCCACGAGTACAAGAAACCTAGTCGAAATCGAATGTAAAAAAAAATACTGATTCACATTTGTAAATACATTTGTATTGTAAATGATATTAATAAATAAATATGGATGCTTTATTTTTTGTGTTTTAATTTTTAAAAAAATTACATTGGGTTTTGGCATAAACGTATTGCAAAAAAAGGTTTTAATCGTTTGGGTAGGTTTTCAATTTAAACGACAACAACAACAACAACAATCGACACGTTTTATTTCCAACTACAAAACACTGTAATCTGTAATATAAAACACTGTAATCAAAACACTTATATCGATAAAAAATGTTTTAATCGTTGGGTGTATCGGCAATGTAAATAATAAAAAACAACAACAAACGACACGTTTTATTTTTCAACGATAAAAAATGCACGCTTTTTCAATAAAAAAATGTAACAATGATACTACACATTTTATTTATTTTTTTATTGAAAAAAATTCCATTTCGAAAGGTGTCACTTTTATTAAAAATTTTGTCTCGAAAGGTGTCACATTTTTTTTATTGAAAAAATTTCATTTCTTTCGAAATGTCGTTTCGAGAAAAAAAAAATCTATTCGCGCTTTCGAAATGTCTTTTACAAAAAAAAAAAAAAAAAAAAAAAAAAACCCGACCCAACTGCCTGGCTCCTTCGATGCATAAACGACAATAGCCGGTAGAGAGAGAAAAAAAATTCAAACGGCACGAATTTGGGTGCGTTTTAAGTTTAAAAAAAAGATTGTGGGGTGAAAAATCCTGTAGAGAGAGAAAAAAAATTTTATATGGGGAGATTTAATATAAAAATTACCAAGTGCCAATCGGACAACTTTCGACGTAATCGATATTTTCTTCAAATTCCTGCAAAAGTTTTTCGTCCATTTCGCCCTCGCACAATTTGCAGTGAAATTGGTAGGTCACAAATTTAGTCAGCCATTTTGTGACTACAATGTTCTGTGTTCAATTTTAGTCTTGGTTGGTTGGAAACAAAGCATCTAAAACACAGATTCCATTTTCGGATAATATTAACCGCATGCTAGAAATTAATCGTCAAGGATAACGCGATTGATTCAATATAAATGCTTAACTCACACCAATTTAATTTTTAATGCTTTTAAAGAATTGTTAAAATTCAAGCGCACTACTCTAAAATAGATATACTAAAACGAAAATTTCTATAATTTTGAAACGGTGTAAAACCACATTTTTTGTATAATAGTAATTTCAGAAGTTATCACTGAAAAATTCCAATTAATTTTTAATAATAATAATAATAAACGTTTTGCACATTTCCACCTTCAAAGCATATGTGCGCCAAATTTTGTTTATAGGTTAAACGGTCTGATCTGTAGAGCGCCACCACACACACACACATTCATCGTTATTATTAGCAGGTTTTTTAAAAAAATTAATCGATCTCAAGAACGATAAAATTCACATCACCTAAAAAAACAAAGAAATCTATCATATCTGATTAATCATAACAACAATCTGTGTATTTTGGTTAGCAGGTGCCATTTTATACTTTGCACTGTCTGCCCTGAATTTAGAATAACTAGGCTTACTAACAAATATGCGCTTTCGGCAATATATTTCATAATTTCGATTTTCAAGACTAAATTAATTTAATAACAGGAATCTAGTCAAATACATTCGGAAAACAGTTATTTTAATTTTACATTTTTAGATTCACATAATTTATATATATATATATATATATATATATATATATATATATACACAAATTTCTTTACTTAGTAACTAAATTAATAATTTAACTGTCTTGCTGCCTGTCTGCTTTAGCTCGGTAATTATACAATTCTCTTGTCAGTAAATCACCACTTCAGAAATAAAAAATCATAAAGCTGGATGGCCAAAATTCAGTACTAACATTCATAATTGCAATAAATTTCAACTTATTTACTTCATTAACTTGAAAATATTTTTTAAGCTCACAAATCTGATAATTGATCTTGTCAACTTCATCATTAAATACAAGAAAAATATTTAGCTACCAAGAGCATTAAACACAGTAAGAAAAGATACCTTGGTAGCTAAATCTCATTATCCAATGGTAGAGAAGGAGCATATATCATTATATTTTTTACCATGTTATATTTCTGGCACTATACATAATAAATTTTTCTAAGTCTGACTACTTAAAATGCTTTAGTAAAACAATTTTCTAGTTTCCCCCCCCCCCCTTTCTCTTGTCATCAGAATTCGGAACAGTAGCTAAAATCTTCTCTTCTTTTGGTCTTCAAAGTTTGAACACTTTGGCACAAATGTAAGAAATTTCGGTGTTCTATTTTTCCTCCCTCATAATTTTTAGAACAACAAAATAAATTCATTAATATCATGGTTTGAACTGCCATAATCTGAAATAACATTTACCTCCTTTTTGTATTTATTTACCTATATGGAAAAACTACACAATGTTCCTTTTTTCTTGCTACGCCATTTCCTTTGGAAGGAATAGAATTCAATACCTTTGTAACCTCATTAGGATCATTTCAAAAATTGAGAAATTTAAACAAAATATCATATCATTACTAAATACTTTTGGATTGCTGCACATTGTATGATATAAAACAGAAGCAAAAATTTTGCTGTCATTGCAATCATTAAAAAGATAATTGATTTTTCTTTGCAATGTATTTAAACCTTTTTAGTGCAATAATTATTTCTAAAATTAATTACAAAAAATGTTGAATCCTGATACAATCTTTATTATTTGATTAAATATCTTAAATCATTAATTTTGATTTAATAAGCATAATTGAGCTGATTAATCAAATTTCATTTCACCATTGTTAACCTTTTTAGACGAGATTTACGTCACCAAGGTTTATTTGTATTTTCTGTTGAATACCTCTCTCTCTCGGTCTCTCTGTGTGTGTAAAATGCATAAGAGAGAGAAGACAGACAAAGTCAATATCTATTTATTTTTAAGGCTACAAAAGGATAACTTCAAAATAATCTTACAATTCTTAGTTTAATATTACAACTTAACATTTCTTTACAATTAAAACAATAAACTAAACTGAAAAGTAGCTATTTTATGTAGCTAAGATAAACCCATTTTAAATAAATGACTAGAATGGGGTACATTATTGTAAAAACATCAAATGCATACTGATGTGCAAGATTACATTTATTTTCAACAAAGAGTTAATATGTTTCAAATAATAACCAAAATTTTCTGACAATTTTCATTAATTTAATATTAATCAATATATATATTTTTAGAACAGTCTTAAATTCTGTAAAAAAGACAAATTATTTATTTATGTAAGCAATAAAAAACCAAAGCAATGCAAAAAAAAAATATTCTGAGATGGCATTATTATTAATACATTCATAATATATTTGACAATAAAAAATGCCAAAGAAAACAGAAATTATGTAAATAATATTTTCAATTTCAATTACTTTTAAAAGTACCATACACTTGATATGTTTATTAATTTGCACTCTTTTCAGAGACTGAAACACATTAAAAAACGTCTGTAGTTACCTTGGTAAGGAATTTATTTTATTTTATTTCTTGAGTGTATATTAACAAAGGAAATAAACAATTTAAAGTATGTACCACATTCTTTGAAGTCAAAATAATCAGTGTAAGACTATTACATTTTTTGTTTTATTTTTAATGTATTTTTTTTACTAAATTTATGGCATTCTGGCAACATAATAGACTTTAGCAGTACAATTTGAAAATAAAAAAGTAAGTAAAATATGATACATTCATTGTTTAAGTAGGATATATAGTAACCAAATTAATGTTAGTAATAATGTAAGTCAAATATTTATGAATAATAAAAATTTAAAACCTAGTCACTCTTCATATAATACTATTTTACAAACAAAGTTAATTTTTTTAATGTAATGCAAAAATAATACAATACATTATACTGGAACAAATGTATAAAACACAAATACGTTTTAAGATAGTTACCCATTATATCACACAAATGTAAGTACTCACCATAGTACAATAACACTAAATTAAAAATAATAACATAGAATCAACTTGAAATATTTGAATAAATATCACAACTTAGAAAAAGGGATAAGAAAATCCACACTAACGAAACAAAAAGACATATTATCAACAAAAAATTATTAAAAAGAGTGTTTAAAAACAGGATGTGGGGGAGCACACAAGCAAATAATGTTGCTTAATACATATTTCCTTTCAGACTAGTGTATAAACATTTGGCAGGTGGGAAAGGTACTATGTAATCTTGCTTCAAGGTATAAGCTAGATATAAAATTTAAATACTTGTCACATTTATTTAGCACTATAACTTGCTTACTTTATATATCACCCTTTTATGCCTGCAAATCATTAAAATACAGGTACTAAGAATATACAATAAAAATATAAGCTTAAAAAAACTAAAATTTAAGTAGCTCTTTTTGTTCTTTTCAAGATCCAATATTTTCATTTTAAATATAAAAATAAATTTAGAATTCAGAAATATAAAATCTTCGAATACATAAAAGAACATCAAGGAACAGAAATACTTAATTTAGCCAGACAGTAAAATCTTGAAGTTGATAATGATTTACTAAACAACTAATAATCAATGAGTTTATAGAAGTGCGTGAACTTTAGAAGCCAGATTCAAGTACTTTAAAAGGGAAAAAAAAAAAAGGTTATAATTTTTGCAGATATTAGATTTTAATGAGGAATACACTCAAACAACATCACAAGATTTTTTTTTTTGTTATGAAAAAATTTCGTAGAACGAATGTTTTAAAAAATCATTGAGTTTTTCATATGTTTCTTATATTTTATGAGAACATCAGCATTGACAAAATTCCAATTTGAACAGAGTCCTATTCGAATATTTTGTATCAATATGTATAAAATTTTATTCACTACAGATTTCATACTTTTTCTTCCAACAACTGTTTTCCTGGCCCTTTGCTTTAATAAATTGCTTCATAAATAAGCAGTATATACAATTTTAAAAAATTTAAGCATTTGATAGTCTTTGAAAAATAAATTTCCAATTAAAAAGTATTGATAATTTTAAAATATTGAGAAAACTGATTTAGATAATTTGCTTACCTATAGCAATGGTGTAAAATTAAATAGAGAGTAAAATAATTAAGAATATATTGAATATAAGAAGTTCTATTTTTAAAAACTTCAACAAATTAAAATTTAAATTATAAAAAAAGTTTTATTAAGTGATCCATATAAGAAAATTAATATGAAATGAACTATTAAATTCCCAGAAAGTATAATATATTTCACTCATCAAAGAGGGAGGCTTAGGATGTTATTTCATACATATAACTTTAATTACAATTTAGATAAGGCTTAATTATAACTAGCAATGACTAAATGGAAATATTGATGTATAAATAATAGACAAATATTTTTCACTTTAATTAAATATAGGAAGAAATACTCTCTTTACTCTATTATTCAATTATCTGATGATTAGATAATACTAATTATAAGTACATAACATTAATATAAAAGAAATAAAGAATTGATAATACAGTTTTTAGATTAAGTAACATCAACATTTTAGAAATCTGACTAAATTTTAACCAAAATTAGATCAGAATACTAGAGAGAAATGCAGCTTGATAAATAAAGTACTTTGTTAACACAAATTCAAAAATAAAATCCAGGAAATAAAGATTCACTGTGAATCCTAGAGTACATATACAGTACTCACTATTTTTCAAATACTTATTCTTATACTCCTAAATCTTCGTTTCAGCTAAAACTAATGAGATTCTTATATTTTTTAAATGCTTTCAAAAAAATTAACATAAGAAAAAAAATCTAAAATTCACCCAATAAAACATGATTAAAATATATCACAGTACTAACTAAGATAGGAATAACAATAAATAATAAACTTAAGTAATATCGGGACTACATGCTTAAAGACAAAATAAATCAATAACATGATTGTAAAATTGCCAATGTCAAATTTTTATAAAAGATTAGAATCGTTTTGACACAAGAAAACATTTAATTTTATGTAGATTACATTATTTTTGAGTTAATTAAGTAACAATTATGCAATATTTAAACTAATCATAAAAAATTGCAATATTTTAATTTGATAGCTAATAAATGTCATCATTTAATATTAAATTAGCAATTATCAAATGTTTTCTTTACACATTATACATATAATTAAGTAATATTACATTCTTTATACAAATATGCAAAGTGTAATATGGTCTACATGCATATTGAAATGTGAGATAAGTGGAAGACAGCAGAGATTAATAAGAGTGGCCAGGATAAAAGATATTTTCAAATGCTGCCAAAAACATATTGCAATATTCCTTCTTTCTGGCAACATTTTAAACTTTTTTAAACCAGTCACAATTTTAGAAGGCCCCTTACAGCAAATGCATTCCACATCAATTAGCAGAAGCAGTGAAAATTGAACATTACGTTTGGAGAAACTCTATGAATAAAACTTTTAAGTTCAAATTACATTGAAAATCAAAATAATTTTTTAAAGTATAACATTAAAGCATTGCTCAAAATATATCTGTCAGTTTCATTTCATATCAAAAATCAAAATTATTAATAACAGTAATGGAACATTTTACAAATATATAATCAAATATGAGTATATGGTATAAAAATTTAGATATTTTTTTCAATTACAACACTATTTTCAGAGTCAATGCAATAAATAGAAAAAAAAGCAATTATATATTTCTGCAAATACACTTATGATATCATAGATTTTTCTAATGTTTTATATAATGAGAAAACAAAATATATGATGTATTACCTATGACTAGTTAAAACTTTCTCATTCATTTGTATATGAGAAATACGTGTTGCTAGAAAATCATTAATTGATTGATGCTAAAAATGGCAGACACAATAATCATAGTAACTATTGCCAAAAGAAATAAACAATTTTGCATGTATTTTCCTTCAAAATGGGATTTTAAAAATTCAATGAGGGAATGATGATGGATTTGACTAAAAATTCATTGAGGAAATACATAAAATAATACTGTAAAATTAAGAATAATTGAATCAATATTGAAACTTCTGATACATTTCACTTTTAAATATCTATTTCATAACTTCACTGCAAAGGAGAAGCTTTATGTGGCAGTAAACCTTTACTGTAACCAGTGAGAACTTCATGATAAAAAGCATGCACTGAAAATAAAATAAAAAATTAATTTTAAAAACAAATATGATTTTAGAAGGTTATATATATATATATATATATATATATATATATATATATATATGAATTAGACATACAGTTGTAGCACATGTCATGTAGTACAAAATACAATTTTCTGCTTTCATACTGACATTAATATAGCCAAAATGATAAGAAACTCTTATTTAGAGATACAGAAAATATCATGAAAACATATCTAAAATGAGTAGGTGTTCAATTTGTTATTTATAACATAAGAAGAATCAGAATAACGATGCATTTTGGTAACAATGGAACAATTTTTTAAACCATTTTAAAATTTAATCATAAAAAGCAAAATGAAAAACATTATTTCTCAAAAACGTCATCCTAAGTCAAAGAAAATCTTAAAAGCCACATCTACTCATCACCTTCTATATATCATACATAAAAAAAAAGTAAGGGAACGGAAATGAAATGCAGATATAAAGCATAAAATAATGGTTCTATGTTTTATTTCTGCATAGAATAATGTTTAGAAATTCATATAATTTCTAACTACATGGCATTAGAAATTATATGAATTTATAATGTTTATATGTTTCATAACCTATGGTTCATATGCTATAATGTTCAGAATAAAAGCAAAAGGCTTCATCGTTTTAGAAAATCAGCATCAGTTTAAAATGTTTTTATTTAATAAAATTTTTATTTAAATTTTTTTTTCCAATTTCAATTTATTACTTTACTAAGCTTCATGACTCAATCCTATTAAAATGTTTTATGAATTCCCTTGAACTATAGTTAATACAAAAAAATATACTAATTATAATTATAAAAATAAACTTACAAACAGATTTATTAGGTTCACTAAGTAACTGGAGTCTTGAAAATGCAAATTTATCAAAGCTTTCATGTTGCCATAGAGCATACACTAAAAAGAAAGAAAAAATGTATAAATAATTAGATAAATAAAACTGAAGCAATTGAAGTTTCAAGTATATTAATAAAAACAATTATAATTTTCAATAATATTTCATTATAAATTAAAACATATGAAGCTTCGATATTTTATTAAGTTGTATCCATATTACATTTTTAAATTTAAATGTAAATTTCATTCCTTGAATGATCAGATATTACTTAACAATTCAGCATCTAAAATGTTTAATATAATGCATTATAATATTCCAAAAATATAAGTTTTTTGCTATTCATATACTATATTATCTGATTAATAATCAGACACTATCATTATAGATTTTTAGTTAAAATATTTTTGGATCTAATAAGCAGTTAAGGTAAAGTTGACACACCAAAAAGGCTTTCAAGAAAATAAAATATAACTGTAGCCAATTCCATTAACAAATGAATGGACAAAATTCTTTAACACTATTTTTACATTTATTTCCCTTTCAAATATTAAACACTTAGGAAAAAACTTGCATTATATATATATACAGTCGATTCCGGTTAATCGGACCACATCGGGAAGCGATCATTTTGGTCCTAATAACCGGCTGGTTCGATTACACGAACCTGCTCTAAGCTACAAGACGAGACGTGCTATACGTTACATATTAAAATGTCATTATGACCTTTACTGTGCGGCACACGCGTATCATGAACATACAAACAAGAACTACTGTTGCTTATGAACTTTATCCATTAAAAAACAAATTTACAAACAAATTCTTCGAAACGATCTACACGATACTCGGCATGCGAAGCACAATAAAAAAAAGTTCTTATCAAATTCCAGTCAAAGTTTGAAGAGCTTATCCAGTGTGATCTGGCGCGTTCTGTTGACGGACTGCACTTGAACAAAAACACTACAAACATCTAAAGCAGCAATGGGACTGCCTTCATTTCACTCCTGCATGAAATAGCGACGCAAAGTTTCATTGCATTTTCTAGCATCCTGTGTTGTCATTTGCACCAACTCATTAGGGGCATCATCATCACTTTCCTGGTCTTCCGATGCTGTAGTGTGTTTTACTGTAATTCGAGCAACAATTTCAGAGTCGTAATCTTCATTTGCATCGTAGCATTGAAACTCGTTGTCGATGGACAGAAATTCTTCGTAATTTTCGACCTGTTGAAGTTCCACATGTCTCTCACCATTTTCACTTTCAATCAGCATGTCCACATCCACCTCCAAGACCAAATGCTTAAAGCCACAGTGAGAAATACAGTTCTGAATTGTCTCACTGCTTATATTTTGACAGCTATCGGCCAAAAATATAACTGCTTGTAAGATGTTGACCATTGCACTGACTTTTCTGGCTGTTGATGATGATGAGGTCAGCAAACTTTCTTTAATTGCTTCAATGACGTAATTAACCAACCTTTCACGATAAAAGGTCTTCAAATTTTTTATGATGCTCATGTCCATTGGCTGTAACAAATCTGTGGTCCTGGGAGGTAGAAATTCCAGGTGGATGTTTTTTCCAGGCATTTTGGCAGGGGAGAAAAGACACGCGCAGTTCACAGACTAAAGTGTTCCGAAGAAACTGGTTTACATGGGATTTCATTTCCAGAAAAGCGGAGAAGCATGGTTCCTCACTGGCGGCTACCGAACTGCCCGTTCTAAGAAACAAAGTGCTTGCACACCTCCCACTGGATCTTTTCCCTTTCGGACTTCCTGCTGTACACAGGCGATTTGTGGCTTCTTTTTCATCTTCCCTGCCACGTTCTTTGGTCCGTTTAAACGGAATTTTGGTTCAAATAAGAGAATAATATTAAGCTTATGTACATAGGATTTGTTTCGGTTCTTTAAGATTCGGTCCGAATAAGCGGCTGGTCCGATTATCCGGTGGTCCAATTAACCGGATTCGACTGTATATATAAAACGTTTTAGATTAGTTTGCTAAATTACGCTAAAAAAGATTTTTTCCACAAAGATACAGAAAGATTTTATTTAAGGCGTTTTAAACAGATTAAAAGCATTTAGAAATGTTTTAAAAGAAAATATGCAAAGAAAGATACCTGTATTATGAGGACCAAATATTGATGTAAAGCAAGCAACAAGAACTGAATTGGTGCTCTTCAATTTTAATGAGCTTAGTTCCATAGCAGCTTTTAACCTTCCATCCCAAATATCAGTGTGACTGTTCATATTGAATATTTGCAATTCATAAACACCTTTAAAAAAATCAATAATAATTCATTTACATCTAGTCACACTAATCATTCCTAGATTAAATAAAAATCTGATATAATTTAGAAAATTTCTTATCAGAAAATTTAAAAGAAGAGATATTACCAGACTTGCTAGGTAAAGTAATTAAACTCCATGGCAACAATGTCATTGTTGCATTTGTTTGACTTATCCACATTGCTGATACTTTATTTTTGTAATTCGTTTGCCATTCCATATCCTTTGCCAGTGCATCTCGTACTTTAGCTCTATGTTCATGATTATCTAATAAAAAAATAAAAGAAATTTAATAAAAGGAATATTTAAATGCATATAAAAATATATATAAAAAGTGAACTAGGTGAATATAAGTGAAATATATACAAGAAGTGCAATTAAAAAGGGGAAAAGCAATAGGCACTAACCATATTCCCATATGTGGATAATTTCATTCAAACCTCCTAATTCTGTAATCCAGAAACCAAACAGCTTTGAGTGCTTAATGCGAAGATGAAAATTATCTTCGGTAAATCTTATATATTCTTTGTAATCTTTTGGACGCACAGTGTATGTTCTAATTTCAAAGATTTTTTGTGATTCTTTATTGCTTAAATTCAGCCCATCAACATCTGTTACTTTGTGAGGCGTGTGCAAAGGTGGTACTGACAAATTTCTATTCTGGCTGTTCCAATGGTTGAATCCATTATGGCCTCGGTGTCGAAATAAAGCCTGAAAAAGAATTTTAAAAAGAGTTTCTCAACTAAAAATTAAGAGCGTAGTTTTATAAAGTCAAAATGACATTATAAAATTACACTTTTAATTTTTAGTTGAGAAACTCCATTAAAAATATTAAGACAAAACAAGAATTTGAAAAAAAAAATAATAATGCAGTATTGATTTTTGGTAAAAATTATGTAATAATTTAAAATAAATTTAATTAGTAGGAAATATGAAACAAAACAATGTAAATTTTTTATATAGTAAATGTTCTGTACATCTTTTATATAAATTAAGGAAATAAAAATACTAATAATGTGAAAGCAATTTCAGATACTGCGAAACAATTAGAATTTTTTTAATAACTCACATTAGATAATATATGCAGAGTTTAACCCTATGTATATGCTAACTATGACATTTTCCACCATTTGCAGGTAATCCTCTTGTTTTTAAACACTCAATATACTGACTATAAAAGAAATTTAATTAACCAAATTACTTGATGTTCCTTAAATGAATGCTTTTTTTTTTTTTTTTTTTGAAAAGACAAGTAGTTTAAAATAGTTAAATCTCTAAACGATTTTATTTTAGAACAAAACATCATCAATATATTTTGTGGAGTTTATTATTTGCATGGAAAATGTTGAAGCATTCAAAGAGTGTAAATTTATTTTATATCAACATTACTAGAACAGCTATAACTTTTTGATTATGTATGGTAATGCTGTTGTACCAGACTTTTTTTCTTCCCTTTGCTCCCAGACCAGTACAACTGCTGTTTGAGGCAAGTCATGATACCCTTCCCTCAAGTAAACTTTTCAGCAGTACTGTAAACTGCTCCATAAAATAATTTGCCTATTGTTTAGCAATTAGCTTGGAGCTGATGAATTCGGCAAGCCATGTTTTGCAGATTTTTTTTCTTTTTTCTCAAAACAAGCTGTCTTAAATGTATGACATGAATAGGCTTAATTTCATTTGTTAATTATTCCAGACCAAATTGAATGGTCTTTTTACACATCTCATAATTTTGTATTATTACTTTTCTCATACGAATAATATCAATCTCAAATAGGGAATGCTGATCTAAATTGAGAATTTATGCATATAATAGCTTTATGAAAACGTTTTCAGAAAAAGAAATTCAGAAATAAAACTACTTTTTGTCATAATATGGTCAGAAGTATAATATTATGTTGGAAAGTAGTAATTTATAAACAAATTACCAGCACTAGATTCACACATGAATTAACATACAAGTGAATATCAATTACTATATACCAAATTCTAAGTAAAACATATACAATTTTAACTTATTGAATTATATTTTTAAAATTCAATAAATATTTGCATTTCAGAATATTTTTCAATTTAACTGCAGATTGTGTAAAACTCTAAGTGTGCTTTTCAAAAAGCCATACATGTTATAAAAGTTGAAATTCTCTACAAAAAAATTTAAATTTTCAATGCACATGCTAAGCATTTAAAATGTAATAAAAAATATTATTATTTATTTATACTCAAAAGCTTCATTTAAGTAAAAAAAATATAATTGATTTTATTAAACATAGCATATTAATAATAAAATATTTTATTATGCTTTCAATCTATAGAATAAAAGAACAGTGTAATCTGTGTGATGCACAAAGAAAGAGAACACTTTTAAATATAAAATACAAACCACTAGAGTCTTAGAATATTACACATAAATTGTTTTTTTAATGATTTGTTATAAATATAAAAATAAAATAAAGTTTGCATCGTAACATTCAAGCTTTAAAAGAAATAAATTCAGCAATACTTAAATAAATTTTAATTATTTATTACAATTCAAAATAAATTATTTGTTTAATAGGCCAAATAATTAATCAGTAGTGAACTTCATATAATTTATTTAGCATCATAATATTTAATTTGATGTCTTTTTGTAATTTGCTATTTTAAGCAGAAGAAATGAATTAAAACTGTGGTGTGAGGCCTCATCTAAGATCCAGAGAAAATAAAATCACAAAACAGCAACTAGTTTAATATAAAGGGGTGAGACAACTATTAACACTGTGGGTGGTCAAATTTGAAGGAATAATTTTCAATTTTTTTAGAATTTTGTTCCCATAATAACCTAAAGATTAAATGCTGTTTCTTCTAATAAATTTTCATTAATTTGAATTTCACTATACTATAAAATATATACTATCAACTTTCTCAGTTATTTATAATCAGGAAATAAATGTAAATAAATCAATAGATACCAAAGAGAATTGCATTTAATCATTTTACCAACTTAAAACAATATATCACATTTCCATTAGGAGATTTTTTTTAAAAATGATAATCACTGACTCAATTATTAGAAAATTTGTAACGGTTTCATTGCTAATATCAATAAATCTATGTAGTTAATTTTATATCATTGTCCTCCTGCTTATTTGAATTTCAAAATTAGCAGTCATTTTGACTTGATGAATTTATTAAAATTATCTAAAAAAAGTGCTTTTGAACATCATTTTTTTTTTTTTAATTTGGAGTCAAAATTTTAACACAGCAATTTTTTTCTCCAGAATTATGATCAATAGTATCAATCTGATGGGGCGTTTATTTCATAATACTAAAACTTTAATCACCAAAAGTATTTTTTAATCCTTATAGCTGTTTTTAAATGCTTTTATGTATTAATCTCATGCTAGCAATTAACTAATAAAGAATGAATCTTACAAGTACTTTTGTAACTAATGAAATGCCCAAATAGTACTTAGTTAAGGGGACATATACTTTTCGAGCTATAATTAATCATACCATTAACTAGCTGAACTGTTACTTTTTAAGATAATCTTTCATTAACACTTGTAAGTAAAAACAGAATTATTTTCTATCAATAAATTATTTTCATTTTATTTATATCAATTTGATATAAATGCATGAAATAAAATTTGCATTAATAAATTGAAATCAACATTTTTTATTTTTTATTAACAGTGTTCTTAATGATTTTTTAACAATGAAGTAAAAGATCTAAACAATCTAACAGCATGAAAATAATCCATCAAAACTTTTCTAAAAGCAGTGAAAAAATATATCCTTTAATTCATATTCAATGAAAAAATATTACACAAGATGAAAATTCAAATACACAAGATGAAAATTCTAAAAATAATTCAATTATGAGTGAAATTTGCACATCATAGATGTCTAAGTCAACACATATTTATAAAATTATTTAAATATTATGCATATATGTATGTAAACATAATTGTGTAGATGAATAGCTAAAAAGAAGAAATTTTTGTGATTCACCTTTAATTTATTTGACATTGGAGTCAAAGGGAAAACAAAAAGGCATAACAACAATCTACAACAAGACAAAAATACAAAAAGAAAAATTTGACCTTTCTATGATTTTGCTATCAGATTTTGACAGGGATTTTTTAATTACATGTCAACTTAGGCATCTTTTAAAAAGATGCGAAGGTGTTGAGGTTTTTTAGTCCTTTTTTTCCTGATGTGGGATTACAAAATCAGCAAATTTGTTAAAACCCTAGTTACAAATAAATATATAAAAAGTGAGAATTAGATCAGGAAATAAAAGGATATTTTAGAGTGATACTTCATTTTCAATTTTTATCAGCTGAAATGGGTGGGGCTAAGAATAAAATAAAAACTAATTATTGCTAATAAATTATGGGGGCTATATTAATGGAATAATTAAGATAAAAATTAGGATTTAAATTAAGAGCTATCATGTATATATTATAATGTTCATTGATAGGATTATATAAGTTAAGCATTAAAAATATATTTAAAAATGTACTAAAAATATGTTTTTTATTGATATATAATCAAAACAAAATTAAATTATACAAATTTTTAACTTTTTTTTTTTTCTGTACATCCTAAAATGCTCATAATGAAATGAAAAACTACTTATTTAACAAGCAGATTATATATCTAAAAAATTAAAATGAAATGTATGAAAAAACAATAATAAGACAATTACTTCAAATAAAAAAAGAGCATGAATGCATAATATAAGTTTATATCAATAGTTTTATTAATGAATAGTCCATATCCAACACTATGGCCAATTAACAAAAATAAAAGAATATTGATAGCAACATATTTTATAATAAGTGACTTCTCCAGAATATAATAATAATTCAAAATATCAATTCACAGATATGTTTCAAAATTATCACCATATGTGAATCTAAATCGCATAAACAAAACAAAAATGCACAAAATTAACTCAGAATTAAGTTAGATAGAAATAAAATATTACCCCAATAAATCTGCAGCGCATGAACGAAGTCATAGCTGAGTAAAAGTGAGTTACGATGTTATTTGAATCTTTATTAAATTTGTAACTTTGAAAGTAAACAATATTTTATTTTAGGTTAAGATCGAAGTGTATATATTCATTAATGTGATCAGTTTTCATTAAATTAAAAATGCGAATATGATGAAAGCTATGGCCTATTATTGCTGCTACTTCCACTTCACAATTTTTTCAAATTCTTCATTTAATTATGCAATATTCAATATTTTCTCGGTGTACTTGGAAAACGCCGGTCGTCGAAATTTGTTTTGTTTTTCTTTTCTTTTGAAGTGTTGCCAATTGATTAAAAGAGAATTTCCGATTAAAAATATAATTTTCAATTTCAGGGAGAAAAAACCTACAGTGGATCAAAAAATTGAGAGTACACCTTATTTTTACTTGATAAATCCTACTTCCAATATAAATAGCACTTTACCGAGAAGTGCTAACATATTTTTATATTTACACATGAAAAATGGTTTAGTTTAAAGTAAAAATAAAGCACAATCAATGAAAAACTTCTAAACTGAAAAATTTCAGAAGCATTTTAAGTAAACATAAACAGATTTTTGCCTCAAAAAATTGAGAGTACACTTATGAAATTAATGCAATATCTCGCATAAAAAAGAAGAATCACTGCTAAGTTGCATGTCTTTTGTCATTTTTAATGACCTTTAAACGTCATTGCACCAATTTGAAAAATTTTTGTTGATAACTGAAGTTATTTTACCAATTCTGCTCGCAACACTTTTTTTAAAAGGGTTTTAATTATAATATTGTGTTTTTGAACCACATTTTCGAGTATAGCGCACAATTTACGGTAATATTCAATGACAATGATATCGGGATACTGTGTTGGTGTGTGTACTATTGTTTGTAATGAAAAAGACACTACATTTTATTGCACCAAAATTTTAATACTTTTCTTTACATTGCTGAAACCATATGGTTCATGCAATTTGCAACAGAAATTTCTTAAATCATAGGCAAAAAATGTAAGTGCTGAAATTGTGCGAAATGCCATTAGACAAGCTGGATATAAAAGTCGAATTGTTAGATAGAATCCGTTCATCAACTTGCAAACTCAGATAAAGCAATTGAAGTTTTTCAAAAATCTCATCACTGAAAACCATTAACTTTTGGAAGAAAATTATACTTTTGGAAGAAACTCAATATTTTTGGCAGTGACAGTAATCGTGCTGTATGGATAAAGCCCGACACTGCTTTGGATAAAAAAAATTTATGCTCTACATGATGGTGACTGTCATGATTTGAGGTTGCGTCGCTTCATCCAGGGTTGGAAATTTAATTCCTACAGATGACATTATAAATCATATGGTTTGCTTGGATTTACTACTCAGCAATCTAAAGGAAATTGTCAAAAATTTGGGTTTAGATAGAAATTTCATTTTTCAGCAGTACAACGTAACCAAAAAGAATGCAAGTAATGTCAAAACATGGTATATTTTTTCATCGTAAACAGCAATTACACACACCAACACAGAACCTCGACATCATTGCATTGAATATTAACATATATTGGGAGCCATATTTAAAAAATTGGTTCAAAAACACAAAATTAGAAACAAAACCCACTTAAAACGTGCTGCAAGAAAAATGGGGTAAAATATCTTGATACCATCAAAAATTGGTCAAATTGGTGCAATGATGTTTAAAGGTCATTATAAATGACAAAAGACATGCAACTTAGCAGTGATTCTTCTTTTTTATGCGAGATATTGCATTAATTTCATAAGTGTACTCTCAATTTTTTGAGGCAAAAATCTGTTTATGTTTATTTGAAATACTTTTGAAATTTTTTAGTTTAGAAGTTTTTTGTTGATTGTGCTTTATTTTTACTTTAAATTAAACCATTTTTCATGCGTAAAAATAAAAACATGTTCGCTCTTCTCGGTAAAGTTCTATTTATATTGAAAGTAGGATTTTTCAAGTAGAAGTAAGTGTACTCTCAATTTTTTGAGTCTAAGTATGTAAGGGCAAAAAATTTCCATACGATATAAAACAATTGTATAAAATTTAACATCAAGAATAAAGTTTGGTGAAAGGATGCGTTTATATAAACACATTCTAAGAATTAAAGGCACAAGTTATCTAATTTGAGATCGAATTAAGTATTATTAAGTCAAGCAAGTGATAAAAAAAGCCAAAAATTGGAGGTGGTCTCCACAAAACTTTTTCTCAGACTCTCTAATCCCCTTTAAACCATTCGCGCAAAAAACATCGGAGCTTTTATGAGGCATCTTAAGACAGAGAACATCTTACGTGACATTGGTGTACAATAATAGTTACAAAACATTAACCTCTGAAATTAATTTAATAATTTTGATGAAATTACCGTGGGCAGGTTTGGCGATTAATTCCTGACACGTGATTAATAGTATTTGAAAATCGAGTTTGTGTTTTAGGAATCCAACAAACTGAAACAAAAAAAAAAAAAAATGACAAAGGATTACATTTTTAGTCATAAAATATAATACCACATTTGATATAATTAATTGCTGCATTTTGAAACTATCGCGTTTACATGTCTCTGAAAGGGCAAGATAATAAATGGTCAACCCTTTTAGATTTGGCTCAAAGTTTGATAGGTGTCTACCATATAGATGTAAAATCCGTGTTCTGATTTTTATCTATTTAGTTTTCTTCGTTTTGTAATTATTGAATTAAGGTATATTCGGATATCCGGACGGACAGGCTTCCTCTAAATGGATGTTACTCAAAATTTGATAGAAATCTATAAATTTGGTGCAAAGACCATATAGCAAATTTCACCTGTCTAGCTGAAAGTACTTTCGCGTTATCTTTGCCTGATAAACATAGATCATTTTTCCTAAAAATGAGCTTTTCGAACTCATAAAGGTCTAAAGTATAGAGATTTGTCAAAATTCCGAAAAGTATAGAAATATTGATAGGTTTATTTATTTGCATGCTGCAAATATATTTTAAAAATATTTCTGGAAGAACTCTTAGTGAATAAAAAAAAGGATTATCATATTTTTGCATAATGACAACCATTAAACAAATCTTCCAGCTAATGTTGAAATTCTGAGATGTTAGCAGAATCTTTGATGAAGAGTTATTGCGTTTGAAACTGACTAGAATTATAATATTAACTGCAATTTATAATAAGGCAAGCATTGCTGAGGCAGACAATAAAATTTTCCTATTTTAAAAAGGACTGATGAGGGAACTTATATCCCCCCCCGCAATAAAAAAAACCTTTTGATAAATAAATCTAATAGATACAATCAACTGGTAATTTCTGGAGAGTGCAACACATTGTTGTAAGGTTGCCCAAAAAAGTTCATGATGAACTGAACTCTTCCATCTCTATTCAATGGATTTAGAATTTTTTTTATTGCTTACAAAAATGTTACTGAATCTCAAAATCTACTTTGTCTCATTTTGATTTCATGAATAATTTTTGTTCAATACATTGTATAATAATAATCAGTTCTTTCATAGACACTACAAAAATTCTTTTCTATGAAAAAAAAATTAAACTAATTGGAAATCTTTTTAACAGAAATCACTTCAAACAGAATTTGACTAAAATGATAAGTAATTTCACCTTCAAGAATAACTTTTACAGATTCAATTAAATAATAATAAAAAAAAAAGGTATAAAAAATCTATATTTACATTTTTTAATTGCAGGGTGATAAATCTCATTTGAATTATGGATTAAAATGTAACTATTTACAAATGAACTTGGTTTTTTTTTGGGGGGGGGGGGGGGGGGTACAGTGCTTAAAATAACTTGCTTGATATTACAACTATTTGAATGCATTGCTCTGTCTTACACATGTACATGGTTTCATTTCAATATTGTATTAATATTCTAGATGATATCAGGTTATTAATTTTTATTCTTTTTTCTCCATTCATTCTTAAGATTGTTTAATGAACTCCTCAAAAGGAGATATCTATTCAATAAAAAATAAATTCTGATTAAATAAAGTAACAGTCTTTTATTTAGAATTGTAATTTATTTACTTTTAAAAAATATTTTATATTCATTTTACAAGAATAAATTCTACTTTCTATCATTTAATAGATTTTTCATTAATTATTTAAACTGTTTACTAGCCAATTTGTAATGTAACAATAGAAAAATAAGCACTATTAAATCCGCCTGAAATCGACTATTAATTACAATTTGTTAAAAATTACTGACAAGAATGCTTGTATTTCATTGAATTTCAAATAAATGAATTATTTCAATAATATGGGTAAAAATAACACTTGCAGACAAAAAAAATAAAAAAATATCTTTATTATATCAACAAATCTTTTTTAAATAGACTACATATATTATCCTCTATAATTTTATTTCAGATATAAAATGCAAAGCAATGGCAGTGCTTCTTTACTTTTTAGAGAAAAAGCATTTGGGAAAAAAGGAATGATATCATCACATCAAATCATGAACAGAGAAAATAATTAATTATAGTGTTTAAAGTTTTCATTTATATGATAAATACTATCATAAAATTTACTTCAACAAAAAAAAAAAAGGGGGGGGGGGAGAGAGTTGGAACAATGTTCCCAATGAAATAACTGTTGAATTCATTAACTTTTAAAATAAAATTCAACACTCTGAATCAAATATCATTTATTTCAATAATTAGTTGATAATTACATAAACATTTCATGTCTCTAATTCATAAAATAATATAAAGTCTCATACACATCAGCAGGCAATCCTTGAAACATATTCTATTTGAAATTTGGCAACTAAAGGTTATATCTGACACACTCCTCAAAAAACATATGCAAACATTCAAACATGCAGAAAAATTTATGTACAATTGATAATTTAAAACTGCTTCAAAGCAATTTATATATACATAAAGTCGTGCAATTCACTTTCCACCAACCATTTGCAAAAACTATTTTTTTTCTCCTCTTTCTGATACTAAAATCAACTTTAAAATTGATAATAACAATTGATGTACAACACTTCTAACATCTTGAAGTGTTTTAGAAAAGAAGTTTATAATAACTACTTGATATAAACTGTTCACATTATCCCAACAACATGAAAAATAATCTGAGAGGAAATTATTGCTCAACCTTTCCTTATTGCTTAAGTTCACATTTCATTTATTCTTGATGGGCATCAAGCACAATTATTTTGTATTAGATTAGATAATGTAATTAAGGCAAGATAAGAGAAAAGCATGTATTAGCATCACCACAGATTATAAAGAGTGGAAGAGAAAGAAATCCTAGAAAATAAGTTTTCACCTGGATTAATTACAGAATTAGAAATAATTTCCAAATCATAAAAAAATGTAATCAGAAACAGTTAAAATACAAGTTTAAAAATTATGCATATTTATAAATTCCTCATTAAAAAAAGAATTCTAGATTAATAAATGCTTTTTGCATCTTCTGAATTAAAAAATAATATGTCAAATATTTTTTGAGTTCCTAAAGTAGTGAATGAAATCAATTTTGATTGCTAAAAACATAAAAGTGTGGTTTTAAAAACATTAAGGATTTTAAAAAGCTTTTAATAATTGCTTTGTTAGCAACAAAAGTTAAAAATTCCACCACTAAATTCAACAAGATTAGTATAACCAAACTATTCCATTTTTATTTTTCTATCCATCGACTTTAAGGTCGAATATAAATTTAGAAAATAAATGGAGAAAAAAAATCACAATTCATTTGACTAACTTAACACATGTACAGAAAATATCATAAAAGCATAAAATACAATTAAATAACAGATTAATATTTATATACATAGTAAATCTACAACTTTAATACAAGTTTAATTAAGAGATTGCAATTATTATACTCAATATTATTAATAATTTAAGAAATTTTTTTATTATTGATATTTATTAAGAGATAATTTAATTCATTTAAAGACTAGAAACAATGTCATTCAGTTTATTTTTTTGGTATAATACAATTCATAGACAGGCATGTTTTTTAATTATTTCAGTCAAGATTAAGGAAGAAGGTATTAAAACAAAACAAAATAAAAAGATCAAATATATATAGATATATATATGTACAAATTTACATTTTTATTTTATATTTCTTTTATTATTTATAATATATTTAGCTCATTTAATAAAGACACACAAAATAACCACAGATTTTAAAAATCTGTCAGGTATTTAGAAACTTAACAAGACAGTTAACAGTGCTTCAAGAATTATTGATCACTATAATACACAGAAGCAGAATAAATAAATTTCCAGCTTGCCAAAATAGCTAAGCATTTTAAACACAAAACACAAAACTTTTATTCATCCAGCATCTTGAGAAATGTCTGCAAGAACTACTCATGACAATCAGATATCTTTGGTACAGGATTGTAATTTAACTGGAATTTACCTACAAAAAGAAAAAGATGATTCAAAAATTGCAAAAAGTAACATGTCTATTGTATAATATTACAAAATAGCAACTGATTAAATAAGTGTTTTAGCATTAAAAAAATGTCATTGTGAGCAAAGTGAATCTTCACAAATAGTCATAATACTATGTAAGTCATAGTCTAGTCATAATACTATGTAATTAACGTGTATCCTAAGTTCTGAATTTAATTCTCTTTGCATAATCAAGATACAACAAAGCTAAAACATGATTAGTGAAGCTACACCAAAACAATGAGCAATTACATTATTAATTATATTACGATATTAACTTTCAGCCTTCAATCTGATTACTCAAAACCTTCAAATTTAGTAGCATTATAATGACATCTTCATCCAAATAAGTAGAATTTCAAATATTTTTTATTTCTAGCAAATATAGTAAGTGCATGGTGGGAGAGGCTGAGGGATATTCTTCAAGAACCTATTATTTCTTTAGATGGAGTAAATAAATCAAGCACAAAATGATCAATATAAGCACAAAAGCAACTACAACACAAATTTTTTTCAACTTATTTCACACATTCAGAAATATAGTAAAAAATCATGCTAGTATTTTAACACATAGTTGGTAACCAAATTCTTTTTATTAAAAATATACAAAAAGGAAAATAAATTTAACATTTATGCAATGTAATTTACTGCCACTGAAAGCCAAAATTGTTATATATTTTTTGGCAGGAAATATTAAAGTTAGGGAAAGCTATGATTAAGGGAATGAATTTATAACAAGAACAAAAGTTATATAGGAGTTAAATGTACAATTCATTTTAAAAATTGTCAATACAAAAACATTGAGTATTATATTATTTGAATTCAGAAGACAAAAACCTTATTACATTATTAAACCTTACTTTATTTATTATTATAAAACCTTATTCTTTATTATTATTTGACATTTAAAAGATAATCTGAACTGCCTAAAATATGAGCCCCAAAGAAAATTAAATTTTTAAGAATTAAACAGCTACTACATTAGTTATTTATATTAATGAATTATTAGGCTGTTAAATGGTTAGTACAGAATGTATTTTAAAAATTTTATTACCTTATTAATTCATATGATAGAAAAGCAAGAATTTGATTGAATCAAACTTACCATAACTATAGTAAGTACAAATTAAAAAGTGTACATACCACTAAATGAAAGCTAAAGTCCTACTTCAGTGTTAAAAACTGGCAAAATTAGGCCACTGAATGTTTTGATAAATGGATGAATAACCAATAATTTTTTTTTCCAGTTTTAATGCTAAAATATCATTGTTGTGAACATTAATTTTAAAAGGCATGGCAGTTATCAATTAGAAACAATTAAAACTTATTTTCATACTTAATATCTTGCACCTATTTGAATCACTCTATTTTTTTAAAAAATTTACTAATCACCGAGTGATGTTAAATGGTGTTTTTGGTAACAAAGCAAGTGCTGCCCAGAGCACTTCTAGCAATATTTCGCAGCTCCATAAATTAGCAAAGGAAAATATCAAACAAAACAAAATTTCGGTAAAGTTCATAAAAGCAGACTGAAATGATACATAGGTGATATGAATGCTGCCATACAACAATAAGGTAATAAAGATCAAGTTCTGTGCTACATATGCTAGCATTTTATTTGCATAGATAATGCAGATTAATCTTCTTTTTTTTTTAAAGTAAATTTATATTTCTATAAATAGGAAATTATGCTGTACCTGACTTGTTCATATCATCCATGGTTTGCTCTTTACATTCTGGACCACGATGACCTACTTTTCCACAATTATAGCACGTTATCAATTTCACAGATAGTGCAGCAGTCTGAGGAAATGCTCCATAACACTGTGTTACTGGAGTAGCAGCAACTGGACTCTGTGTGGATGGGGATTGTATTGTAAAAGTTTGTCCTGGATATATAAGCTCTGGGGATATTGCAGTCATTCCATTTGGCAAAGTATAACTAAAACCTTGTCCAGAATTTGTCATTCCAGCTTGTGGAACAAAACCATTTGGTGGTGTTTGTGCCTGAAGGAATGGAATGGAATGAAACAAGTTCCATGTTGGCATTCCAAGGTAAGACATGGAAACTGGCACAGCAGCAGGCTGTGGATTAGCTCCTGGAGACATAACAGATGGTGAAGGAGCAGGTGATGGCCGAGCAGAATTTGTTGTAAAGCACGAACATGAGACAGCAGTCAACTGTGTAGAAGCGTTCAAAATATAACCAGTTGCATAAGGGGGATCGGCAGTCTGTTGTACTGGTTTACTGACAATATCACTGTCCCTTGCTACATTTGAATTCTTAGGAGTATATCTATTACTGGATGCTCCTGAGTGAGTAACAGCAGTCACATTACTACTCCTATGAGTAGTGATGCTGCAACTGGCACTGGGAACAGTTGTGCAACCAGATGTCACAACAGGAAATGGTGATACTGTTGAAATTGGCAGACTAGAGGGAGATAACACTCTGTCTGGAGTTGCAGCATGAGTTCTTTGTGGTCCTGGCAAAAATGTATTAAGAGCACTTGGGAGGCACAAGGGAACCCTTGAAAATTGATTATCAAAAACAACAGCACCTGGGCTAAGATGCTGGGCTCCACTATTTGTTCGACATGTAATAGGTAAGTATGCAGGTTTCATACTTTGGGGTGGAGGAATCGGTGTAACAATAGAGCTATAAGGAACAGCAAAAGGAATGACAGACACAGAAGAACGATTTGGATTTCCTTTCATACAGACAGAATCGTCATCTGTTCGTTTAAAAGGTGAATCAGAAACTGTTGCTGCTGCCTCATCTACTTTGCACATTTCACTTACAGCTTTAGACAGAGATCCTAAATAAGAATAAAATTAAAAATGTGTATTATTTCGTATTTTTATAACTGTTTAGAGAAATATAATATCATTAATTAAATTTTATTAAAAAAATTTGAATATAAGAAGTGTTAAAATTAATCTAAAAATGATTAAAACTACAGATAATACAAATTAATGTGTTAAATTATTTTACTTGAAAATTGAAATTTAAGGATATTTTAGAATCAAAAAGGGCAAATTATAACAAAAGAAAATTTTAATTTTCAAAATTAATCTTGATAAATTATTACTAACAAAATGTTTTATAAAATGTTTAGTTACTTTCTATAACAGAAAAGAATTTAATTACTTTTTTCTGTGTTTTCTTCATTGCCAGAACTGAGAGAGCTACTTTGATTACAAGTTTCCCCTGGTGAAGGACTTTGTGGTGGACTTGAATATTCAGAGCATACTGGTGAGCTGTCATTGCTATTATGTAGGATTGGACCAGACTTCACATAGAGAGCACTTTTAGGAATGTAACAGCCAATTATTCCATTGGGAGGGCTGAAATTACAATAAATATTCTCTTTTAGGTGTTTAAATAAAGATGCACCGTTAAATTCTATTTTAGATACACATGCTTCTTCAATAAAACTATAATATTTTAAATAAAAGTTGCTTGTTTTTCCACAAAGACAAATATTAATTGAGTAAGGAAAAGAGCAAAATGAAATTGAATACAGTTTTATAGGTACAACACCTAGTAATATTTAACCAAATTGAAAATAACATTGGATTTTATAATTTTATGCTCATTAGATATGGATAAACTAAATACAAAAGAGCGAATTCATTACTTATGCACTTCTATATGAAATGACAGATAAGGACATATAATCCAAGAAACAGCAATATTCAAGAAATACATGGCTATATGTAAAAATAATACCTTTTACAATCAGGATCCTTTGGTAATTTTGCTCCTGTATCCTTGATAATGCTTAAGGCTTCCAGTTCTTGAACAGGCAGGGCTTGAAGCTAAAAAAACAAATATTCATTTAGAAACAACAAATTGTTATGCAATTTCACAACTAAGATTAATAAGCCAATCCTCTTGATGACTATGTAAACAGTTAAAATAGCTGCACTGTTGAGGTATGTATTGCTAAAAAACAACCATCAGAAAATTACGTTCAATTTTCTTGTTTGCATGCTTAATATGACTGCTACTAAAAATTGCACAAAGTAACACAATTTAAATCTCTGCTTGATCTTATAGTTTTGAATAGACTAAGAGACATAAGATCGTGAATCAATGGCACATACTGGAATCAAACAGGATGATGGTTATTTTCAAACCTCAGCCATTTGGATGGGAACATTTGTCATCTAGAGTTAGGAATTCATATGATTTAGTAAATAGAAATACCATGGATTAATCAAAGCGAGTGGTAGGAAATACGTGGTAAAGAACTCCAAATAAGAAAACAAATAAAAGTGTATCGAAGGCCCTCTTGTCAGAAATAAGAAATAGAACTTGGGTTCTGTGTAAGAGATAATCTAAATATGGCTTTTTCTAAATATGAACAATTTAGGTGATTTTCAGTCTTGGAAAAGAACAGAAGTGATAATGCGAAATAATCTTTGTTTTCATTGTTTAATACCTCATAAATTAAGTGAATGTTATTCAGTTAAAAATTGTTTTTGTTCAAAGCCTCATCATAGAATGATTCATCTCAAACATGAAGATTCTAGCTACTCTCCATCTCAGTTGAAATTCAATGTACCTGCTTTTATTCCAAAACAGAGTGAAGAAACTTTGGAAGCAGGTCCCAATGGCCTTGAGAAGGGAAAGGCATAAAAGTCCTTTAAAGTATTATTTGTGCATTTATTAAAAATAAATTCTCACAACAGGTTAAGGTGAGATGCCTTCTGGATAGTGGTTCTCAATCTTATTTGTGCACTAGGTCATGCACATCACAATTTTAAGAAAATAAATACCATGGATTCATTTGTGCTAGTATGTTAACAAAAAATCATGTAAGAACTTCTGTGGGAAATAGGGATAAAAGCTATGAGAAGGAGTTATTAATGCTAATGGTCAATAAAATAATCCAATCTTTGGATTATTGGATTAATCTTTGATCCGATCTTATTTCAATTTGGATGTTAATATTTTAGAGCATGTGCCTTTAGTTGACCCAGAGTTCAAGGTTCCTGTCAAATCAATATGCTGCTTCAAGTAGAGGTCTATAATGAGCTGCTGAAACTGAGAAAAAGATATGTTGAAAACTTGCAAAATACTATCTTTGATTATGTTGTAAGTGGGATTGTAGATCAAGTAGGGGAGGATGATTGTTCATTGTGGGTTGGTTCTCAACGATAACTTAAACAAAACCTTGAATTGAACTCCAGTGCTCTAGCGACCTCTGGTCTGCTAAACGAGTACTCCAATGAATTCCAGACAGTGAAGTCTGAAATGCCTATATCTTGAGTGTATGTGTTAACAAATAGTGAGAAGTCTTTTTTACATGATAAATTGTATGAGTAATAATTATGTAAAAATTCTTTACTAAAGATTTCTAAATAATGTGAAAATGACTGTGATACTGCTTGGCTCTCTGCCTCAGAGCTAGACCTGGCTGAAACTAGACTGATCCGAATGGTTCAAGGGAAGGTCTTTTTCAGCTGCAATTCAAAACCTCTACAGCCATAAAAGTGTCTAGCCGAATAGAAAAATAAAAATTTTTAATCCTTTCCTAGACAGGGATTGGATGTTGAGAATAGTTAGAAGCCTCAGAAATTTAAATTTGCCTTTTATTAACCAAATAAGAAGCATTCATAAATTGGCAAATATAACCATTATATATTTCTCGGTGCATCCTCCCTTCTACACTGTGTAAGACAAAGTTTTTTCGCCTACATTTTAGGTCCTTGTGTAGAAAAATAATGCACGAGCTTGTTTCAGAACTAAACCAACAGCTACCAACTCAATTAATGGGCAATTTACTCCAAGATAGTAGTTCCAGAGAATCCCTTTTATTGCTCTGATGTAGATTTTTATGACCAGATATTGCAACCAGAGAAAAGGTATATTGCATAAAATGTATGTTTGCATGTTTTCAATTCAGATTAAAGGCATCAGATATCGCATCTGATGCCTTTATCACAAATTAAAGCAATTCTAAGTTGTAGAGGTAAGTGTGCAAAGTTGTATTCTAATAATGGCACAACCTTTGGGGGAAATAATCAAGAAATTAAGAGACTTCTAACACTGGTTACGATGCCTGATGAGAATTTTGCAGGCTTCTTATTGAGTAAGGCTGGAAATTCATCCCTCCAAGAGCACCTCCCTTTAGTGGTCATCTTGCCAAATCCCCTCAATTACCTATCAAGAACATCACTGAATATTTATGGGGATATTTCAAAACTTTTCACTAAATTTCAAACACCATCTAAGCTTTTAGAGTTACAGATTATTCTCCAGAAAAAAGGGTTTCATATTCTATTAAATGTTGATTATGACCTCTTATATCCATCCCAAGATGCATACAATCTGTAATTAGGTTAATAGATTGTCAAATTTTCTATAAATAAAGTTTCTTTTATTTCATGGGTATTCATATTATTTTGTCAACTATCTGTATAAAACTGACCATAGCAACATAATATTCAAAACATATAAGAGATGTGATAATGACAAATAAGTACAAGAAAAACTACTACTAAACAATTTAGAAATATTATATATATCAATAAGGAATTTCTATTTATCTATTGAAATATTCATATAAACTGTTTAAAGTATAATGGACTTAAAAACTAAATAATAGAAAGTAGAAATATGTTTATAATGAATCAGTAGCCACAGTTTCTGTAATGAAAAGAAGTGCATAAATGAATCCAATTTATTCAAATTCACAGAATAGTTAACGAATTGGGGAACAGTATACTGAGTGCCATTCATTCATTCACTATGACCAGTTAAATATACAGACTATTATATTGAAGTGAAAGACAAATATGATGTATTGGTTTATTTTAATAAAATTTAAGTGCTAAATAATAGCTACTTTTATATCATTAAACCAGGAATAAAAGAAAACTGTTTCATTTCACTGATTTTGAAAAATTTAGAAAATAGTTACAATAAAAAGAGGTGAGACTATCAGTATTAGACTTCTATGTTTTCAACATGGTATGTAGTAAATTCTATTTTCCTATTATCTACTTTAAATATAAAGAAACACATGAATACTATTATAAAGTTAATTTTTCTCTTTACATTAGTTAGATTCCAATATAAGTCCAGTGTAACTTTTATAACTTACCAGTTCACAGCCAAAAAGTTACTTACTGCAAATGCATATTTCAAAATAAAATTAAATAAGCAATATTTCATCACACAGGAAGAAAAAAAAAGAATATTACTAACCTCTTCAAATTTGTAATTTTGAAATGAATCCCATTGATCTGCAATTTCTTTTGGTTGTATCTTTTCCATTCCCATTGACTCAGAACAGGTATTACAGGAATTGCTTGCACTATAGCCCACATTTGGAAGAGGAATGTTCCATGGAGATGGAGCTCGGGAATTTGTTTCCGAATTTAAAGGTGAAGCGTATGGTGAAGAAAGTGGGGATTCAATAGGCGAATTCAAAGGCGATGGCCTCGTACACATACTACTTCTGCAATAAAAAACAAATAATTTTACGGCTGAAAAATATACTTTTTATTTAAAAATAAAACAAGAGACATGTATCATGATCATTAATTTTTTCAGCAATGCAATATGGCCAATATTGTTTAAAACTGTGAGGCAAATGAAAGACATATCTTCACTTCATATCATTCTATGTTATTTATGAGGAAAAGAGGAGCTATCTTCCTTATTAAATTTAACCTTTAAAAAAATCATTTAGATTATTTAAATAAAAAAAAAATTTAAAAATCAAATTTTCTAATAAAAAACATGCATAATATAAAAAAAAAAGATTTAAAACATTTCGTTCCAACATAATTACAACAACTAATGGAATAACAATCACAAGTAATTTTAAATATGTCCAGAGTCATTTTTGGGGGGGGGGGGGGGAGGAGGAACGTCAATACTTGTCACTTTTTTTTAGCTGTCCAGCCTCATTCATCTTTTAATAATAATAATAACAGCTTTCAAGGGAGGGATTTAAATCAGCAATTATCTTCATTGATATCCATGATCATTCCAGGTTTTAAAAGGCTGATGACATTTTAAAAAAAAAAAAAGAGAGATTTAAAGTTTTAACATCACTTTCATGAACCATACAAAGAAAGGCATTCTAATCTTTCTAAAATATTCATTTCTTTTTTTATGTCTAAAAAGCTTTGCTCCTAAGGATTAAAATAAGCCCACAGAAAAATTTTCAATGCATTCACTAACTTTTATTTTCCTACTCACTAAAATAAAAAATAAAATCATCCCCAAAATTTTTTATCAAGGCATTTTTACATCTTATACAATGATTTGCTTATTCTATTAGATATAAAAAAGTTAACACATTTTAATAACATAAATACAAAAAAAAATTAACTTTTGATACAAAATACAAATTGACTATCATGACATAAGATAAAAGTTATGATCCATATGCCTAGAGTAACACCATCAAAAATTGTTTTAGTTTCATTAATTTCCATCAAATCAATCAAAGGACAAAACATTTTGTTAGCAATATATAAAATTGGCTAATATTATAGCAATTATAGAAAATGTAAGAGCATTTACACCCACCAAAGGATAAGGACTTCTTGAATGAATAAACAGTTCTTTCTGCTAAGTATTTTGATTTTATAATGATTATTGTATATGGCTTAACTTTTTTTGTTTGAAGTAAATATTTTATCGACAAATTTTTGCTTTTAATTAAACTATCAAATACTTCAGAAACTTTCCAAAAACCCTACATTAGTTAAAAAATAATTAAATCTGGCTCCCTATTAACTTATACCAACTAAATTACTTGCATGTGAATTTGCATGGACAAATCTGAGTAATTTAACATTAAATTTATCAAAATCAATCAAATTTATTAAAAATGTAATAACAAATAGAGAGAAAGGGTAGTTTAAACATTTTTGCAATCAAATCTTAGAAATTGAATGTATACATAATTGCAAAAACTTGAATTTGGAAAATAAATAATTCATGTTTAAAATATAACCAATTAATTTAACAAATTTAGACCACACAAATTTATATAAATTCATGAAATCATTATAATTTTTAGAAATGCTAAATTTAAATACTTTTTCATTAAATAAGAGTAGATATCTACACATAAACTCATGCATATGATGTAAATGTGGCTATTATACACATAAATTTGCAAGAAAAAAAAACTGAGTCTATTCTAATTTTTTTAGTGCGAGATACATTCATTTTCAATATATCACTTATAACACATTAAAAAAAGTTCAGCATATCAATCGGAATAAGTAAAAATGAGATGATAAATATCACACTACAAATTATGTTTTGATGATACATTCTAAAATTAAAAACTCATTAATTCAATAGGATATTCATTCAAATAAAACATTAAAAGTATCAGTCCTTCTCAGCATAATACTCTCTTCTCAGATATTACAATATTCAAATCCAAGATAGCATAAAAGAAATATTGCGCAAGAATTGCATTTCAAACTCATTCAAATAAAAAGGAGAGAAAAATATTTAGCATATTTATAATAAAAACAATTGTTCTTAATTAATTCAAAATAAATAATTTCAGACTGTAAGACACCAAGGAAAATAAAAAATATATTACTTTCAAAAATAAGATAAAAATACAACATAACTATGAAATAAAATAAATACCTACCCATTTTCATATTGCTTTCTTTGAGAAATAGGCAAATTTTTTTGCCTATTTTCAGGATGGTGCCTGGGTGAATTATCAGACATTCGAGAATTGTAAATAGTTAGAGAACGCAAACGAGAGTTTCTTTGAGGCACATCCATTGACCCGCTATCTGCAATTCTACTGTTTCTGTTAAGTGCAGCTCTATTTGGATATGAAGGCATGAAGAAGCTTCTAAAAAACTCAGTTTCTATAACATAACTTGGTAGGCGAGAATTTAACTGCCTGAAATTAAAGAAAGGCAAAAAGATTAATCATGTGAAAATATAATATTTTTTGCAATATTATAACATGGAATTAAATAAAAGTACAAAAAAAAATGGAGGAACAACCATAAATGCTCATTTATACTATATATTTTTGCTCTTAAAAAAAAGAAGTATTATCAGAATATTTATGTTGTCATGGCAAACATATTAACAAAGGCAAATTATCAATTTGTATAACTAAATGAAAACTAAAAAGGAATCTGATTTGGGAGAAGGTAGGGAAAAATGTACATTTCTTTTATGCATTTTGATACATACTGACTAAAATGCAAAAATTGCAGTGACTTCTCGTGCTATAATTATACTGTTGTTACTGACTGAACTATCAAAGTGAATATGTCTTGAATAATGGGTAATACTATGGAAGGTACAAGACATGGCTATATAGATATAAATACTATCCTAAGTTCTAAATTATAAATATTTAGAGAGTACACAATTTATTCAATCAAATGGCTGCCTTTGCCTTCAAGATTAAAAGTTTTATAGTGCAGATAAAATGATACACAGCATTCATTATTATTAACTATTGCTATTTATGTACCTAAAATCCTAATCTCAGGATCAAAAATCAAATCTTAACAATATTTCAACATTCACAAAAACACTGGTAATTATGATTATTATTAAATGAAGCCTACCCACTTTACAATCTATTCTATTTATACCAAATTATTTTCATAAATATTTCCAAATTTTTTGCATAGATTTTGCATTTACCATAACATAACCCAACCAAATATTACTCTCTGAATAAAACCCAGACACATCAACGAAAATCTGGTTTTTGAAAACATTTCATAACTAGAATTAATGAGAAGCAACATTACGAAATCTTCTTTTATATAGCTTATAAACTCGATATTTCTAGATGGTTGATAACTCACATTATCTGTGCTCAGTTCTGATGTTTAATTCTTTTAACTCATTGTCCAATGAAAGTTTCCAAAAGTTGTGTGCCATATTTTGCCATTGCTATCTAAGTCTAAACAAGTCTAAAAAAATCTCTAATTTTTTGATATAACTTTTTTAGTCACATTGCGATTTTAATTAGACGTTGCCTCATTATTCATTTTGCTTTTGTCTCCCTAATTTTGTGGAATTATTTCAAAGGTCTTCATAATGAAACATGCCATCTTCTAAGCATGGAAATTTTATATAATTATTGGAAAAATATATTAGAATTTGAAGCACCCAAATGTTAGCAAAAAGAAGATCTGACTTGGATTATTTGCAGTCTATGTCTTACAGAAATGTTTCTATGTTTACAGAAATTCTATTTTATATTAAAAATCTAGCAATAAAGCAAATTATTTCTAATATAAACACCGCTTAGAGCAGTTTTCTCAGTAAAGTTATAATAAGTAGCGATTGATTCTTCATTTATCTTAGTACAGAAGTTTGGAATTGTTAATTTTTTAAAATAATTATTTTATGATAGTTAGGAGGATTTAAGTAACTCTAAAATTGGCCACAAAGGTATCAAAGAATGATACAAAAGACAAATCAAATAGGTTTTTTTTTTTTTCCTTTCTTCTTTTTGCATTACATTAAAATCTCCAATCAAAATATATAAATGTAAATCAAAAACATAAATGTTTATACTTTAAAAAAAAAAGTGAGTTAACATACTGAATGTATTCACTTGCAGCATTTGCAACACAGTCTGTAATATTACTTTGTTTATTCCATGATCCAATTACATCTGCAAAGAGGGACAAAAATTAATTCACAAATTGAAGAAACAATCAAATATATATTTGTAAATACAAAATAAAATTACAAATTTTTCAAGCTACTTCTAGAAATCATAAGTTTTGTATAAATATTAAAAAATGTCAGTGATAAAAAACTTACGGGGAAGGGGTGGAATACACTTCTCTTGATTGTTATTCTTTGCTTCAGTCGGAAATAATTGCACCAACTAAATAAATCAAAATTAACATATAGAAAGTTAGCTAAAGTATCAGAAATTTCATTTATGACATTCAATTTTGTAAGTACAGTCGATTCCGGTTAATCGGACCACATCGGGACGCGATCATTTTCGTCCTAATAACTGGCTGGTCCGATTACACGAACATGCCCTATTCTACAAGATAAGACGTGCTATACGTAGCATATTAAAATGTCGTTATGACCTTTAATGTGCGGCACACGCGTATGGCGAACATACAAACAAGAACTATTGTTGCTTATGAACTTTATTCATTGAAAAATAAATTTACAAACTAATTCTTCGAAACGATCTACACGATACTCAGCATGCGAAGCACAATAAAAAAAATGTTCTTATCAAATTCCAGTCAATGTTTGAAGAACTCATCCAGTGTGATCTGTGGTGTTCTTTTGACGGACTGCACTTGAACAAAATCACTACAAACATCTAATGCAGCAATGGGACTGCCTTCATTTCCCTCCTGCATGAAATAGCGACGCAAAGTTTCATTGCATTTCCTGGCATCCTGTGTTGTCACTTGCACCAACTCATTAGGGGCGTCATCATCACTTTCCTGGTCTTCCGATGCTGTAGTGTGTTTTGCTGTAATTCGAGCAACAATTTCAGCGTCGCAATCTTCATTTTCATTGTAGCATTGAAGCTCGTTGTCGATGGATAGAAATTCTTCGTAATTTTCGACCTGTTGAAGTTTCACATTTCCCTCACCATTTTCACTTTCAGCCAGCATGTCCACATCCACCTCCAAGACCAAATGCTTAAAACCACAGTGAGAGATACAGTTCTGAATTGTCTCACTGCTTATATTTCGACAGCTATCGGCCAAAAATGTAACTGCTTGTAAGATGTTGACCATTACACTGACTTTTCTGGCTGTTGATGCTGATGAGGTCAGCAAACTTATTTCAATTGCTTCAATGATGTAATTAACCAACTTTTCACAATAAAAGGTCTTCAAATTTTTTATGATGCCCATGACCATTGGCTGTACCAAAGCTGTGGTCCTGGGAGATAGAAATTCCAGGTGGATGTTTTTTCCAGGCATTTTCTTTAAGATTCGGTCCGAATAAGCGGCTGGTCCGATTATTCGGTGGTCCAATTAACTGGATTCGACTGTATTTTAAATGCTATTATTGCATACCATCCAATATGCTATATGCATTTAAAAAAAATAAGGAATAATATACAATAACAATACTTAATATGATCAGTCACAGCACTTATGAATATTTAAAGGTCACTGAATTTTTTTTACATAATTATATTTTATTCGTTTCTGTTGCTTTCATGTAAAAAAGCATTAATAATCATAAGATTCTAATTATTGTTTCTACGATTATCATATTAAAAATAATTATGTTTCAGATAAAATTACTTCAAGTACTCCAATAATACCAGTCAGATAAAAAAAGAATTTCTAGGAAATTACTTTAATTCAGATAAATACAATTAAAATTTCAATGTCTGACCTAAACATACTGTATTAAAATAGGAATGTAAACCTTTAAAATAAAATTAGAATAAAAATTTAATAGTTACATCTTAAGATATGGGTATATAGAAATAGCCTCACATTATACTATCTACAATGACTGCAAACCTCAATCAAAACAAATCATGTATCTTTTTACAGTTAAAATTTAACATATCATTTATACAGATAATGGAAATAGAAAAGAATATAAAATTAATAGGTAATACAGTCAGTAAAAACATAAAAGATAAAAAGAAAATTTAAAAGAAAATTTTACTTAAAACCAATAAAAAAATTACTCTGTCTGAATATTAAAAACAATATTCAGATTTAGTTAATTTAACAATGCTAATTTTATAAAAATGTAATGTACGAATTAGATTTCACAATGTTAATGTCAGAATTTTAAAGGACATACATTACAACTGAAAACTAATATTTTTAAATAGGAAGCAGGAGAAATATTTGTTATATATTTTCAAGGTAAATATAACAAGAATAAATCCCTTTTAAGATAATCAGATCATCTAATCCATACTATATGACAGACTAAAGATTTAAGTTATTAATTTCGAATACAAAATTAAGTGAATACTTACAAGTATTCACCAATATTAATAATATTTAAACATTGATATAAATATCTTTCAAAAGGTATTACACAAAAATAAAAGTGAACAGACCTTTTGATGGAAGACAAGCAGATCATGAGGTGTTTTAAAGGCATCGGTAACTTTATTGTTTCCCCAAGCAACCTTCAAGAAAAATAATAATATTGGTTAAAGCATATGCAAATAAAATGTCATAACATTTTCAAAAGAACTGGAAAATATTTGCAACTTACCCTAATTCGTAAGCAAGTCTTCTTATGTGGTGGCTTCACTTTCAGACTTGTAATCTGAGCTGTAAAGAATTTTGATTTAATATTATGAATATAAAAGATATTATAAGTAAAAAAGTTATAAAATTTTTTCTTTCACCAAAATATCAGAACAGTGTTATACTGTAGTCGATATTTTACATAAAAATTATCATTAAACACTATAAGCAGCTTACAGCAAATTCACGTAAAAAGTAAATTCTCAAGTAGCTGTTAATCTGGCCATTGAAATAATATACATTTTTCTGGTTTCTTAAATTGAGCGAAACTTAATAAGAATAAAATATCAAACAAGGTAAACTGATGGGGCTGAGGAAAAGCAATTTTATTTTGTTATCACATATCAGTTATTACACAGACAGTGATAAATTATTTAATGGGTCAACTTAAACATAAAAAATGCATTAAACCATAATTTTTTTTTAAAGCAATATTATCAACAAATTAAGATTTTTGTATATTGGTTAAATTTGAGTCCGTTAAAAATAACACAAATTTCCATATTTTTCACATTTTAATTATTTTCCACAATACAATAATAAAATCACTTCTTAAGGATCGCCTTTGACAAAAGTCTCCCTAATCTTAGAAGTTATCTATATAGGCAAATGTCCAGGAAATCTTTTGACTTATTTTTCTTTAAAAGCAGATAGGCAAATGAATTTTCAAAAATTCTTTAATTTTCTTAAATAAAGGACTTTTCTTGATACTCAAATGAAACCTACGATTACATATTTCAAGTTATCATGTGTGAGTATTATCATTTTTAAATCATTGTCTTAATTCGTCATTAATCAGTGTAAATCAGCTTGAAATAATCATGACACTTCTCTATCTCACAATGACCTAATCATTAACCCTGCACAGGTCGCGCTGATTACAGTAAGACTTTAAGTGAGTTTGATGTTTAAAAAATAATTAAGTGCCTCGTTATGTTTAAAGTTGATTAATTATTTAGGAGTTTTATTTTGATTTGAAAATGGACTACAATTGTAATCCGCAGGACCTTTTACATGACTTTATAGAGCGTGACCAGCGCAGGGTTAAGAGTAAGAGGGCATTGGTATAGATTGAGGACAAAATGATTTCCATCTCTGGAAAACTTCTCACTAAATTTAACTTACTCTTATTGCAAAAAAGAGGGGAATTACAAGAGAAATTATGAAGGAACTTAACTATAACCCCCAAGCAGCGTCAAGTCTACGAAGAGATTTTGAGTAAATAATGGAAAGGGGGATTATTCTTTTTTGACGCACCAGGGGGTACAGATAGGACATTTGTATTGAATCTCCTGCCAGCCAAACTCTGTAAGGCCACTATATAGCTCTGGCTGTAGCTTCCCATTGGCATTGGTACAAATTTGCTTACTTGCAACTTGCAGTGGCCATACTGTACTTCCTGTTTTCAAATTACAGCTTAATTTTGCATGCGAAGATATCTCAACATGCCACATCACCAAAAACAGAGGCACAGGAATCGTTTTGTACTAGTGCAAGTTAATAGTATGGGACAAAAGAGCACATGGGTGCTAAATCACAGCCTGTAGGTCATCTGTGGCAATAAGGTGGTGATGGGCAGCACTGTTGTTTTGCTCGTCGGCAATTTTAGACAGCCACACGCATAATAGCTAGTCTCGAATAAAAGTAAAACAGTATGCATAAAAATAAATGTTTTTTTTATTGGGGTCGTTTGGGTCATATTGACCAGAACACTACATTAGATATAAGTTGAAAAATATCCCTTTGAAATACAAATATATATAAATCCCACTAGTAATACATATTTATATTATTTACCTATGATGTCAAAAAGTTTCATGAAAATATCCCAATAATATATATTTTTACAAAGGTATGCATTTTATTTTAGGCCATATAGACCTTAACAAGGGCAAGGTTAACTATAAAATTTATTTTACTGTTAAAAAGTCATTTTTTAATCACCTTACAATCAGTAACATACCTTGATTGTGCTGAGATTCCGAACACCTGGGTGGTGTATGACGATATGAATAGGGCACATTAGAAAATACTTTTTCTGGAATGCCATGAGAAGGTACTCTTCCAGGCACATAAGAACTTGGCAGGTAAGATTCCTAGAAGATTTATACACATAAATTATCTAGTTAGAACAAATTTAGAGTTCAAAAATAAAAATTACACATTAAACATATTTTCTCAAAACTTTTTAGAATGTCATCAGCTGATGCTTACAAGATATATACACTATAGTGCTCACCGAGCAATATAATATGCAGATGATTAATATAAATTTTTACAATGATCAAACATGGATAATATTAGATAACTATATTGCCATACATATATAAGGCAATTGCAAGTAAAGTGTCTCATTTAAATTTAAGTAGAACATACAAGTTAACACATTTAATTAAAGGTTGGAATATAAGTTATCATGACCAAGGAAAAAAAAAAAAGAAATTTGCAAAGAAAAATAATAATGCAAATTAAAGCTATAAGGTATATAGGTGATGGAATAAAAAGACAGCATTAAGTTGAAAAATAAAACTTCAGTTATATTTATTCGATGTACATTTCATTTATGCCAATTATATATTGAACAGCAAAGTGAAATTGCAATAATACAACAAGAAATGCTTGCTTTTAATTCTGGCTTCCACATGCTTCTTCCATAAGTACAATTTCTCAAGATTTCCTACACCCATTTATCACAGGGTCTCAAGTCTGGAAAACAAGGAGGCCAGACAATTTGAATTTTTTTTTTTTTAAATTACTTAATACATTTCCAAAGTAGGAATAACATAGTTTCTTTACTTGTTATTCACCATTGATGGTTGCACCCTCATGATTGAAGACAATAGTACCTAAACAACCATATAAAATGGTATAAAACACCTTTTAGATCTTGAACAAAATTACAAAAAATCATTTAAAATTGGATCACAGATCCTGGCAATAGTCCAGCAGTAACTTCCCCACTTATATTTAAAAGCTGCTTCAGCCCTCTTTCTGGTTGACACTCAATGCAATCTCTTAAAATTTAGTTATTATCTTTTTCACTCTCTCAGACAAAATCTTTTAAGTGAGCTTTCCAGTCATTGATATTTTTGGAGAGTAGAAAATTATTACTGCAGTAAAGATTTTTTTTTTTAATTGAATGGCAATGCTTCTCTAATAGCATAGTGAAGAATGATTTTATAACTAACTTAAATAATGATTTTTCTTCTATTTTATGTTAAGCCCTAACTAGTGGTATAAATTTAAACTCTTTTTAGCAGATTTCTTTTCCTTATAAGTAATTCGATATGATTAATAAACCAGGTTTAAATCAAGTAATAAGCAATAGAAAATGTTTTATAGGTTCAAATAAAATATAAGCAACATATATCACTTTCTTTTAATTATAAGATTCTATTTTCATTAATCACAAGGTGTGTACTGTATTAGTTTGTATATAAAATATTAGCACATAGCAAATATACTAAAGTTAACTCTTAACAAGCAAATCAATTTGAATCTACTAATACAAAGCAGACCAATATCTTTTTACTCTCTGATACATGCACATTTATTCATACAAGAAAACTATTTTCCTAAAGAGCAATGCAGTAACTAAATACAGTACAGTAAAAGCTCTTTATTCGCGGGGTATATATTCCATAAATATGCCGCAAATGCAGAAACCATTAATACGGAATGGTAATTTATATGGGATTATAGGGGATATTTCCTAGGTGACAAAATAAGAAAAAAAAAAATATATAAATAATCAATTTAATTGAAGTTTTTGAGCATTTTGTATTAATAATCTTAAGGCTTAGGCAATGGTTCGAAAAATTTTGTAATTTTCTCTTGCTTGGCTGTTTTTAAAAGCTCCTTCAATTCAGACTGATACTCAGCAGTCGCATTAGTAATTTGCCTCTTAAAAATAAGACTTCGTTTCATAGACATTCATAAAGAAATCACAAAGCTCATTTGCCATTCTTAAACCTTTACTAAGATTTTTCAAATTAAATGTCACGTCTCCAGTGCTTGTTGAAGCCTCTTCTTCAATGGGCTGTGAACTTAACATTTCCTCCAAGTCAGTTTCAGTCAAATCTTCATCTTGCGATTCAAGCAATTCCTGAATGTCCCTTAATTCTATCTGTTCGAACCCATCTTGACCTATTCCATTCGCAATTTCAGCTATGTTTGGAGTTTACATTTAACAACAAAAAGTATTACAACTTTGTCTAAAGTACATTTTACTTTTTTTATTAGTCCATTTGATGGTATTTACAAGGGATATAGGGTTGGATACCTATTGGAATCCTTTTATTATTATGTATGTACTTATTAAATCCGTGAATATAGGAACTTTTTCGTAGCTTTTTTAAATCTGTGAATAATGAAAACGCGAAAGAAGGAAGCACGGATAAGGAGCTTTTACTGTACTTTAAAACATAAAACTACTTCACTAGTCAGTTCATCTAAATTACACTTTATTTCAAAAATTGCCATCAGATGGTTAAAAAAAGAAATCTTGATGATGCATTTCCCAAGTTCCTAAATCACATTAAAAGAATCCAAACTCTAATAAAATGACTTACAGCCCCTAATTAGTAATTCTAATGTACCAGCAGATCTTGAATTAAATTACAACAAGCAACTTTGTATGAAATTGAGGTTACAACTAGATAATTATGATTAAATTCTTAAATAATTATGCATTGAACTAAATAAATATAAAAATCAATTCTTTTTTCAAATTTGGTGTAATGAAATAATTTCATATTTTATCAGTTTAATTGATGGGATTGAATTTTTCATGTTCAAAAGCAAAAAATTAACATTTGCGAGTCTATTGAAATTCTTAAGGTATTAGAAATTTTATTACACATAATAAAATTAAGGTAATTTACTTTAAATGCTAAATTGGTAAAACTAAGAGCCTGTTACCCAATTCCCTGATTTACCAAATACAAGAATATGATCAAGACATAATGTATCCAAACAGCTTGTGGTAAAATTTTTAATACAAATATTTGTCAGTTATTAAAGCACAGTATAATTTTGCTATTTTTTAAGCAGTAACACTCTAGTAATTTCTTGGTTTAATGTTTGTCAGATTATCAAGAGTATAATGCAATAATTAGAAAACTCTGTACATTCTAATTTAAATTAACATAATGGCAAATATTATAATAGAAAACGCTAATAACTGTCCAGTGTTGCCACTCATTTAAACCACTGCACTTAGCTGGTTCGGAGTGCAAATCTTTTTATAGCATTGGATTTTTTTTTCTTTCGATTATACGATACACAATATCTTCATATCATAATTATGGCCAATTTATACTATATTATAAATATCAATTGAAGCTTTAAGGTTGAAATGCAAATTAACAGGTAACAGGAATATGTAATGCTAATTTTCCACACCAGATAATTATAACAATTTAGAAATATCTAGCATGCATAAAAACTATATTAAGTGTATATGTAATTCACAGAACGTGCATATAATAATTTTATTATTAATGATCTCAGCATTGTTTTAATAATATTTATATGTTAAAAGCATATTAATATGATGCGGCATTACATACATATTTTCATTTGAAAAAAAATTGAAGATTAATTTGTATAAGTTAACAAACTTGGCTACAAAAGGAAATTTCAAATCAGTATAATTATTGTCTGAAATTCTCAAACAAAAATAATTAGATTAATAACAAAATGAGAAATGAATACATGCTATGTTAAAATTGATAGATACGTATATTAATATAAAAATATGCACAGCTGAGGTAATGTTTCATATTCACAGATAATGAGTCCTACCTCATATTTTCCTTTAGGATACAAATCAGTTACGTAAGTTTCCAAAGCTTGACTCAGATTAATTAGAAATGTTTGTTGCTCAAAGGTAAAAGCAGGATGATGCTGAGCAAGAGTTAATACTAATAAATAATGCTCTAATAACTTGAAATCGGAAAGAACTCCCATTGACGCTAAAATTTCAATTTTTATTTCTTCAGATAAAACCTTGAACAATTCCCTAGCACAAATAGTATTTGTAGAATTAAGTAGGCTTAGCGTAACGATAAGTTTACATCGAGTATTCATATCATGAATGTTCCTGATTTTTAAAACTTCCGTAAGATCATTTGCTTTGATTTCGTCGTCTTTTAAAACATAGAAATCTTTCCTCCCTAAATCCTCCAGGCACGTTCCATAAAATCGCAGTTCTAATGGATAACACATGTTTAAAAAGCAACACATAGCTTCTATTCGTTTGGATCCTCGTAAGTTCCGAAACCAAGAATATACCTCCTCGTTGCAAACCATGGTTCATTACTAAAACTGTATTTATATAAAAAGTACACAACGCTACATACAACTGCCCAACACAGTCCACATACAAATGGCGTTCACAAACTAAAACCTAAACCGCCATGACACTGTAACTGTGACACGTTCTACGAGATACTCAGAAAGGCTGTGTCAAAAGAAAAATATCGAGCTAACAATGTGGGCTGGCTCATGTATTGCGAAATTTGATTCCCTTTTCGGCTAAAATTTTACCATGCCCAGTTATAGAAATTTTTTAAAAAAATAAATCATCAAAATTCATCATATAAGATGGTTTTAGTAAATTAATTATGACCTGACGAACATAATTAGTTCCTTCTAAAATAAAGAACACGGGTCAAACAAATTTTCAAATTTCATAACTCCCAAATGTTGAATGAAAGTCTTTAAAATTCAACCATGTTTTATTTTTTTAGAACAGAATTTTCATAAAATCTAGAAAAAAAAAGTAGAAGTGACTTACGGCAAATATTTTTGCACTAGACGTTTGAATTGTCATTATTTTCCGAAATGAGGCAGAAAATGCAGCTATAATCATTAGGTCTCATCTAAAGTACATTTCCAAGACCTTTCTAACAAAATTTTATTTCTATTAATTTATGGCGGATATTCTTTAAATTATAAATTGCTCTAACTTTTTTTAAAAAATTCCTCTTTAAGATAAATTTATATTTTATGTATTTTTCGGGTTACCTTCATTTTTTTTTTTTTTTTTTTTTTTTTTTTTTTTTTTACAAATTGTTGTGCTTAACTTTTCAAATAGCACAAAGCTTTAGAAAATAGTAATCAGTATTTCCCTTTATTTATTGATATGAATTTGATTCAGAAACCCTTCTTTAATTGGTAGATCTAAAAAAGAAATTATGCCATTTGAAATGACGGCTATTCAACACAAAATCTAATACAGCAAAAGATATTTCTCAAAGACTGGGTTAAAGGATAACGGTACTAAACAAACAAAGGCTGAATTACATTTTATGTCGAAGGCAAAGATTTGTTTTTCTATTGATTCTCTAAATGTTTCAACAATCGTTTCTAATCTCAAATAGAGATACGAATCGAATGTATATTTTTGGAAGCCTTCTCATCCCTTCATTGAGTCTAAAAGTTTATGTTTTTGATATCAAGACTACATATCAAAATTGTTCTATCAATCTCTTTCTGTTATTGGGTCATTGTGCACATGCAATCTGGCATTCTGTCCAGATGATGAATATACAGTAAAACAATTATAGATGTTTTAAATATTTTATAATATAGATTTTACACTAAAATTAAACTATCCATCTTTTAGTGTTTAAAATCTAGCATACTCTTCGATAAACTAAAAGACATAAAAAGTCAGCCTTTCGAAAAATTCCGTCTGAAATTCGATACAGATCTAAAATTCTTGAATTAAACGTTAGATTTTGTCTATTTAGCTTGCTACGTTTTTGCTGCAGATACGTTTATCATACTCATGCACTTCCCTATAAATACAAAATGTTCACCAATATCCACGAGATGTTGGTCATCACGTTTATAACGTCGTAGAGATAACGCTTAATATCTTGAGATAATAGGTTGTTCGTGGGCCAATAAATAAGCTTCCTTTTTTAAGAAATCGGTCAAAGTTTGATGGAAACATATAATTTTGTCTTATAAACCAGTGCTCCGCAACCGGTGTGCCGCGGCACACTGGTGTATCATGAGCCAGATACAGGTGTGCTGCGGTCGATATTTTACAATTTTTCATCATGTATTTAATACACAATGACAATTTTTTTCATAATAATGCCTATTTTTCTAAATATACTGTTAATTCAAAATGTTATTTCTTCACTCAACACATCGACGGACCATATTAATACTCCTCATAACACATTCATTGGGTTAAGGATCTCTAAAATAATACTCCTCAAATAAAATCACACCAATTTAAAAAACAACCATCTTTATTAAAAACACAATTATAAATTGATAGAACAACACAGTAATAAATATATATACAGCTCGCGACACGTAATTGCATTGAGTCACGAGATTGAGCGAGATGGAGAAATGCGCGTGAACATTCTCCCCCCGTTGACATGTTTCAAACATTCAACCAAATACATAATATTACAAATAAAAAAATTTTTTAGAAATTAATAAAATTATTTGAACAGCAATCCACACCTTTCTCCAATGTTTTTACATTAGTCATTTCGGCATGGGCAATACACATACCCTACTCACTGCCCTTTTAAACGTGCCAAATTGGGTTTTAACCTGAACCACTCTAATTTTTTTATCTCCCCCACAATAGATTTCTTTAATTCTACCCAGAGCCCACTTATGAGTAGGCAAGTTGTCTTCTACCAGCAACACGAGATCTCCTACCTGAACATTTTCTTTCTCGAATACCCATTTGTTTCTTTGCTGTAATTCGTTCAGGTAACTCCGGTGCCATTTTTTCCAAACTTGCTGAACTAATTTCGTAACTCGTTGCCATTTTTTTAGTTGATGTTCTTTAAAACTAGTTAAATCAGGTTCGATAATTGAATTCATTGGTCTATTGATCAGGAAATGAGCAGGTGTTAGAACTCCAAAATCATCTGCATCGGCTGATAATGGATAGAGTGGGCGTGAATTAAAAATTGACTCGATTTGTATTGTTAATGTTAGGAATTCCTCAAATGTTAAATTAGCTCCCCTCGAAACTCTAACAAAATGAAATTTGAACGATTTGACAGCAGCCTCCCAAAGCCCACCAAAATGAGGTGCTCTTGGAGGGTTGAATTTCCAATCTATTCCTTCTGCTGCCAAATAATTAGCCAGAATTTCATCGGGATTTTTCACCAACTCAAGAAACTTTTTAATTAGGTTATTGGTTCCCTTAAAATTTGTTGCATTGTCAGAGTATAATTTTGCACATTTGCCTCTCCGGGAAATGAATCTTTTTAACGAAGCTATAAAACACTCAGATGTCAAGTCTGACAAAATCTCGAAATGGGTAGCCTTTGTTACGAAACACACAAATACACATACAAACACTTTATGTAATGTACTTTTTCGTTGATGATTATATTTAATCATGAATGGACCACAAATGTCTACACCAGTACAATTGAAAGGAAAATCAGCTAAAACTCGGTCCCTAGGTAAACTGCCCATTAATTGGCTAGACACAATGGGTTTTGATTTGAAACATGGGATACATTGGTGAATTGCCTTACGACACATTGTACGACCACTTAGGGGCCAAAACTTTTCTCGAACAATACATAGTAAATTTGAAGCCCCGACATGCAAATGCTTCTTGTGATAATATTCTAAAATTATCATAGTAAGTTTATTACCTTTTGGCAAGATAGCTGGGTGTTTTGATGCAAAACTTAAATTTGAATTTTCTAATCGACCTCCAACCCTCAAAATACCATCACCATCCAAAACCTGGTTGAGGCTTTTTAGCTTACTGTTTGGAGAAACAAATCCTTTGAGTTGCAAGGTTTGAATATCGGCATCAAACTCTTGATGCTGCAATGCTTTAATTAAGAAATTTTCAGCTTTTTTCAACTCACTGCTGGTAAGAGGACCTGTAGTACGCCCAAGTGGATTTCGAGCATTGTCACAAAACCTAAAAATGTAACTAAGAACACGTAAAATAGACATATAATTATTACTAATCTGAATTAATTCATAAATTAAATGTCCTTCAATAATATTAAAAATTTTAAAGTTCTTAGAATTGTTCTTAATTTCAGCCATAAACTCTTCATCAGCTTCTGATGCAGGAACTGGTTGATTAGGATAGCTATTATCATCAAGAAATTCTGGTCCATTCCACCATAATGCACAAGTCATAAGTTTTTCTGGGTCTATTCCTCGTGATAAGATGTCAGCTGGATTTTGCTCCGAGGATACATGATGCCACTGGTTAATACTAGTCATTTCTTGAATCGTCGCTACTCTGCTTTGGACAAATTGTTTTAAATCTATTGGTTGCTTCTGCAGCCACGAAAGCACAATAGTCGAGTCCGACCAATAGTAGACACTAGCTACTGTAGTTTTGATTGCTGTCAAAACTTTTTTCATAAGTTTTGACAACAAGACTGCAGCACTCAATTCTAATCTGGGAATCGTCAAGCTTTTAATCGGCGCTACTCTTGACTTACTGGCAACTAACTTAATCTCAGTATTGCCTTGTTCATCACTTGATTTGAAGTACACCACTGCTCCATAACAACGTTCTGACGCGTCTGCAAAGCCATGAAGCTCTACACTACTTGGCTGGTCAAGAAATATTCTTCTGTCAATCGAAATTTCATTTAAAGCTCTGAGAGCAATTAGAAACCGATGCCATTCTCGATATTCCGATTCAGGAAGATCATCGCTCCAATCGATGTTCATGCGCCAAAGTTCTTGCATGATAATTTTGGCCTTAGCTATTATTGGACCCAGAAGGCCAAGCGGGTCAAATATTCTGGCAATTGTTGACAGTACCTCTCGTTTAGTATACGACTGTTTCGGTTGGACATCTACTCGGAAAGAAAAACAATCTTCGTGAGAGTTCCATCGAACTCCCAACGTTTTTGTTCCCTCCTCTTTATCAAATTTATAACCATCTTCTGACGGCCTAGACTTCTCAAAATTAGTGTGCCACTTGTGTAATTTCAGTCCCGCTGACTGCATAGCCCCAATAAGTTGGCATTGTAACTCCTGGGCACCCTTTCACGTTGAAGAGCCACTGACTATGTCATCCATGTATGTGTCATGTAGTAGAATTTCAGACATCAAGGGAAATCTTGAATTCTCATCTATGGCCAATTGTTTAAGAGTTCTTATGGCAAGAAACGGAGCACAAGACGTCCCATAAGTGATAGTCTTCAACTTATATGTGGTAGGCTCATCGTCAAAATTTGTTTTCCACAGAATTCTCAGAAGATCACATTGGTCTGATTCGATGAGTATTTGTCGATACATTTTCTCTATATCGGCGGTAAAGGCAAATTTGTGTCGCCGAAAACCAGTAATGATGGTGAATACGTCCTCAATAACTTCTCCTTTCATCAGAATGTCATTTAAGCTAATGCCGTTAGTTGTAGGAGACGATGCATTAAAAACAACACGAAGTTTAGTCGTCGGCTTCTCTGGACGAAAGATTCCATGGTGTGGTATATAATAAGAGGAAGATGGTTCAGTTGTCTCATTAACCTTCTCCATGTGACCCAACTCCTCATATTCTCTCATAAAATCTGAATATAACAACAAATACTCTGAATCCCTCGTCAGACGATTCCACAACGAGTTAAGTCTTTTTACCACAATTTCCTTTGAATGTCCCAAGCAAGACGGGTCCTCCCTCAAAGGCATTGTAAGCACATATCGACCCTCCTCATTCCTTCTATGGGTTTTTACAAAATGCTCTTCGCACAACAAAGCCTCCTGACTCTTAGTGACCTCAGTATCCACATTTTCAACTTCCCAGAATTTTCTCATAGTACGATTCAAATCAACATCTAAGATCAACACGCAATGAACTTTGTTCTCCCTCACCTCATCTACACTACCACTGGCAACATAACCAAAAACTGTATTCTGAAACAGCAACGATGAATTCAAATCTCGAAATTGTCCAGGTCTCAACAATTCATAAAATACTTCAGCTCCTAAAAGTATGTCTATTTTTCCTGGGATATTAAAACTAGGATCAGCCAGTGATGGAAATCTTAATACTTCCATAGTTAAATCAATGACCTTGTTCAGGGTAACATCAGTAATTTTGTTTACTACTAACATCGACAATTCTCGCTCAAAGCTCCTATCCTTGTTTGTAACCGTAGTTTTTACACAATTATTAACCACCATAGTAGCGTCATTCACACATGAAACAATAGTATTTATTTTTTCCAACTTCAATTGCAGTCGTTCTGCGCAAGCTTTCGTACATAAACAAGACTAACTTCCTACGTCCAATAAACATCGAACCTCCACAAACTCTGAATATTTATTTCTAACCAAGGCACGAACAGTACTAAGAAGGACATTCTTATTTTGGCTCTTTTGATAACTCGTAGCAACTATCTTTGATTGGGCATTATCCGCCCTTTCCTTTAACGTTTGGTTTGGCGCTACTTCCTCGTCATAAACTGGTTGACGAATAGAAATATTTTCAAACAGTGAATTATTAGTACTATTTTCCTCTCGCGGAAAATGGAGCATTCGATTATGAGATCTGCCACAAAAACAATTTCTATTAGAGCGACAATCGCGAATTTTATGTGGTAACAAACAACGAAAACACAAAGCATTCCGTTTCACTACATCAACTCTTTCCCTTGCAGAAAGTCTCTTAAATTGGGGGCAGTTATAAAGAGGATGATTAGCACTATTCTTACACATAACACACTTTGAATTTTTTACTTCAGACACAAACACTTTAGAAACGGATTTATCAGAACGCCAATTTAGAAATTGCGATTTATTTCCCAAAATTCTTTTTGTATCCCCTGACACGATCTTATTATTCGTCTCGCTTTTACATTTACTTTTCGATGATAAGAAAATGTCACATTCTCGACCGAGTTCATGAGGTTTAAAATAATTTTCACCTTGTTTTACCGCAATACGAGTCATTAATTCTCGATCAAGAGTTTCAAAAATTCTATCAGAAACTATAAGCTCGCATAGAGATTGGAAATCCTTCACTTTACGCAACTGACAATAGTAGTTAAAAGATGCACTTAATCTGGATGCAAATTGAACAAAACTCTCGGACGGGGATTTTTGAGCTTTTTTAAAGTTATTTAAACATTCCTGAGGGGTGGGTTCAAATTCCTTTAAAACTAAAGTTTTAATTTCATTATAATCATTTAAATCTTCTTGATTAATGTAAACCAGCAGATGACTGACTTTTTCACCCAAAATATTCAACAGAATTTCTGCTTTCAAATTTTCCGAAACATTTTTGTTTTGGAATGCTTTTTCCAAAGAGCTGAAAAATAAATTAAAGGATCCCGATTTACATGGTACAGGGATAGTTAAAGTTTTAATACTTTTTATTAAGCTTTCTAATTCAACACTTGATGAATTCGAATCCATGATTTCAGTATTTTGTGTATTATTTAATGACTCGTTTTTAACCCTTGCTAACTCTATTTCTTTCTCTATTTGACTCAATTTTAACCTTTCTAGTTCTAACTTAAATTCATTTTCCATTTTTTCTCTTTCAATTTTTTCTTTTTCTTGCACTATCTTTGCCTGAGCATCGGCCATCTTTGCCTGAGTATCGGCTATTACTTGATCTACTAGACCCTGAACTACTTCAGTTTGTGTTTTAAACACTTCACTTTTCTCAATCATCTCTCTCAACTGAATTACTTTCACATTATCAGGAACGGAAAGCCCTAACTCTTCAGCGATAATCCGCAACTCCTCTTTCTTTAACTTAGTACTCAACGGCATGGTTGATATAAGTGAAAATAACTTTTACATACAACCTCTCACAAATTTTATCTCTTTTTTACTGCTAATTTGCAATCACAAGGAAACTGACGAATCGAATTACAACACACACTATGAATTCCAAAAACGAAACCAAAACCTTGTCAGGCACACTACTTTCAAACTTAGATAACACTTTTCACAACAAAATACACAGACGGGAGTTACCAATTCTAATCCAATGCAAGAGTTCTGAAACCAACCGAACCAGAAACCAACTTTATCAGCAATGCTACTTTCTACACACGAATACTACACACGAATTACATTGACAGAAATAACTAATCCTAAAGCAAAGTAACTAAATTCTCATAACAATATCAACAGACTACAACTATTTCTTACACAATATAATATCAATACAAAATCTCAAATTCAATTTCACATAAACAACAAATAATCCACAGTTAAATCACAATAATTATGAATATCTCACCTTAATATCTTTATCCGAAATTGTATAACTCAATACTCCAAAAAATATTTCCAAGATATCACCTTATTAAATTCTATCGCATATCTTGATCTTTTTGATTCCAACGAAAGTCAAACTAGCCATTCAAAATTCCAAAAGTCGCACCTCTTTCTCCGGCTCGACGGACCAAAAATGTTAATTCAAAATGTTATTTCTTCACTCAACACATCGACGGACCATATTAATACTCCTCATAACACATTCATTGGGTTAAGGATCTCTAAAATAATACTCCTCAAATAAAATCACATCAATTTAAAAAACAACCATCTTTATTAAAAACACAATTATAAATTGATAGAACAACACAGTAATAAATATATATACAGCTCGCGACACGTAATTGCATTGAGTCACGAGATTGAGCGTGATGGAGAAATGCGCGTGAACATATACTATAGAATAATTATTATAACTAAATAATTATTCAATGGTCCCCTGGTGAGAACAGTTGAAAACTGCATAATGTGTTGTGTAAACACCAAGGCCCACCAAATTAATCGTAGATAAAGCAAAATGACCGTTATGCGCGTCCTTTGAAGACTCATGCGCATGTGTTATTTGCATTTGCGCGTGATACATCATGTTCACTCGTACTTCGTTGTTGTCACTATTTTACAACGCAAAGTTAAATAAACACGTTCCTGCCACTAACGATAATTATTATTAATTATCTTACTGAATTATGTATGGTTAAAGTTCTTCGTATAAAAATTTTTAAGTTTTATACCCCTTTAAATATGGATAAATTCTTACGTCGGAAAGATTGGTCTTCACGTACAAATGATGAAGAACCCATCACAAGTGTTACAAAAAACCTAAAGAAGGTAGTGAAAAGAAAGTACGACGAAGACTGCATTAAATATGGATTCTCGTGGTGTGGTGACGAAACGGCACCAAGACCCCAGTGCATCATTTGCGGCGATCAGCTATCAAACGAGACAATGGTATCCAATAAATTAAAGCGGCTTCTATATTCAAGCCATCCTAGCTGCGCCAATAAAGACAAAAAATATTTTAATAGGTGCTTAGAACAAAATGAAAAACAGAAGAAACTTATGAAATCGGCCGTAACAGCTTCTGAAAAAGCATTAGAAGCTAACTATCATGTTGCAAAATTAATTGCACGTCAGAAGAAGCCACATACTGTCGGCGAAACACTTATTAAACCAGCATGCATGGAAATTGTTAGACTTATGCTTGGGCCCAATGAAGTTAAGGAAGTGAATAAAGTTTCGCTGTCTGCTGATACTGTTAAAAGACGTATTCACGATATGTCAAGCGATATTTTAGGAACACTGATCAAAAAACTGTTATCGGCTGAAAAATTTGGGCTTCAGATCGATGAAGCAACTGATATTAAAAGTAAAGCACCGCTGATAGCAATTGTACATTTCGTTGTCGAGGACTATATTAAAGAACATTATTTATTTTGTAAGGAGGTTCCAGAGCGAACTACCGGTGAAGAAATTTTTCGAGTAACCGATGATTTCTTGAAAATATGTAATACTCAATGGAGCAACTGCATTGCTGTTTGCGTGGATGGCGCTGCGGCAATGACGAGTAGTAAAAAAGGTTTTGTCTCTTGTGTAAAACAAAAAAATCCGACGGTACAATTTACACACTGCTGCATACATCGAGAAGCATTGATGGTCAAGAATTTGTCGGAAGAAATTTTGAACACGATGAATGAATGCATTAAAAGCATAAACTTAATTAAATCAAGAGCCATAAATTCGCGAATTTTTGGATTATTTTGTACAGAAATGGGAGCCGAATATGAATCCTTATCATTTTATACAGAAATTCGTTGGCTATCCCGAGGCAAAGTTTTGGCTAGATTATTTAGCTAAAGCTTCGTCACGAGGTGCGTGAATTTCTTTTAACACAGAATATGCTCGAAATATGCCAGCCCTTCGATGATGATTACTGGATAGCCAAACTTGCATACATGGCTGATATATTCGAGCATTTGAATGAACTTAATAAAAAATTGCAAGGTCGAAATGAGAATATTTTGACGTGCTCCGACAAATTACAAAGACTTATTAAAAAAACTCGAACTTTGGCAGAAAGAGTTGCAAAAAGGATGTTTGGAAATGTACCAAAGGACCAATCATATTACAATTGAAAACAAACAATTAATTGTGGATCTGGCCCAACAACATTTAAGTATGCTTCATCAGAAATTTGATCAATATTTTTATTCCATTAATACGGAACAATACGATTGGATTCGAAATCATTTTGCAACCAATGCAATAAATTCTACGGAAGCACTGCCTCTACAAATTCGAGAGTAATTTACAGATTTAAATAATAGCATGACTTTATAATTCTCCGAAGTTCCATTAGATGTTTTCTAGATTTACGTTAAAAAAGAATATCCTCACATTTCCTACAAAGCAATCTTAACATTACTTCCATTTTCGACGACATATTTATGTGAGCAAAGATTTTCAACTCTTGTATTAATTTAAAATGATAAGCGGTCATGCTTAAAAGATCTTGATCAAGAACTTCGGGTCGTGGTGTCAAATATTGAGCCGAATATAAAACTTTTGTGTTCATTGAAACAAGCGCAGGTATCACATTAATAATTATTATGATTGCGTAGAAATATATATGTTATGGTTTTATGTATGTATACTTTTCAAATAAAAAACAAACATTTATTGTAAAATTTGTGTGTCAATTAATACCTATATACTTTAATTTTTGGTGTGCCTTGAATTCTAGAAAGAAATAAGGTGCGTCGTAAGTGAGAAAAGGTTGCAGAGCACTGATATAAACGATATGGTAAATATCATTCATTTTATCTTGTCGCAATTATCGTGCTCACAGATAATTATTCAACATGCAGATTCATCAAAATCTAGAGATCAAATGTTTTGACATACACCATCCTAAGGTATGACAATGTACTCAGAATGCATGGCATTATAAAAGCCTTACTATCCACAAGTTTTTTTTTTTTTTTGTTTTTTTTCCATTTTAGGATTAGCCGCCTGCGGAGTTCGACTTTTTTTATCAGGGAAATTGATTGGTTAAAATCCAAAACATATTCTACTTATAAAGTATTTAAACTATAATACATCTTGAAAACATTTGTTCAAATGGTTTAGAATTGCAATTATTGATTTAGATATTGATATTAATGATTTAGACGTTGCAAACGATTGTAGAAATCTTTACTTTGCATTTTTTTCTTAACTATCACATTTTAGATTTATTTTATTTTATCCAGTTACGCGTTGAAAGTTACATTTTTCTAGATGTAATTTGCAATAATAGTTGATTTTTTTTATTTGAACTTCCGTCAATATGATGGCAATAAGCTTATAAAACCTAATCTTTTCCCCCTTGACGTGCTCGCGCAGATTAAATTTGATTGTTTTGTCCGAAATATATTGTTGAAAAATATGATTAAAATAATTCTTTAAAAAATCGTTAAAAATAAAAATTATATGTTAAAACACTGATACCATTACAAAGCTAATTTTTTAAACTTTAATTTGATGTAAAAATCATCTTTGCACGATAATATTTTCAGAAGTTATAGCGGAAAAGCCTCAAAATTTCGCTTAATTTTTGATTAATTCAAATTCTAATTCAAAATTTAAAAAAGGGCTCCGAGGTGCACATTCTCGACCTCCAAGGTAGACATGTACCAAATTTGGTAGCTGTAGATCTAACGGTCTGGCCTGTAGAGAGCCAACACATACAGCCCTCCCCCCACACACACGCACATTGAGCTTTATTATAAGTATAGATTACTCTTCTATAAAAACCAGCGATTTTAGACCGTAGTGGAAGTTTTATAAACCAGATAACATCCTCAATATTGAGTGAGCACTTTTAGTCTTGTAGTCATTTTATCAGACTACGAACCATAAGATCGCGAGTTCGAGCCTAGCTATCTCCAAATAGCAGCAAGACCACTTCATCTACCATCTCGAATATAAGGTTGAATTATGAATCAACTTGTAAATAATTGAAAAGTAGTTAAGTAAAAATAAACATTTAATTAGAATAAAGATTATATGAGCGATACACATCTTACTTCGGTTTTACATCTTACTCCATTACATATTGATGCCAATATTCGTTTACAAAATATATGAAGATGAATTCAATTACGATTATTTAATCGATTCACTTTATCTGAACCTTACACGAAGAAGATGCGCCTGTCTTGTACCAGGATTTCTGCTTGACAGTTGTTGGCTGATAAGTTCGAAAATGTTGATTGTTTTAAAATTGATACGTAAAAACTTCATAAATCGGTCGGAATTGATGACAGAACATATAAACGTTCATTTATTTACTAGTCGCCTTTGGTGATCAGTCAGTTCGGCAATCTTATTAATCTCTGAAATGGTATGTTAAATAATTTATAAAACGACATTATTAATTAAATACACGGTGTCCTAAATTAAAGTTACTCTATTCAGAGCTACATACCACCGTAACTATTCATCCCAAAATTCTGAAATTTTGGGTACGCCTTAATTTAGGGATGGGAAAGATATTTTGCTAAAAAAATAAGTTCCAAATGTCACCACTAGAGGGCGTATTATCAACTATTTTATTACAAGAATTACACATTAGCTTGAAATTAATCCAAGCCATGTTTGATATGATGGCCACCTTTCTCAGCTACCCTTTGAAATCTGAAAATTGCATGTTCAACAGTAGAGTGTAGTGTCTGCGTTGAAATATTGAGCACTTGGCGGCAAATACTGGCTTTAAGATCAGGCAACGTTCTCGGGTTGTCACGGCCAACCAAATCTTTCAAATATCTCCAAAGCCAAACATCGCATGGATTAAGGTCTGGGGATCGGATAGGCCAATCATTATTGAAGTGGCTATTTATAACTCTTTCTGCGGTGTAATGTGTTTTCAGAATAATTTTTACACATTTTGCAGTATGTGGAGTCGCACCATCTTGCATTAAAAACTTTCGGTAAAAACAATGGCGTGATTGCAAAGCCGGAACAACTGCATTCTCCAACATCGATGCATATCGCTTTTTCATGATAGTGCATGTCACTGCACCTGATGGAGCTTGTTCCTCGAAGAAGTACGGCTGCAGAATAAAAGAAGCATTAAATCCACATCATACCGTTATTTTCGGTGAATGTAACAGAACATCTAAAGGCGTTATCACACTGTGAAATTTTGTCAGCACTTTTCCGTTCCTACCCTCAAAAACCGGTCAAGCAATTTTCATAATCGGCAACTTTTTCTAGCCAGCTAGAAAATGCCTTCGGAAATATTGTCAGCAAACGAAATTTAACCAATCATGCGAAACTTTGAAGTGACCACACTCAAGTGACGTCACTTTCGTTGTCGTTTGCTGACGGAAAGTGCCGATGATATTTTGCTGTGTGATAAGGCCTTTAGAATACGAAAAATAACTGGTATGAAAATATTGCAAAAATTAAACAACGATGTTATCAATCTAACCACTATTTGCAGCAGCACCGTGGTGCAGTTAGTGCAAAAATGAGGAACAGAATGGCTATCCCAATTTAATTACACATGTTTTTGATCACCTCCAGCGCAACTTCGTCTAACATCTAGGGCAGAGCGGGGATGTTCTGTAGCCCAAATTCGGCAGTTATGTGTATTCGCTGAGCCGTCTAAATGGAAATGAGCTAAATCGGACCTCAAAATGTTCCAAGGCCATTCAGAATCGACCTCACACCGAGCAAGAAACTGCAATGAGAACGTTAATAGTGCTTGAAAATCTTGTGGATGCAGCTGACGAGCAAGTGAGATTTTTTATGGATAATATCGTAGGATACTCCTGAGGATCCTATGCATAATGGAACGTGGCCTATCCAACACTGTTGCGACATGGCGAACACTACTGCTAGCCATGAAGTTTGATGTTTTGTCCTCTTTCACTTGAAGTGGCCGATCTTCAGACCTCAATCCATGCGATTTTTGGCTCTGGGGACATTTGAAAGATCTGGTTAGCCTTGACAACCTGAGAAGGTTGCCTGATCTTAAAGCCAGTATTTGCCGCCAAGTGTTCAAATATTTCAAAGGGTTTTAATATTTCAAACACTACGCTCTACTGTTGAACATGCCATTTCAAAGGGTAGCTGACAATGATGGCCATTATATCGAACATGACTTGGATTAATTTCAAGCCAATGAGTAATTCTTATAATAAAATAGTTGATAATACGCCCTCTTGTGGAGAAATTTGGAACTAAATTTTATTTTTAGCAAAATGTCTTTTCCATCTCTTTATTAAGGCGTACCCAAAATTTTAGAATTTTCGGATGAACAGTTACGGCGGTATGTAGCTCTGAATAGGGTAACTTTAATTTGAGACACCCTGTACTTTATGTGACTTTTCACTGTCAGTTAAATACTTTTTGTAACTTTTCTTTGAATAGCTACTCAACAAAATATTTTTAAGGACCAAATTTTGATAGTCATATAATTCATTTCTGCATTTATAAAGACCTTAAGCCAGTAATGTACTATAGTTCTCTCCAATTATCAGTCAGCTTCGCAAAACTTCATTATTAAATTAAAGTGATGATTAAGCTGTAGTTAATATAAAAACATTTTTTACTAAAACTATTAATCTTTTTTAATGTCAATGTTGTAAACAGAATCCATCAGCATTTGAGTCTTATATGTACTACAGAATCATTTTCATAATTTATATAATATCTGGAGAATTATTCTACAAAAATTTCTCAGATTCCCCTCTTTTATTCAATAATGTCATTCAAATATTCATAAATCAGTCGTTTTTTAAATACTGACATAATTGAACGATCTTTTTTTTTATTTTAAATATTAGTGCTTGAAAAATATCTTGTTAAATATGATTCACAGAACAGAGGATCTGGATAAAAGATAAACTTACTTCATTTATTACAATATTTTTAAACTCATTTAGGCCCACTCTATAGACGTACTTATTTAAGTTTTACAAATTAGCCGTTAGGCCTTGAATTGAAAATATATAATTAAACCATATTTGTCTAAAATAAAGTTGATTTATTTAGTTAGCTGTAAAAGGCATAAAAACTTTTCTTTCCAGTTTTTTTTTAGAAAAACATATCTCATACAGACACATGCTGAAAATAACATTTTATATATTTAATTTGCAATAATAATTTATTAATTTTTTTAATTTGAGTTTTTATTAATCTGGTGGTAACATACTGACAAAAAATAATTTTTCCACCTTTCACTCGTAACGCGCGCGTGCAGCTTATGTTTTATTTTTATTGTTGAAAAATATAATCAAATTCTTTTTTAAAAACTCACTCAAAATTTAATTTTTTAAATTAAAATATTAGTAAAAAGATAATATTTTTTATCTTTATTATGATATAAGAATCAATTTTGTAATTTAATTTTTTCGAAAGTTATGACGGAAAAACGTCGAAATTTCGCTTAATTTTTAATTAATTCAAATTATTATTAAAAATTCGGAAAAATCGCTCTGAGGTGCACATTTCCGATTCCCATTTCCGTGCCAAATTTGGTTGCTGCTAGGTCCAAAGGTCCAGCCTGTGGAGCTTCTTCATACACAATAAGCTTTATTATCAGTATAGATTTAAAAGTTCCAGGTGCAGAAAATATTTCTCTGAGTATGATTCGTTAGGACAAAAGAGCTGAGTAAAATTTAAACATAATTTTTTCATAAGTACATTTATTGACTGAAATTAAGTAAAATATTTTTATTTATATCATTCAAATATTTTGAAAGTAAAACTAAAAATTAATTTTATGATGCACTAGCTATTACCCGCCACATCGTTCACATGGAAATTTTGATGTATATGTATGAGAACTGAAGGTCTGATCAGCAGTCGGCAATGGCTGTCTAAAATCGTTTGCAAGCAAAACAACGCCGCCCATCACCGCCTGGTTGTCTCGGTCGTTCTACATGCTGTGATTTAATGTCTATATACTCTCCCGTTTCTATTAAATTGAACTAGTGCAAGGTACTGGTGGTGAGGTATCTTCGCTTGCAAAATTAATCAGCAATTTGAAAACGGAAAGTGCTGTATTGCCACCATTAAACAAAGTTGTAGCAATGCCAGCGGAAGCTACAGCCAGAGCTATATTGCGACCCTATGTTGGGCCAACAAAAGATTCAGCTCAAACGCCTTATCCGAACCCCTCGGTGCGTCAAGAAAGAACAATCTCTCCTTTCCATTATTTACTCGGTTCAGAATCGTTTCGTAGACTTGTCTCTGTTAGGAAGTATTCATAATGTAATTTCATTGGCCTGCGCTTCTAAAACAAAGGTGTCGCAGTTTAGCTTCTTTATAACTTCGCTTGTAATTCCCGTCTTGTAATATCCCCAATGGGGGTAGACCGAAATCAGTGAGGCATTTTCCAGATGTGGAAATCATTTTATTCTCAATCTATACTAAAGTTCTGTTAATGGTTAGGTTATTGTGAGTGCAATATATTTTGATAAAACGTTCTTGTCTTTATCCCACTGCTGGAGGGGTTTGATAGTGTTCACTAAAAATGCAAACAGATCTTCTAGCTACTTTCTTAGTCAGAAATTTATTACTTCTCTTCGAAAGATTAGATTTGCGTTTTCTGGGCATTTCTTAAAACTATCAAATAATGACCAATAAAAAAATTTAAACTAATCTTAAAACGATACATAAAAAGTATAAGCATATACGGAAAATATATAACTAACATAAATACAATTTAAGAACAAAAACACTCAACTAACCTAAAAAATATATATATTTACATTGTATACCAGAAGTAAAACTAAACAGCAAATAAAGTCCACGTTTCTTTAAAATCAGGTCAAGTATATTTTATTAATCTATAGAGATTGAGGTAGCTACAACAGTATAATACGCATAATTTTTAAACTTTTAATTTAAATGAAAACACAATTTTAAACTACTCATGAACTTTCAAAGCCTGACTTTCCTACTTCAGTTGGGATAACGCAATGCAAATAAGATTTTTTTTATTTCCTATATTCTATTTTATTTTAATTTAAAAGTGTCTCAGAATGAATCTGTAAGATCGATTAATTAACAACATTTGATTTTAAATGTATTAAATGCTAAGAAAATAGACAAAATCGTTTGAAATAATCGGTCGAAATTTTTTTCTATCCTAAGCCTAACCTGATGACTGTTGGGTTGGAAAAAATTGGAGCCTTATTCATCTTTGGGGGATTTGACCACAGCATTTTGACACGAAAGTTAGTTTTTAATTAATAAAAAATTATCCACTCAATTAACCGGAATAAAAAGTAACCTATGTTCTATTCCTAATTATAATCTATCTTTGTGCTAAATTTCATCAAATTCTGTTCAGCCGTTCTGGCGTGATTGAATAACATACATCTATCCATTCAAACTTTCACATTTATAATTAACATAGATATTCTTTTTCCTTTGTATATCAAAATACTCTTAATATAAAAAATTTATGATTTTAATTAAATTGGTTGTGATATTTAAATGCTTATAAAGCATTTTCTTTTACATGAAGTAAAACATCCAAAACTTACAGAAGGAGTAGAACAAGCTCTAAGTGGCAAGATAAGCTCTCAAACAACCATACATCCAAACATCCAAAGTTTCACATTTATAATATTAGTACAGATTAAATAATTTTTTTTGTTGAATAACTCTTAAACATCATATATACGAAATTTATTCTGCAATGCACTTACAACTATTAATGCCGAACGATCTGCTTTCAATTTTCGTATTTTAAAAAAAGATATGATTGGTTTCATTAAAAAACATTTTTTATTTTGGCTGCAATTTAACATTTCCACTCTAATTCAAAGATGAAATTTTATGGCCGCTGAAAGAATATTAAAGAGAGAGAAAAGTAATACAATTAGAATTTATGCAAAAACCAATTTTTCCCGGTTTTCAACTTTTTGCCTGTATATATCTATACTAATATATAAATGTGAAAGTTTGAATGGATGGATGTTTGTTACTACATCACGCCAGAACAGCTGACCATAATTGGATGGAATTCAGCACAAAGATGGATAATAGTCAGGAATAGAGGGAAGGCTACTTTTTATTCCGGTTCATTGAGCGGTTAATTTTTTTAAAATTAAAAACTAACTTTCGCGCCAAAAAGCTGAGGCCAAATCCCGCCAAATATAAGTAAAGCACTAGTTTTTTTTTTTTTTTTTTTTTTTTTCTTCAACAGAGTTGAGGCTAGACTTAGAAGAATTTCGAGCGATTATTTCAAACGATTTTTTAAATTAAAAGAAAACAGAATAAAGGAAATCTGTGTTGCGTTACCCCAACTGGTGTAGGTAAGTCAGACATGTGCGTCACGCCAACTGGCGTTGAAAGCTCGCGCGTGATTGTCGTGACATAAACTGAGTTTGCGCGAAATGACAACTGTGTTTTTATTTAAATTAAAGGTTTAAAAATTATGTGTATAATACTGTTGTAGGTATCTCAATCTCGATCAAGAAATAAAATGGATTTGATCTGATTTTAAAGAAATACGGACTTGATTTGCTGTTTTGTTTTATTTTGGGTATACAATGTAAATAAATTGTTTTTTCGTTAGTTGTGTGTTTTTGTTATAAAATTGTATTTATGTCATATATTTTTCGTATATGCTTATTCTTTTAAATGCATCGTTTTAAGGTTAGGATTAATTTTTTTTATTTGTCATTATTTGATAGATTTTCGTATATATACCTCAAAGTTTCCATGCGAACAGAGCCGCAGGTATTTTATAGTTAGCTTAATTAATCTGTTTGGGTAATTTAAATGCATTGAATCCAGGAATTTTAAATGCATTATTCACTTTTGATTTACTCAAGCATTGTAATTTAAATTAGCTAATAAATTCAAGATGTATTTTATTTGCGATAAAAAAACAGAATATATAATTTTTTAAAAAAGAATTTTATTTATTTAGCTTTCTTTTTTCATATAAACATAGGGAGAACTTATATTTGAAAGCCGGATAGACGGACTTCCACTGAATAGATTTTACTTAAAATTTTAGAGAAATTTGCAAATTTGATGTAAGGACTGTACAAAAGATAAATAAATGTAACAAATTTCATTTCAAAAACAAATTGCGTTTGTCTAGCTGAAAACGTTTTTGAATTATCTTTGTAAAAGACAAATAGACGGACATTTTCCAAAAATGGGTTTATTGAACTCAGGGAGGTCTAAAACATGAAGATTCGTCAAAAATTGAGTTCGAAATATTTTGACGATTTTGGTACTTTTTTTTTTATTCTTCATATTCAAGAAAATAAAATAAAAGAAATTTTTTTCAGATATGATTAAAACAATGCTTCATACACTGTGTGTGCCAAAAACGAAGAGCAAGTTTTTGTTTCCAAAACACTGCAAGTAGAAAAAGTTTTCGGTTGCAAATTTTCGTTAAATAAAATTAGCAATTATATGTTGTTGCTGCTCTAATTATATCAAAGATTTTAAAAAAATTATGTATGCCCATTGAGTAAAAGTGTTAGTAAGTAAAATGTTTCTTTTACATTTATCTATGCACACAAAGTGTTTCTCATTTCTATCTACAAAATTTGCCGAGGTATACTTATTTTTAAATTTAGGAGTAATTGCGAAATTGTAAAATTGTTTTCCGAATTTTCAGTATTTCTCTAAGGAGTGTGTTTACAGAATTAGAAACTAAAATCTATAAGATTTTTTCAGTTTTTATTTTTCCAGAGAGGTTTATACCAATATTTCTTAAAGTGTAGTAGTAACGTACTTTAAGAGAGAAGTAATGTACTTTTAGAGGTGTTAGGTTATAAGTGTAAAGCAGCAATCGATATTTTTCCTAATTTCGCAAGTTAAATTTAGATTGTTGCATAAATACGCAACAAACATCGAATTCTTACACACACACGGACATACCAATAATTTCTCCTTCTGTGGATTTCACTGAATTTTGATACATATATAGAATTTCAATGCTATTACATGTAGAATTTCCTTAATGAAGCTCTTAGTGTTTTCACAGAGAGAAAAACACAATTTCAAAAATAATTTCTCTAGCGTCTAAGAGATTTAAAACGTAGAAATTCATTAAAATCTCGTGGTTGAATTTTAAAAAATTACTTGCATTTGTATTTGTATACTTTATTTGCGAGAAAATGATCGCTTGAAACTTTTTCTCATACTCCCTAATAAAAGTGTCCTACTCTCCTCCACCACGCGGCATATAATTTTGGACTTTAGTTTGGTTTGGTTTCGTCTGGGTTTTTGGCGCAAGAGCCACATTTGGCTATACTGCGCCAATCAAATGGTTAGATTATAAAATTAGTTTCATAAACAATCGTCCTTTAAAATATCACAGGTATCTAATGAAAAAAATTCCAAAAATAAAAAATGATGTAAAAAATTATTTTAACAACTTTAAAATTAAATATGAGTGACTGAAACAATGGTGAAAAGATAAGTTCAACTCAAACAGAATAATAAAGGGTCTATATACATGGAAGGAAGCCAATAGCTCTCAAGAATTTAAAAATGTCTGGGTGGTATTTTCCCCCCACCAAGTCTTGTAACGTTGAAGACAAGGTAAAAAAAAAAAAAAAAAAAAAAACGGGTACGATAAGAATTCAAGAGAGGGCAGTCAATTAAAATGAGGTGAATAGTAAATTGAACCTGGCAGCTGTTGCACATTTCCTCCGAAAACTAGATGTTGGAACATTGGCGAATTTCCTCCGAAAATTAGATGTTTGTGTGAGAAACGCGTATTTCCTACACGGAGACGATTCAATTTAACATCCATCTCACGTATAGGATGAACAGACCAAGTAAAAATGTTAGTTTTAATCAAATGTAATTTATTTTGGACCTGCAAATCCCATGACTTTTGCCAGTTAGAACATATATTATAATTTATGGACCCTTTAATATCGCAAAAGGGAAGATCTGGGCTTAAAAAGGTCGTTACAGATTTTGCGGGCAAGTCCGCCTTCTCATTTCCCAAGATGCCAACATGACTCGGCACCCAACAGAAAATAATCTGGAAGTCATCATTCTTTAAAAGTCGCAAGGTGAATAAGATTTTGATGGCAGTGGGATGCATCCAATTTTGGTAGTGTGAAAGTGTTTCCAGAGCACTCATGCTATCGGTATGGATAATAAATTTACACTGAGTAAAGGTTGATATTTTCTGAAGAGCACAGGATATTGCCACAAATTCAGAGGTAAAAACAGAGCAACAATTGTGAAGACGGCGGCTCAATGTGTCAGATGTAAGAACGACTCCACAACCAACATATCCATCTGATTTCGAGACATCCGTAAAAATTGGCACAAAAGACGAATACCGATAGCGATGATATAAAAAGAGTTGTTGGAAAACAAAAGGAGAAATTAATGATTTGTCGAATCCCTTGAAAGGATTCAAAAACGAAAACTTTGGTATACCCAAGATGGAAAATGAAAAAAGTCAGCAGCTTTAACACGAACGGTATTAAAGTCCGAATCGTGCAGGAGCAATTTGGCTCTCTCTCAAAATGGAAAGATATTAAAGGGTCGGGCATTATAAAGTCGACGAAGAGCAACAGGCAAGGAAATTTCGCTTAGTAGATGTTTCAGTAGAGATCTAATTTGGAAATAAAATAATGCAGACAATTTCTTTCATCTTAAACAAAGTGGCAGTTGGTGACATATAACATATAGACTTTCAACTGGAGACTTACGGAACGCACCAGAGCAAAGGCGCAATGCAGAATGATGGACGGTAGTTAATACGCCGCAATACAGACGGGCGGGCAGAACCATACACAACACATGCATAATCTATCCGGGAAAGAATAATTGCCTGATAAACATGGAGAAGAGAGGTTCGATTGGCACCCCAAGATGGTTTGGAAAGTACCTTTAAAATGTTTAAGGATTTCTCACACTTCTACCTCAGATATAAAAGTGTAGAAGGAAGGTGAGCTTTTGGTCAAGAATCACTCCCAAAAACCTTTTTTCATTCACAAGAGGAATGGAAACATTTTTAATTTGAATATTAGAATCCGAGTGACTATTTCTCTTGCTGCAAAAGTGCATGCAACTGCTTTTCTCTTAGGAAATAGTGTTACCATTGTTATTGCACCAAAATACCTTTATTTACTGCGTTTTGCAGTTGCCGCTCTACTAGTGTCATGTTACTTCCTTGGCATGAAATCCGCAGATCTTCAACAGAAAGTGTTCCGTTAACAGACGGAGGCAACTGGTTTAAAATCTGGCTCAAGTGAACAATAAAAAGTGTCACTCTGAGGACACTTCCCTGAGGAACTCCCTCAGCTTGAATAAAATTATTAGAATAAAAGTTACCAGCTGGAACTCGAAAAGAACGTTGAGTTGAAAAGTTTTTTAAAAATATGGGCAAATTACCCCTAAAACCCATATTAAATAATGTGGAAAGTATGCCATAGCGCTATGTAATGTCATACGCTTTCTCTATGTCGAAAAATATGGAGACAAGGTGGTTCCTTCTAACAAATGAGTTGTGTATCTGAGTTTCCAGTAATACGAGGTTATCAAATGTAGATATACCTCTACGGAAACCACTCTACAAAGGGGAGATGCATCCTTGTTTCTCCAATTCAAATATTAGGAGAGCGTTGACCATGGGCTCGAAAGTTTTACAAACGCAGTTTGTAAGAGCAATCAGCCTGTAGTTCAGAGGGATGGATGGTTCTTTACCAAGTTTTAAGATTGTAATCGCAATAGCTTCGCGCCATTGTGATGGGTATTTCTGCTCAGTCTATATTCTGTTAAAAGGTAGTAACATATTGGAAAGAGAAAAAGTACTCAAATGGTGAAGCATGTTGTATGCGATTCCCTCTGGTCCAGGACAGGTATCATGGGCTTGAGACAAGGCCATTTCCAATTCAAACATCCTGAGTTCACAATTATATGGAATGTCTCTTCGGGTGTTAAAGCACAAAGGCAACCGTTCCGCACGATTCATAATTACCAGAAATTCAGGACTGTAAGAATCAGTTGCGGAAACTTGTGCAAACGTTTGGCCTAGAAGGTTAGCAACGTCTGATGGGTTCGAATACATCACATTACCAGTTTTAAAACTGGAATGGCAGATTTGTGATAAATCCCATTGGCGGCTTTTTCTTTTCTCCATAAAAGTTTACTGGAAGTTGAGGATGTGATGGACGAAACAAAGTTTATCCATGATTCTCTCTGGCTAAGACGCCGAATGCAGCGAGATAGCGCTTTGGCTCTTTTAAAAGCAATTAAATTCTCAGTCGTAGGGTATCTTCTAAAGATATTCCAGAGTTTTTTCTTTTTTTTATGACTGTCGAGGCAGTTTTTATTTCACTACGGTCTACGGATTTTTCTCAGACGTGGGGAAGTTTTTGGAATGGTGGCTTTTGCGGTTTTAATTATCGTTTCAGTGACATTTTGCACAGCCTTCGAAATATCAGCATTACTGACCATAGCCACACTGATAACTGCAAGTTGGGAGAATGTAGTCCAGTCAGCCCACTGGAATACAAAACGCGGTGGACAAACAGTCACACCTCCGCTATCAGCGTGGGAGATTTTCAGGGGGAAGAGATCGCTGTTGTGCAGATCATTCCCAAGTGTCAAATTCAACAATGGCAGTAGTGCAGGAGAGCATATTGCCAGGTCAAGGTGGTAGAAGTTACGTGTGGGCGCATGGAAGTACGTTTTCTCGTTATTATTGAGCAGACAGAGACAGTTATTTGCAATAAACTGTTCTATCTGCTGCCCACGAGAGTTTGTATTATCTGATCACCATAAAGTACTTAGGAAGTTGGTCCAATAAAGTGTCAAGGTCTTGTTGATGTATGATATCATGAGGTGAAAGGTAAATACAGCAGACTGTGACTAAAGTTCGTATAGGAACCTGCACAGTCACATCCTGAAGAGAAGTATGTAAAATAAGTGGTGTGCTCGGACAAAGGTTTGAAGTGAAGATGCAGACATCTCCACTTCAAATGATCTCCACTTCAATGAGATCTAATGCCTGCATATTTTCGAACACAGCTATATCGGCGTAATTTGATGGGAATATTAGGCGTCAAGAGGGTCTCTTGAACACCAAAAATTATGGGATGAAATTTGTTTAAAATAGACTTGATATCCTGAAGTTCGGATCGAAGGCCACGACAATTCCATGAAATGAAGGTGCCCATTAAGAGAACAAGTTTGTAGGTAAGTTTATAGGCGCATGTTGTATATTTGCCGAAACTGACCAACTCTTGTGCAAATCTTCATCCTCATCTTCATCTGATGGATGGCGAGAAACGCGATATGGACTTTTGAGCGTCCCTCCAAAAAATGGATGACTAGTCCTTGTGAACTATACCTTGCGTCGCAAGTCCTAAAGCGACGGAATTTTTAGTTGCTGATTTTTTTTTTAAATTTAACAGGTAATTCCTATTGCGAAATACCACGTTTCGCTATCTTCAACGTCAGCGAGTTTTGTAATTTTTTCTTCGATTTCTTTTTTGGTTTCTTAGGTCTGTCAAGTATACTATTTTTAGAGAGTTCAGAATCAGATTTCGTAATAGTGTAGGTGTGAAATTGGTTTTGTAGGTGTAGGTTTGAATAGGTGTGAAATTTTACACAGTTACTACAAGAACAGTTTGCCGAAAAGGTTTTCTGAACAACAGAAGCGTATTTTTAACCAGGAACAGGAGTTTGGGCTTGTATTTTACGCCTGGCTTCGGGATATGAAATATCTTCTTTGATTTTAATCGTGATTATTTCTTTTTCAAGCTTCCAGCCTGGACATGATCGGGAAAACGAAGGGTGATCGTCTTTACGGTTCACACACTTTTCCCGTGCTGAACATTCCTAGCTATCATGCCCTTTTTCTGCACAGCGGGTACATGCTATAGACCCACTGCAATTTACTTTAGAATGGTTAAGGCGCTGGCACTGAAAGCATCTGAGTGGATTTGGAATGTACTACCTCACTGGGCATCGTATATAACCTGCATAGATAAATTCTGGCAGTTTGGGTATCAAGGACTTTAAATTGTGATGTTTTGCTTAAAGGAGTTGTCCATTACACCGGCGGACATCAACAACTCCTTGAGGTTTCATTTATGATTTTATTACATCTATAAGGACATTCAAGAGCTCCCCACATGTAATGACACTTTTTAAGGTATTCAAAGACTGGTGAGGACTCACAGTAATTGGTATATAACCCAATGCCTTTAATTTTTGAATCTGTTGGGCTTGATTGCGAGAATTCACCTCAACAAGCAAGTCACCAGAGCGCATTTTAAGAATAGATTTAACATCGCCCACGGTTGCTGATATAGCCTTTTGCACAAGAAAGGAAGAGACAGTTTGAAATGTTTCGTTCTTGTCAGAAACTCGCTTTACGATATAGAAGACATCAAAATGGTTCGTTAAATTTGAAGATATTGGAATGCTACGATGTCCACTGAAGGGACCCTTTAAGGAGGCGCCCATACGACCTAGAAAGGGATTCGGGCCCAACGGCACCACCCACCACGGAGTCCAACAAGGGAAGGCAGCCACCGGCTTTTTACTTAGCCAGCCTCGGCATTTACCCTAGTGCTAATCGATACCTATACGCTGGGAGTTACCCACGGGGACAGTGACCACCCGTTACGCTAAGTCCAAGGAGTAACCCCTTCGCTTGATCTCTAGCAAACTAACTAGCATAAGGTGGCCAGCAACAAGGCGATTGACACACCGGAAACCACAGTGCACCACCCATCTAATGGGTCGCCACGCACAACAAACACGTGGGGATATTTGTTGCCCATGAGAAGCAGGAAGCAAACAGAGCGGCAACAGCTTCTCATGGAGAGCTCTCTCGCCTACCCTCGAGGGAAAGAAAAATGACAGCCAAAAGCAAAAGCCGAAGAGGAGAGTAAATTGAAAGGGAGTAAATATCCCTGGGTACCTTGGGATTGGGACACCCGTACTCATGTAAAAAATGTGAGCCCCTGGAGGTTGGACTTTAGTCATAGGCATGAACACCATGAATATTAAATTTTGATTTTTCGAATAAGAATTCTGCTCTTCAGGAAAACCAGTATTTCCGAATGAATCGCATGCCATTGGCAAAAGTGTTATGAAAAAGCATATTGGCAAGCAGTTTTTGGCGATTTTTTTAGCAGTTAATCATTGGCATGCATTAAATATACGAGTACCAGAAAACCAAAAATGTATGTTGGATCCCTTTTCCTCGACTGATTAAAATCAAAATTTCACATAGGATTACTATTGTAACAACAAGAACGCACAATGTATTTCATTTAAGTTTGTTGTTCCATGTTCTTGTTATTGCTTTTACATGCGTGAGAAAGTAAGACGGACGGTTAACTGCTTGTCAGATTTCATTAAAATATTGTAAAGATCTTCATATATAGATGCTAAAACAATGAACCAGATTTCAATTATCTAAATCTATAATTTTTTTTTAATTATTGCGTTTGCATGCATGCAAAATGACCGACCTACAGACGGTTAACTCCTTGATGGAGTTTGTTTTGGTACTCAAGTTAAACATTTAAAACGTAGATCACTTTAAAGCTTAACTTGTGTACCAACTTTTATCTACTTTGTGTTTTGTAGTTATCATATTCGTTTATATTCGGCAGCTGGCAGAGAATATTTAAACATATTTCCTATAAGACGTCCAAAATTTCATAGAAATCAGCAATTTTAATGTAAAATCTACTTACCAAATTTCATCCACTTAGCTCAAACGTTTTTGAGCTGCCATGTTCAAAGAAAGACAGATTCAAACAAACAGAGATGATTTCTAAAATGTGTTTTTTAGTCAGGTTGATCTGAAACATGAATTTTCGTCAAAATTTCAAGTACGAACTTCTTAATGACTGAATTATTTTTCTTGGTAAACTTTTGGTTGGAATGAAAAAGGTGTTTTTTTCCCCAGATTTTAGAGTACATAAAATGTAGAAATTTATTAAAAATCTCGAGGCTGAATTATTTTTGATGATTATATTGATTCGTATTTCTATACTTTGACCGCAAGAAAATAAAAATTAATAATTGTATAATTTATTACAAACCGGTGGCATCGAATATGAAGACATTTCGTATTTATTTGTCTTGTGAATAAAGTTCAAATTTTGAGCTGCGTTTTTCTTCTCTAGATATAAAAAAATCGAAGATATATTATTTGTATATTACTGCTCTGTACAAGTAAGTGGTTTGAATTAAGTTCTTGTTCTATCAGGATAAGGCAAACCTAAAATAAAATAACCTTTCAATATGATGTCTAGAAAGCGAACTCACAGTATGCTAGAACGACGCCGTCAGATAAGCGTTAGATCTCTAGCTACTGTTGATAATGTAGACGAGATTAAGAGAACATTCAACAGACACATTCATTATACTTTAGTTAAAGATAGAAATGTTGCTTCTAACCAAGATTATTATTTTGCATTGGCATATTCTGTAAAAGATCATTTGGTAGGACGCTGGATCAGAACTCAACAATCCTATTACGAAAATGATCCTAAAAGAGTTAATTATTTGTCTCTGGAATTTTACATGGGAAGAGCTTTAACGAATACTATGCTTAACATTGGTATCAAAAACATATGTGATGAAGCATTATACGAACTAGGTTTGGATCTTGAAGAATTAGCAGACGAAGAAGAAGACGCTGGATTAGGCAATGGAGGGCTTGGAAGGTTAGCAGCATGCTTTTTAGATTCAATGGCAACTTTAGGTTTAGCAGCTCACGGATATGGCTTACGCTATGATTACGGAATTTTCTCCCAACGAATTTCTAACGGAGAGCAAGTAGAGGAAGCCGACGATTGGCTTGCTTTGGGAAATCCTTGGGAGAAAGGAAGACCTGAATATATGAAAGAAGTTCACTTTTTTGGAAGAGTATTAACTGATTCTTCAGGTTGCAGATGGGTTGACACTCAAACAGTATTAGCATTACCATACGATTACCCTATTCCTGGTTATGAAAATAACGTTGTCAATACTTTACGCCTTTGGTCTGCAAAGTCTCCGAGTAGTTTTGATTTGAAATTCTTTAATGATGGAGATTACATCCGAGCAGTTTTAGAAAAAAACTTAGCCGAAAATATAACTAAGGTGCTTTATCCAACAGATAATTTTTTTCGAGGTAAACAACTCAGACTGCAGCAGGAATACTTTTTAGTTGCAGCCACACTTCAAGATATTGTTCGTCGTTACAAAAGTTCTAAATTTGGCACAAGAGAACCCGTAAGAACAACATTCGAACAATTTTCCGACAAAGTTGCTATACAATTAAATGATACTCATCCGTCTTTAGCAATTCCCGAACTGATGCGTATTCTTGTTGACATGGAACGTTTACCATGGGATGATGCCTGGCACATTACAGTTCATACATTTGCTTATACAAATCACACAGTATTGCCTGAAGCTTTAGAGCGTTGGCCAGTTGATTTAATGGCAAACCTTTTGCCAAGGCATTTACAAATAATTTATGAAATAAATGCTCGTTTTTTAAAAGAAGTTGCAAAGAGATATCCAGGTGATACAGATAGAATTCGAAGGATGTCTCTAATTGAAGAAGAGCCAGAGAAAAGAATTAACATGGCCCATCTTTCAATAGTGGGCTCTCATGCTGTAAATGGGGTTGCTGCTATTCATTCAGAAATCATAAAAAAGGAAATTTTCAAAGATTTTTACGAGATGACACCACAAAAGTTTCAAAATAAAACAAATGGAATAACACCACGGCGTTGGTTACTACTTTGCAATCCAGGTTTAGCTGATGTAATATCTGAAAGAATTGGAAACACTTGGATAAAGCATTTAGAAGAGCTTCAGCAATTAAAAAAATATAAGAATGATCCGACATTTTTAGATGCTTTAGATAAAGTGAAAGAATTAAATAAGATTAAACTGACAAATTACGTTATGCAATTCTACAGCATCCGAATCAACCCTAGGTCAATGTTTGATATACAAGTGAAAAGAATTCATGAATACAAGAGGCAGCTGCTCAACTGCTTGCATATCATCGTGATGTATAATAGAATAAAGAAAAATTACGATGCACCATTTGTACCACGAACAGTTATGATTGGAGGTAAGGCTGCTCCTGGCTATCTCACAGCCAAAGATATAATTAAACTCATCAATGCTGTTGCTAGTACTGTTAACAATGATCCAAGTATCGGACACAAGCTAAAAGTCGTTTTTCTTGAGAATTATCGAGTGACTCTTGCAGAATTGATTATTCCTGCTGCAGATCTCAGCGAGCAGATATCTACTGCAGGCACTGAGGCCTCAGGTACAGGCAATATGAAATTCATGATGAATGGTGCCTTAACAATTGGCACATTAGATGGGGCAAATATAGAGATGAAAGAAGAAATGGGCGACGACAATATATTTATATTTGGAATGAATGTGGATGAAGTTGAACAACTGCAAAAGCAAGGTTACAGTGCTTGGAATTACTATCACAAACTGCCCGAGTTAAAAGAAGCTATCGACCAGATTAGAGACGGATTCTTTTACCCTCAAGATCCACACGCTTTTAAAAGATTAATAGACATTTTGATGAATCATGATAGGTTCTATACATTGGCTGATTTTGAAGCTTATATTCATTGCCAAGAGCGTGTTAGTGCAACTTTCGCAGCGAAAGAAGAATGGTTGAAAATGTCTCTAATGAATATCGCCTCTTGTGGAAAATTTTCCAGTGACAGAACCATTTCTGAATACGCAGCCCATATTTGGGGTGTTTCTCCAAACTATGCTAGACTTCCTGCTCCGAAGCCTCCGCCAGAAATAGAACCTGCATAATATTTTAATCTGAATTTAAAAAGCAAATGTGTGGCAAGCCATATCTTGACCTTTTATTTAACTCATTTATATTTTAAAGTTTTAAAATTATTATTTTTAAGTAGCAAAACATTTGATATGCATTTTTCAGTAAATTGCACTTGTAAGCAGGAGGCAATATATAGTGAACTTATCATGTAAAAAAATTTGTCTAGTTGAAGTTTGACAGGAACAGAAGAATTTAGATGCTAAATTTAGAAGGTTTCAGCCTGAAAAGTTGATAAATGGTCATTAAATATGAAAAGTTATAATAATGTATTTTAATTCCAAATAAAAAATTATAATTTCCAAAAATTTAGCACTTTGTATTTCGTTACTTGAGGATTAAATGATAATTTCCAAATTTTTACTAGCTCTCCACCATGTCATTCAAATGAGATATGCTTCACATAAAAAATAAAAGTATGGTTATTGAAAAAGACCAAAAATCTCTCTTTAAGAAACGGTATACGACTGATGATATAAAAGGTTACTTGTGGAATTCAGCAGCCTACAACAAGGAACAGCAAGTTGCTCTACATATTTACCGATTGTAAACAATTAAAAATTGTATTTCATATTTTTGAGACACTGAAAAAAAGCAAAATGTTATTCTATCAATACTTTGATAAGTATTTAATACATTTACTTTTCTTTTTTCAGATCATTACAGATCCAAGATTTTTTTTTCCTTCTTTTTTTCGTGTGTAATGTATAAAATTACTTTAGGTGTTATAGGATTTCTAGATTCACAAATATTTCAGAGACCTACTGAAGTTAGGTTTATTGACACAAGGGCCATAGATTTGGCCATGCTGCTATGGACTAGGTAAAATTCATTTAGGCAAAAATTTCGAAATTCTTAAGAGACCTAATGATATTTATGCGAAACTGAAGATAAGAATGCATTTTTATGCTCATGTTCTCATTAACCGATTATTAAGACAAAAGTCACTCAGGAAATGACATTATAATTTGTACCTCCGCAAGACTTCAAAAAGGGATATAAATTCACTATCACCCATCGTAAGACTGGTATCTGAGACACCTGTACTAGTAGTATCAGTAGATGTGGCCATACCGCTCTAGGAAGGGACAGCAGTAGAGTAATTGTCCGATATTTAGACATGCCTGATTCATAAAATTTTACTAAATTTCTTGTTTTGCTATCCATTTAAAATTATCCATGTTCAAGAGTTGTTTCTTGCGAAACTTATTTGTATATTCAAGATTTTATCAATACACAAATCTGCAAGATAGGGGCAATGGAAAATCCATTCACACATACATTACTGCTTCATTCTGCAATGGTAACTATGCCACACAGGTTGACGGCATCATTTATTATAGAGAGTTGCAAATGCTCAAGAGGTATTTCAAAAATGAAAGAATAATCCTTTCTTATTCTCCAGCAGCCTGATCTTCAGGATCCCAAGCCGTAATCCTTGAGATTTCCAGGTGTTAGTTTATCTTAAAAATGTTGCGTTCAGTGGCCTGTTTGCAAATTTAATTGAACTGAAGGCTCGGAATAGGCAACATATTCGCAATGTGATCCCTAGGATATTCCTGTCTGCCATGGAACATGCTGTTTATCAATTTCAATTTGCAACAGAAATGGGCAGCATATTGAATTGTCTTGCGCAAATCTAGCGATAATTCACAGGCGTTTTCATTGTTACTTTTTAAGCAGCTTTTGACCTGCGGATAATTAAAAATTGATCCCTCCCCCCCCCCATACAATGTGGGATGATCTTGCCATAGTGAATGGGCTTTACACTAAGAGACACAATTCGAATGACTTAGAAGTCATTTTTTTTCCCATAAAAAAATCAAACTATCATGCACATTCAACAATACAGTCGTATTTCGACTCAAAATGTAACTTGTAGCCGAATCCTCTTTCGTTCGGCCGCTTATAACACCATCTATTATTGCACTTAGGAACTTCATTTCTCAAGTCATACCATTTTCCTCTTTTTTAAGTATAATAAGTCCAAATTAGAAATCATTCTGACCAGTATCCCCCCCCCTTTTGTAATTTGAAAATGGAGCTTTAATTATAATCAACCTGTTGTTTATTAAAGTTGAATGACAAACTAAAAATTGAAAAATTATTAATATAACTGTGAGTAGTTAGTAAACACTAACTGCATTCGATGTTTAACAAAACTAATAAGTAAAATAAATCCTTATATCATTATAGCTAGATTTCAGAGTTCCTATGCATTTATTTCCTTCTCTATCAGCTTCTTAAAATTAATCATTTTATCTTAAACTAATAAAAATCAATGTAAGTTTGTAATTATATTTATGTAAAAGTTTAAAGAGTCAGAATTGTCTAAATTAATGAGATTTGTCAAAATATAGAGCTTTCTTTTATGACTAAACCTTAGGTTCCCAAATGATATTAAAAATGTTTTATATATCTAACTTTAAAGAAATCTTTTAAATCACATGCTAGATATGGAAAGAAAAATTATTTCAATCTTAGCCTTAAGATAGATTATAAAAGTTTTTAATGCTTCTAAAAGCCATACATTCACATTTACTCCAAAAATGTTTGCCAATGTTGAAAACCACTCAAAATTAACATGACATGGATTGTATACCTAACTCATCCTAATTTTTTTTTCAATCTATTTTCATCAGTCACTCATAGGACAGGAAGAGAGAGGCTTAAGTCACTTTAAGGAGAATGTTTGCAGAGCAGTTAAGTGTGTTTGATCTTTACATTGTAGTGATAAATCTGACTCGCCATGTGCAATAAGATACCTTTGTCATGGTTGATGATTTTCAATGTTATAAATACTCCAGAATACCAACACGCTATGAACACTAACATTAAATTTTGTTACCTTCAGGTTAGCTAAATGTAAATCATGTTAGGCTTAATCTAGTTTAATAATATTTATGCTGTATTCAAAAGAAATGTAAAGATTAGTTTTAGAATTGAAAATAATTTTCAGTGGTGATCAGAGGATGAAGATAGCACCCAAGCCAACAACTCATCTCTAAACTTCAGTAAAGAAACAATATTTTTCTCAGATGACAACTCCCACTGGCAAAATGACTTTTGTTACAGAAGTTATTAAAATTAAAAAGAGAGAAAGCACCCGTTTTGAAATAAGCTGAATAAAAATTAATTTCCCAATATAATATCCTAAATTGTTATTGTAATATTAAACTCATTCAATTCTAAATTGAGCTCTTATATTGCAGATGGACATAAAAAAACATCTAATTAATTTTAGAACTTTAAAATGATCAAATTTTAAATAATAATTTAAAAATAATTATTCTCGATTATAAATGATCATGTGAGAAAATACTTAAAAGTGCAACAGCAATAACATTTTTATTTAAATCAATTACATAGCATATAACTTTATTAAAAATAGTCATTTTTACCAAACAAATATGGCACAAAAACAAGGCAAAAATAAAAGAATAAAAATAAATCTTTATGATTTTTCTATAACAAAAGGAAATAACTTTGTTAGTTTACAGTCTTTTAATGTTGAACACTAAAAAGAGGAAAAACAGGGCAGAGAAAGAAAAATATTATTAAGATAAATATATTTTTTGTTTGTTTGTTTTTCTACACTAAATCAGCACTTACATATCAGTCAATGGCACTTGGTTTCACAAATGAAAACAATTAAAAAGAGGAATCATACTTCAGTACTAAACAGCTCCAAAAGAAGCATTCATAGTTATGAAAAGAATCTTCAGAAAGGGAGGGGTGTTAAAAAAGTTTTTACAAAGAGAAATTATGTTTGTTTATATGTTTAGTAAAAATAAAGAAATTTTAATGGTGATGACTACGGTATAAATATAATTGCCATTTTTTAATTCTAGAATATAGAATGTTTGAATATTACAAAAAAAAATAAATATATCTTTAAAAATTTACTTTTATTATATTAAATTAGTAAAAATGAATATATGCAATGATGAATAATTTTATATTTAAACAACATTTTAAATTGTGTCATATGAAGTTGAATACTTTCATGATAATACAAAAAAGTTTTGACTCTGTTTTTCATTTGAATTAGTTAGATTCAACATATGAATTACAAACAATTTATATTACATTAAACAGATAATACATTTGGCAACAGGAACATAAAATAAAATACAAAGTACTTTTGTCTCAACATCTAATGGCAGTGAAACATTTATTTAGGAATTCACATAAACATATACAAATCCACTATGATCAAAGAAAAACATAATTAAGGAGCAACTTTTCATTAGAAGCATCAGTGACACACTGCTGTGAAAACTAAAAATGACATTAATATATTTCGCCATTGTCGAAAACATATTCGATATGTTTCAACACAATAATTAGTTAACATAGGAAATAATAAAAGTTTTAGTCCTATAAATCAGATTATTCTTTCTTCGATACAGCTTTTAAGCATTGCACTTGACAAGAATTGACATTTTTAATACTGGCTCAACTGATTCAAATAATTCTGTCAAACATTTCTAAGTATAAAATCAAATAAAACTTTAAAAATGAATTTAAATGAAAACATTTATAGCACCATTTTCAAAAACCTCTGAAAGGATTAAAAAATATTTTATAAAATTTATTAAATAAAAAGAATCCAATAAACCAAACACAATTATTTATATTAAAAAAGTGCTAATTTTCTTACAATTTTTTTCATAACTGAGTATTTTTCACAGGGCATGCATGATTGACATTCTTTTCTTTGTTGAAACCTAAATTTTATAAGAAATTCACGTTTCTACAGCATTTTCACTTCCATCTGAAAGTTCATCTTCTTCATCACTTCCATGCTCTGAAGGTGCAGGAGTGGAAGCTCGAGAACTTAATGGTGATGGAGGTTCAGACATAGGTCTAGGATACTTCATTTGCATCTTGTTACGCTTCAAAAATAAGAAAGGAAATTTTACAAATCAATAACAAAAAACAACCACTTTCTTGGTTTCAATTAAATGCTAAAATTCTTAAAATATAATAACAACCAGAGCCGGCCTTCGGTACAAAGGGGCCCAGGTGCAAAAAGCCATTTGGGGCTCTAATTTTTTTTTCTGGAGTTAAAAAAAAAAAAAAGCACATATTATTAATGCATGTTTATTTAATTTGTGATTTTGTTTTTGATATTGCATTAATTACTTTGGAAAAATTACAATTTTCTGCAATTTCTTTTTCAATGCTTAATATAGCAAGTGAATTAATGAGTTCTGAACACATGCTTGACCGAAGATAATTCTTTATTAATTTTCATTTGTTGAAAGAGCACTTAGCAGTTGCTATAGTAATTGGCAATGTAAAGAAAAGTTTTAACACAGTTAATACATTTAGAAATAATTCATAAATACATAAGAAATAATAATTATTATTTAGTATGTATTGTAATATGCCTTGTACATTATTTACATCTCTTTAATTCAAAATCAAATCCGGCAGCAAACACCTTTTTAGATTACGTTTTCATCTACATCTTTGTTATCAAACTTTATAAAGTTTTTGAACATATCTCTACGTAACATTTTACTAAAACTTTTATATCAGTGACTAATTAGAAATCAGAAATAATATTTGGTATACTTTTAAATCTATCTTCTATTTGTACAATAACAGTATCAATTACAGTGTTAAAAGAATAATTCCTCTTTTGTAACTTCATCTTCTGCTAATTCGGAATATAATCTTTTCCTTTTTCGAGCTGTCACTTTTGTTACGTCTAAAAATGTGTTAAATTCTGTTCTTCGGTTATTGACAAAATTGAAAGCTAAGTCAAAAGCAACTGTTTTTGTTTGAAATAGTTTATTAATAGCATTAATTTTAGACAATATTGCAAGCTATACTATTAAACATAAAATAAAAGACATTTTTTGTATTGCATCTAATAAACTTTTAGCTTCGGATACCACAGTATTATCTTTATTTACATCAATAAATTCTTCTAGGGCATTACAAGCTTGTACAAACTGTATACACACAGCTTTAACCGAATCTATTTTGACGTCTCAACGAATGTCACATAGTGGTTTAGGAGTAATGTTTAAATGATTTTGTAGAATTTCCCATCTATATGTTGATGCAGAAAATAAGTAATACATATTCCAGCAGAATATATTGTTTTTATTTATTTTGCAATAACCCCCCAAAATTAAAAAAAAAAAAATTTATTCTGCTAGAAGCGACATCACAAATTATTAAATTAAAGGAGTGTGATAAGCAAGACATATAAATTGCATGCGGATTTAGAGAAGTATTCTTGACTGTACACCATTATATTTCCCTTTCATGTTGCTACAGTTGTCACCTGCTTGCCCGCTAAAGTTCATAATATCTAAATCAAGTTCGCCTAATCTTTCCAATAGAGTTTTTCTACTCCTTCTCCAGTCAGATCAGTTACTTCAACAAACCCTATAAATGACTCATTTATAGTTAACCACTTCTCTACAAAATTTATGCATCGAATAATGACTCTTATTCCTTATGGGAAATATCAGGAGTACAATCTGTTTGCATACTATAGTATATGATTACTTTTCTATTGTGTTTAATTTTGCTAAGGACTTCCTTTCCTAATGCACAAAAAATTTATTCTTGTGACCAACATGCTAAATGATGCACAATTCTATTTTTAGAATTTATTATTTTGTTTATATGATCAATTAGCACAGGATCATATTTACTTAATAATTTGATTAAACTTTAAAAAAAAAATCCAATATTAGACTTGCCTATAATTTAATGGGTTCCTCAAAGTGAAAGATTATTACAAGCTAAAAATAGAATCCCATTTACAATTCTTTGAAATAGTAATCTGAGTCGTGCAGTTTCCTTACTTATATATTAACTTGATTTGTTTATCAATAGTCAAACATAAATTTAATCGCTTGGTAACTCTTTCCATGCAGTAAACAAATTTATATGATAACTAGAGCGTTCATAATCTTGGATTACATTTCACAGCTTTCTCCAGTTATGGAAACTACTTATAAACCGTGTAGTTTGGCACATTTCCTATTCTTTTGGAAACAGCGTACAACAAAATCGAAATATGAAGTCTTGCATCTTTGAATAAATTAACTAACTGCAAAGTTGAGTTTCATCATTTGACATTTTTTAAAAAGTATTATGTAATAGAAAATGATCTACTTTCAGCATTTTAGAAAAAAAACTTTACGTTTCACATTTTTGATTTTAACACACAACATTCTAAATTTATTAGTTATAATACATGGCTATAAGCTAGGAATGTTTACACTCTCTTGAACATATTTGTTATTGTCATTTTCTTCATTATATTCTTATTCTATCATATTTGCATAAACACACGATTCTTCAACAAATATCACTGTTTCAACGTTTTCACTGCTAGATTGTGTATTGTGTGCAGAACTTTCTTCCCCAGTTGGAGCTTGAATTGTAATATCTGAAAATTGAAGCATTTTTTCCCCCCAGCAGAATTTCTTTATAGCTAGAAAACAAATCTACTTGTGACCTCTTAAAGTTTAGCTTTTCTTTTTCTTTTCGATACCCAAAGGAACTTTTCCTTGACATGGACATCATTATATCTGACAACATAATTTGATAAGCAATTTATAGGATGATTTATCAAATTATCATATGCTATACTATAAGGTATTAACTAATAGGTGAGGTAAGTGATTGTAAATCTACTTACCTTATATTAACAATACAATTTTAATTTTTCCCCATTAATTCAAAATCTATTTAAGCAGAATTGCTGGCATACATAAAGCCATTAGAATTTTAAGATGGTTTCCCCCCCCCCCACCCTTTTTAAATCTGCCAGACAATTTAATCTTCCATGGCATTTCAGAACTTAAAAAAAAAAAAAAAAAAAAAAAAAAAAAAATCAAGGGAATAAAAGATATTTTAAATGAATCTTTTATAAAACTAACTTTGGATTGCAAATTTTTTTCGTATATATATTTAAAATATTCTTTTTTCCCCCCACGAATATTAAAAAAATATTTAATACATTCATATACATTAATTAGCATACTTACCACTGTTTCATCTTCTAAGAATTCAGGATGAGTTTTATGTAAAGCCATTTGTCGGGCTTGTCTATAGTACTATAACAGAAAGAAATTGAAAGTTGGCAAAATAAAAATCAGCTAATATCTAACCTAAAAACATATGCTGAACTAGAAAAGATTAAAGTGATTCTACATATTCATTCAAAAATAAACATGAGAAATATATCTGAAATTCAACCATTTTTATGATTGGTACATATATTGCTAGACTATAATTATCCAACAAATTTATTATAATTCACAGCTATTTTTGTCTTTCTGGATCAAAACATAGTTAATGATTCTTCATATCCACAACTAGATTTATATTACCACCACAATAAGTTACTCATATTTAAGAATGATCATAAGCTTATAATCTAATATTAATAGTTGTATTAATAATTATGATATATGATGAATGAAAATATATTTAATGCCTAAAATTATCAGTAAATATTTATATCCAATTCTGTAAATGTTAAAATGTTCTGTAAAAGCTATTTTCAAGAAAATCAAAAATTTTTTTAAAGAATGACGAAATCTTAATTATATTTACTTAACAAGAACTGACATATGACTTCAACAAATTACACAAAAATTTATAAATTTAATATAGTTTGCAATTTTTTAAAAAAATATAATATTACTATATATATTGCATTTTCATTTCCTAAAAGCAACGTAAAGTGAAACTAACATGGGAACTTCTTTGCCTTTTCTTTGAAATTTAACAGATAATTTACATCTATATAATTTAAATTATAACAAACACTTAAAAAATGCATTGATTAAAATTTTTTATTACATATTTTTGGAAAAATTAAATATATTCATATATTACACAAGAATTATTCAAACAAATAAAGATATTTTTAATGCAATTACAATAACAATTTAATATATACAACTAAAAGAAATCTTTTATCATTTTTTATCTGTATATATTCATATTAATTAAAAAATCATAATATAATTAATTTTATAAAAAATTAAACAAATGTACACAGTGTGGCCATAAAGTTGATAACAAGCAAAAGTACTTGGATGCTATTAATGACTTAAAAAAAAAAAAAAAAACTTACAACACCCAGATTTTTCCAGTCTAGTAGATCACTTAACCTTTCTGTCCTATTACGTTGAATAATTCTCTGGCGCCTTGAAAGACAGGTGAAATCAAACAAATACTGAAAAAATATGCATATTATAATTTCATCTTGTCTGAAATTGCTTGAGCTGAACAGATTGAAATTCAAATATTTTTAAACACAACTAATAAAAGTGCTATAAGAAGAAAATTTATTGTTTATGTATATAAAATATTTTACATCAATAACAAAAAAGACGGAGGATAGACTTAGATCAAAGATATTCCAATTCACAACATACATATTTACCTGTGCTAATTGCTGAACAGATTCTTCAGGACTTTTGAATCTTCGATCAACAATATATGTACCATATGACATTGGATCAGCTACATGTTCAGCTATGAAGCATCCAAAGCCTGATAAATTAGTAGTTATGCTTGGAATACCCATTACAGTACACTCAGCTGAAAAATAAAGTCTATGAGATCAGCAAATATAAATTAAAATAAAAATCATTAAAAAAAATACTATTTTCTATTTAAACTGAGGAATAAATTTTTACCAGGTGTATATCCCCAAGGTTCATAATAAGATGGGAAAACGCCTATGTGACAACCTCTGACAAATTCTTCATAATCCATGCTGAATAATGGATTGGTAGAAGATAAAAACTCAGGATGGAACAATACCTTTAAAACATTCACATTATTATGATACACCAGAATATCAAAATAGATTTAATGTACATAATAATTTTTAATTAATGCACATTTCAAAAAATTCCTAACCATTCATATCTAGATTCACACTAACTTCTAAATGAATAGATTTACCTGCAAATCAAAATGCTTTGAAAAATTCTTTTCTAAAACTATGCAAGTTGGAAATATTCTCCTATTGGCATTCCCCTCCCCTCCGATTTCTGCCTTCTTAAATCTATTTGTTGTGCTATGCTCATTGTGGTTTTGACAAAGAAATATTGACAACAGAAAAAAAATTAAGAGTTTTCCTTAAAATTATGAAGAATAAAAATCATTACATAAATTTGTGCCTGCTTCTTCAAGTAATGTTATATATTATAACATAGCATATAACATTAATTAGGATATTTAAATTAAGATCATTTCAAGAAATTCAATTTTTTTTAAACAATTGACAAGATTATTTATTTTAAAATAAGAGTATTAAGGAAACAATTTTCTTTCTTCTATTAAACTTTAAAATAGGAAGATATAATAAAAACTGCTTTTAGTAGATATGAAGCAGTTTTTTTGTACATTAATATTCATTACTACAGCAGCTAAAGTAAGTTATCATTTGATGCATACTCAAAAAATAATGCAAATACTTTAAGACAATAATTTAAGCAATTAATTAAATATTGGATATAATGTGTAAAGTAAATTTCTCAGATGATAAATACTGAATGAAATAAATAATATTTATTATAAGTAATAAATTTGGAAACAAGTCCTTCAGATTAAATTCAACCAGAAGTGACAAATCAAGTAATGGATGCCAATTATTTAGAAGGGAGGAGAGGAAGATTTTAGAAATATTTTTTTCTATATTTAGTTCAAGCTATATTAAAGACATAAAAAAAAATTACCTTAACACGATCTTCCCTATTATTGAATAAGTGACATCTTCGTAAATGACTAAGAACTGGATCATTAGCATCATCTATCATATTATGTGAACATATAGGGGGAAGACTTGTTCTCTGTAACAAAATTAATTTTGAGTTAAGAATAAGCAAAAAAAAAAAAAAAAATTATTGCAAGAGCATTTATTAATTTTCATTCACATACGAAAAATATTTAAAAAATTTTAATGATGAGAAAAAATATTATGCAGTTGCATCAACAGTTTAGTTTTTAAGAAAATCAAACAATCTCTTCACTAGAAATATTTTCTACTTTCTCAAATGTATTTCAAGTTTCATAAATGAAACTTTTTTTTGTCATACATTATTTTTATAATATGGATCCAATTATTGACAATATTTACCTGAGAAGCATATATACAGCGCTTAAGCTTAACTATATCTTCAGAAGTTAACAGTTCTTCACTGGTAGGTAGTCTTCCACTTTAAATCAAAGAAAAGCACCATGATTCCATATACACACACGTATTAAGTAAATAAATAACATTAAAAAAGTATGAAAAAAATGCATATTTATCACCAAATATAAATTACAATGTACCATCAATATTCAATAAAGCTTACGAAAACTAAAATCTAAATCTTCACTTAATTCTGAAACTTAAAATACCTACCCTAGGCAAATTTCAAACATTCGTTTTCCTATTTTTGATTGCACATCATGAACAGTATCCCTTAACTGTTTGGCTATTGCTTGACCTCTCAGGGAATCAACATTAAAATTGTTTGTACGAGCAGGAAAAATTAAAAATGCCATGACAGTCATTTCACTATGAGCAGTCTACAAAATAAATATAAATCGTAAATAACAAAAAAAAAAAAAAAAAAAAAAAAAAAAAAAACATTTTTACCCCATTTATTTTATTTCAAACCACAAAAGGATTTAAAAAAAGTCCATCATATTTTTTTTTATCTAAAAAACGCCTCAGAGATAATTTGGATTTATATTGAATATGTAATTTCATTAAAATTTTTTATGCACTCATTTGTGTTTTCAGATTTGCACTGTAGAATTAATTTAAATTGATGCATTAAGTAGTTAAAATAAACAAATAAATTTTAATTTCTCTAATACAGATAGTTCCTTACTTTGAGATGTGCAGAATCCTTATAATTTCCTTATTAAAATTATATATTAATTAACATGCATTTTCATCTGTTTTAGAGCTAAGCTTTTGTGCACTACTGCCAAATATCACTGCAAAATTATAACAAAAATTCATCAAAGGAGCACCTATATAACTGCAATCACTTAAAGCAGTTATTTACATTTCCTTGTACAAAAGGTTCAATTAAAAGAACTTCAAAAAATCTTTTCTCTCCATGTAAGTTACAATATTTTTTACATACGTTCCATATAGCAGTGAAATACTCTGGTCTACACATTACCATTACTAGTAAGTTTAGGGAAAGTGATGATGTATAAATTTAAAGATGTTCTTCAAAATCAATAAAATATATTTTTTTAAATATTGCCTAGTTTACAATGCCAATTATGGTAATCATAGCAATAACAAAAATTATCCCCATATTTTGATTAAAGTAATTATGGAAATATTATAAGCAATGCACATTTAGCATTTAGGAAAAAAACATTAATGAAATAAAAAATTCATTTACACCCTATTTTTTCTTCCTTTTGAAATATTATTTTGGATAAAGCTCAAGTGTAACTATCAATTACAGATAATTTCAGCCACTAAATAAATTTTATAAAATGAAAATCTCAACATGCATAATAGTTAGGAATAAATAGATTAAGGTGGGGGGAAAAAATCCAATTCTAAAGATACATTACTACACCTCCTAAAGGATAAAATCGCAGCACATTTTATGTTAAAAGATTGAAAACATTATTTGTACAACTGGCTAATAATAATTTCAATTTAACATTATTGACTTTCACAACTACAGGTTATAAAGAGTTAACTTCTTCTCAACAACACAAACTTCTAATATATGGTTTCAACAAAAGGGTGATTGGCTAACTGATGAATCATAAAGGACTCAGGATGTTAAAAAATATAAAACCAGCAGAGGACTACTAAATACATTTGATAATGAATAGGTTTTTATTATATTATGCTGATAATAAATTCAATTGATGCAGTAATTTGGAAATTTTATTATAGAGCCATTATATAGATTAAAAAAATCTGTATAAATTATTAAAACATATTCTAATAATGACAATAAAAATTATTAAATTCTATACCTTCAGGAAATGATTCAGACGAGCTAAGGACTCTATGAACAAATCTGCACCCTTGTTGGAAAATTCATAACGACCCGCAATGAACAGATATAAAGTTTTATCGAGATCAAAATCATAATGTCTAAAAAAGGAAGATGAGAGTATATCTAAGACACATTACTAACAGGTATGAAAATAAAAAAAAATAGATTGTGTTACAAAATACCATGACTTTTTTCAAAAATATTAAATAATTAATATTTTGAAACTGTAAGTGAATGAAATAAACCATAGAACAATTATAACATAGACTGATTTGTAAATAAATTCACAAAGCTTAAAATAGAAATTGAAAAAAAAATATATTTTTAGATTTATTGTCCCCAAGTATTAAAAGTGTTAAAAAAATTTTTTTTTTTACTTTCAACAAAACATACTTAATATCCTTAAATATACTTTGGACAAAGAAATATAATGTTAAAATTATTAACATTATTTACAAATATTGAAGTAAAAGTTAATGTGGTTTTTAGCTAATTTTTTTATTTCTACTTATAAGGAATAAAATGGGTAAAAAAAGGCTTACTAGTACTTATCCAAAATGACACTATTTTAAGTATATTAAGACAAAAGTTAAATATAATAGATTATGTGAATCATCTGAAAATCTAATTGCCCCCCAGGTATTTCAATTAAATTTTTTGGGAAAAATAACCTTAACTAAAGCAATGATTTAGCGTAATTAGATTAATATTTAAGTGAGTGTGTGCATATTTCAAAGTAGCATGAGGGTTATTTTGGATGATGGTACAATATTGAAAGATGGTTAGCCAAAACTTCAGAACCCATTTAACAGGCATCCAATATTCCTTACAAAAAAAAATCATTAAAGAAATAAAAATCTTTTAGAATACAAATTACCAATCAAGACATTTCTTTATCATTTTCATACATTAGAGTTTGATGCATTCATACAGTTTGTATTATAGTTCATTTATTTAAAAAGTAAATTAAAAACTAATTTTTAATAATGACATGATAAATGCTTGTCCATTTCTTTAAACAGCAAATTGATAATTTTTTTCTTAAATACTTTCGAAGTACTACATGGATAAAAGATATTTTCCCAACTAAAATGCTTGCACAAGTTTCTTTAGTCATCACAGTTACTTTTCATTTAAAGAACAGCAAACAAAAAACAGTATTATCAGCAGAATTGTGTTGATTTATTTCTGAGAATAAAAGAATTCTTAAAAGATAAGTTAGAGATTATCGTCTTTCCTATGTCCCATCTCAAATATTCTTAGTAATGAATATATGAAACTTAATTAACATTCTTAATATTTATATGAAACAAAGTAGCAAAATGAATTTTTAAAAATTTCATTCTGTTTTATATAAGATTACAATTCACAAATAATAATTATTAAAATATCAATAAATATTTCCCATACAATAAATATTTTCCATATATATTTATTCAGTGTAAAAGCATGTAATATGAGCAAAACAATTTTAGCAATTTTTAATTAATAGAAGCAAACAATGCTTTAAAAACATGTAAAAAAGTACCCATAGAAGTGACCACGAACAAAGTCATGAATCTTCTCCTTTGCAAGAGCATGAAGATTTTGAAATTCATGAATAGCACTAAATTTTTTAACATTCAATCCATTAGGCGTTATTACATCTACGAAAAACAGAATTGAGAATTAGCAAAAAAACATTTTTAAAAAGAGAATCTTATTGCTATCTTGTCATTTTTTAAAAAGTATGGTCAAAATAGAATGTATGAATGACTACATGTAATCCTTCACTTATTAATGATAATATATTTTATAATGTATCTTTTAGTTTACATATTATTTTTTGGCTTTTTTAACAAAACCAAAAGATATGACATTTTAGAGTTGTTTAAGCAAGGAAAATACTATAAAGTCGTTTATACGCTTAATATAACTCAGCAAACTGACAATCTATCATTTCAGAGCTTGGCAATGATTTATCTTCCAGGTTAAAATCCAGGAAGTGAACAAAAACTTAAGGAGAATACTTTCATTAATTGTAAGGTTATCAAAAAGCGAATTCAAGAAATTTGAGGGTTTCCTCGTGAAAGATTGCTCATGAACTAGGAACTAGTGAGGCAACAAATGATAAAAATGAGCTTGAACTAAAGCTTAATAAGTTCCCCAAGGTTTTGTACCTTACTGAAGAAAATAAATTCATTTGGCTTCAAACATGGCCAAAACTTTTAAAACGGGCCACAAGTCCACTCTACAACAGATCCCTATTCACTAATAAGAAGCTTTTTACCATCCAGAAGCTCATAACTCCTAGAACTAGGATCTATAAACACTCCAATATCCTTCAACAATTGTTGAAAATCGGAAAAATCCAAAGTCGGTTGTGGTCTAGCGCAGAATTTGTGAAAGCAGAAAAACTCATTTTTGTGGATGAGGGCATTAAAATAAATCAAAAAGTGCACCAATAAGACATTCTAAAAAATGCTGTACTTCAGTGGGTCAAAACACTTATTGGCAATATAAAATGGGAGTTTCAACAAGACTTCATACCAACTCACAAGGCTAAAAAGACAGAAGAGTGGTGCAAGGCTCAATCTCATGGTTACGGTATATGATCCATTTTGGAGTCAAGAGCTTGCACTAAACAACACAAAAGTTTGGACTCTCTAAAGAAATGGCTTTGGTGGGAAAGGGATAGATTAAAGTTATCAGACTTGCAGCCATTTGCTGAAAATTTCAATAACCATTTGTGCCTCTGCATCCCTGCAAAAGGTGACCACTTTGAAACAAATTCAATTTATTAATTAGTGAAAGTCTACTCTTATTATTATTTGTTAATTTATTTATTTTTAATCAAGTTACATTAAAAATATTTTTGGGTTTTTCTGCTGCACCTTGTATATCACAGAAAACAGATTAAAAAAACAGAACCAAGCTTTGAAGCATTTAAAATTCTTTCATATCTTTATATTGATTGACTTAACAGTTTATCTCTCTTTCAGAATGTTATCAATTATCAGTTAAAAGAATAAAAAAAATTCAAAATAATAATAATAAAACAAAACCTTCACATGAGCATGTTTTAAAAATCTTTTTAGCATGTTCATTTAGGAAAACAAATGGATTCTATTAATTCTTTTACTTGCAAGAGAATAAGCAGACTTAATTCTTTGTAATGGATACCAAAATTTTTTTCTTCTCATTTGGCAAAAACTACCTTTTAAAAAATTTAACATACAAATGTAACATGAAATCAGGGTTTCAATAGATTTTTTGTAATAATAGAATTCGTTACGATTTCAAATATATCATACATATGATTTCCATATATATGAGCAGATTTTGCATTTCTACTGACAGTTTCAACTGAATATATTTTTACAGTTCATGAAATATACGTTAAACAGCTCTTATTTCTTTTCCTTTAAACTAAATATAATTTTATAATTCTAAAATGCATTCTAGAAGAGTATAATAATTAATATACATAATATATTAATTAGAATGCAAATAAATTGGTCGACATATCAAATTTAAATATATAAGCATAAAATATTAATGCATAAATACTAAAAATGTAACATTATATTATATATATTATTAAAACTTTTAAACATACAAGAAAATAAATAAATTTTTAATAACTTCAACCTTGATAAATTAGAAAACATTACTTGATAATTTAACAGCCTTATGTTATTTGAATATATAGATTTATTTTTTCTTTACTATAGAATAAAATTTAAAAAAAAATGCTCTTCTTAATATATCCACAGAATAATCAAAATTGCTTCTAATTTTAGAGGGAAACTTATTAATGAAGATTTTATTTTAAAAATCATACCCTCAAAATGGTATATAACGCCCGTTGTACATTTAAATCTTTATACTAACCTGGTTTACGCTTAAGCAAATGCTCAGATTCCCAGGAAGTGATTTCAGAAACAGTAGTAAAGATGTGCGAACTGTGAGCTGCAGCTCTTTCCATGCAATATCTATGATATATACCCCTGTCGCCTGCTTCTTTATCTAAATTAAACTGAAATTGAAAATATATATTCATGAGCAGTAAATTAACAAATAAATAAACAAAAAATACCATTAGTAATAATTATAAAATCAGTATATAAATTATTAGTAAACAGAAGTAAAATATGCTTCTTTAATTTATAATTGATTCAATAATATTATGAGCAACAAACAGAGAGAAAAACAAGCCTTCAGTACAACAAAACATACGTTTATGTGATTTAATTATTTTTAAATATTTTATTTGTACTTTTTTATTCTTTGTATACTTATTCATATGTATGAATGAATACTGAACATAGATGGTGCAATATGCTCCAACCCATAAGTATGTTAGGAATATGAGGGAATTGTTCTAGAGATTTTTTGTAAACAACCATATTTAGTTGTTGATCTGAAACTGGAGCAGGCAGACACCCACTCACTCTCCGTTAGAAGCAAAAAATATTATCTGTTCGCTTATTGTTAGTGGCACTTTCTATATTTCAATACATATATGTTTCCTTGCATATCTGTGGTCGTCATCTATGCGTGTGTATACATATATTTGAGGGTGTGTGTGAAAATAAGCAAGAAAAAGTAAGGAAGAATTTTTCCCTGGATTCAATACACACACCCTGCTACAACATATAACTAAAATTTTCTACTTTGCAATATCTAAAATATATTTTTTTCAAAACTCTGATTTGCTTCGATGACAAAGAATGAAAAGAAATTTAAATGCATAACAATGACTTAATTTTAATAGTATAGTTGAAAATGTAATAATGAAGTAAAATGTAGTAATGAAGTAAAATGATTTTTTTTTTCAAAATAAAGAAAGTAAAAACATCTAGGTTAATAGCTTTTTTAACAAGTTCTAAGGCCCCCTTTCCCTTTTCGTTACCTTAATTTTTGCATACAATCATAAAAAATAACAATACCTTATCTAAATTGTTGTAGAAATCTAAATTAGCAGCACAGAGATAACGTCCAAGCAAAGTTGCATGAGTTGTAAAAACAGTAGCTACATCTAAATGACGGGTTCTACACAAAATCAGCCCAATACCTGCCAGCCATTCATGAAAATGAGCTATGACAAATGGTGCACCCCGTTCTTCGTCAACTTGCTTATAAAACTGAAAAATATTATAAATCAATTTTAAAATATTTGTGTTCAATACTTAAAAGTAATTTAAAAGAAAATGTAATATATTTAAAATCAAATAGCTACAAACAAAAAATTTGAGTATTAATTAGTATGTGCAAATGAAGTTGCAGACATTGAAATATATTCTATGTATCAAAATATCATATGTATAAAGTGTATATGTATTTCAAAAAACAGTTAATATTACTAACACAAATTTATTACATTTGAATATTTAAATATATTTTCAAATGAAAGTAGCTATTTTTATAGCAGAGAAAGAACTACTAAAAAAAGTCTATATTAATACACATTGTTAAATGGGTAATAATAACGATTAAGTAGATAAAATACTCTAATGACAAATTAAAATTTTTTATTTAGTATTTAAAAGTACATATAGTGCTTTTCACAGTTACTATCAATTAATATTTTTTGTTTGTATTCAACATATGTATGAAATATATTTAATGTGAAAAATGCACTATTCATAAGACAGAAACAAAGAATTGCACTGAATTTTGAATAGAAATAAATCTGGATATTTTACATATTTATGTGATTACATCAGTAAAGATAAAATACACTAAGTAGATAGTTTAATTACTTTACAACAATTTGTAGGCATTGTATTTTAATGAACTGGGGATTAGCTTAGTTAATTAAATCTGTACAAACTTACAGACAAATAATTTGGGGAGGGGGAAGCTACAAGAGTACTTTATCTACTCTACAAGTAACCAAATTAGAAGGCTTAACTATTCAAAACAGTAATTTTTTTTTTCTTCCCATATCAGTTTGTCTTTACTATTTATTTTTACACACTAAAGAATATGAAAAAAATAAAGCAGGAAAGTTTAGATAAATTATGTAAAAAAAAAAAAAAAAGTAAAATTTTACTTCAATACTAATAATTATAACAACATCATGAAAATATATTTTTTAAAAATCTTACTTCCTCCAAAAACCAAGCCACCAAGTACCCAAAGATTATTGCATCATTTGATTCACGGTCATGCCATGGAACACCAATATTTGCAATATTCCATAGGTCTCTTTTCCATTCATCTAGTTTCCATGCTGCTGAACCAATGTCAAAAAGAACAACTCTTGGATAACCATCTATAAGCCATCTTCCATAAATGACCTGAAATTAAAAGAATACAATTACCATAATTTTCATTATAATTTTTTATAAACTTAAAATTCAGAATTATATTTATTATTTTACAAGTTTCCTCCCCTTAAAGAAGTTCATAGTTGCTATAACCAATGTTCTGAAAAATTAATATATTTTGCTCAAATATGTTAAAAGCCATTTGCATGCTGTACATTTATTTTTTTCAACAAACAAAATCATAAGGAGAAGGTGAGATGCAGCCTCTGTTCAACGAAGGATCTGAGCACCAAAAAGACAGAGTCTGTCTTAGCTTTGATGGGGTACCTTTTTATCTGACACTTACCCTTTGGACTGTTCAACAAGGGAGAGCCTACCAGTGGCAAACTACTCCCGGTACAGACCTCTGCTGTCATTGGTGTATGAAAGTCTCACTGCCACTGGCAAGGCAGGTGCACTGCGAGACATAGTTGCCCCAGAGGAATTGTTATCCCTGATGCTAATTTGCAACCTTACCAAACTAAAGAAGGTTAACCTTATAAAATACTGTTACAGACTCTCTAGTAATGGTCAGCACAATAAAACCTCCTTTTATTTAAATAAATGGAGTTCAAATTGAAGATTTTAGAAAAACAGTTCATTCTATCATGCCAAACTTACGCATTTGCTTTATGGTGATGTTGAGTCTCACTTCTTAAAATCTTGTCTGAGCCTCTCAGAGGGACTCCAATGACTCTATTTTCACGTTGACCTTTCTATCCAAATGCTTAGATAGCTGATCTTATATATCATTAATGAGATCGCTGGTAATGCTATAAAAATCTTTACAGATGGCAGTAGACTTAATGACCATGATGGGAGTGGCATCTACATTGAGAAGCTAAGCAATAAATTATACATCTACTACAATAAACTCTAATTTCTCTTCTGTGTTCAAGAGCAAATCAATCGCACTTGAACAAGGTCTTGAAGCTATTCTCAAGATAATGACTTCAGGCACCTTTTATTTTTTCGGATAATTGCAACCCCTTTCAACACCTCGTAAATTGGACCACAGTCGGAGATAAATTATTTATATTCTTCTCAAGCTCAGGCTTATTACAGAGTTTCATTGATGTTTATTTCAGCAGATCTCTTCGCATATTGACATTTACAGCAATGATCATGCAGATAGCTTGGCCAAAGAGCCACGCTAGTTCTCCTTCAGCTCTCACCTCTTCACAACATCATTCCTAAGTTAATGGTGAGCTTTCAAGACAGTAGATCCTTCTTAGCCACCACTAGTACAAAATTCTAGGCTATTTGATTGCTCTCAACAAGCCTCTCAAACAAAAATATTTAGATTGGCAAGCTGTCACACTAAAAGTCTCACATTTCTAAAGGGCAGAAAGAACTTTGTTGGTCTGCTCTAAATGCCAAGCTCAGCAAAACTCTGACGAGCAAATCCTGGACAATTTGGAGCTTTCCAGAGACAGCATATACCCCCCCCCCCCCCACTCTTCTGGTCCTTGACTTTCTCCAGGTCAACTGTTTAATGGACTTTGTCTGATTTCCTCAGACAGCTGGAATATAAGATACAACAACATTTAAAAAAAATAATATTACAAGATTATTTAGGATAATAATAAAATCCCAACTATGGAAACTAAAATGGAAGATGTGATTACTTATATTATATATATATATATATATATATATATTTGAATTCTTAGCATTATGAAATATTTATAAGAATCAAATTGAGACCCAGTATTTGCATTTTCACAGGAATTGCAAAAATTTTATATGTCAATGATCTATATTCTTCTGCACTCTTAAATGATTGCACATTTTCTTGCTCTTCTGTGGAAAAGTTTCTTTCTGGCTATTATGTGTTCCTTCTTTTAGTTTTTTTCTTCTCTCCTATTTTATTGTCTCGTTATACAACAGAAGCTTTCGGTTATTTGATACAAACTTGAGCTGAAGTGTTCGTTCAGTTATCAAACTATTTCTTTCTTTAATATAAATCAAACTGAAAGTGGTTCTTCAGTTGCAGCATAAATAATAATTGCACATGAAATGAAGCAAAACCACTTTGATCTGCTCCCATTTGACATCTTCTTCCAACTCGCATTCTATAATCCTTTAGACAATATTCCTCTCCCACCACTAGATAAGATCTACCTTAAGCTGAATGCTGACTAACTTCCTGCACAAAATTTAAACTAGAGATGCTTTTAAATAGCTTTCCTATATCAATGGATTTAGAATCGAACAAATCTCAAATCCTTTTCTTTTATTAAATTATAGAGAACTTTTTAAAAAGAGACATTGGAAGTTGCTCTAACAACAAGTTTTTTAAGCTAAAAAATTGCTTATTACCAGATGCATTTGTGGAAAATTTAATTACAGGCGTGTTTAATTTTACTAATTGTTCTAGGTTGCAAACTATTTTTAAAACATAAATAGTGCTAAAAATCATTACTTTATTACGTTATTGCTTCACATCAAAACACCAAGCTACAAAAGCAATGTACCTAGCCTTAGAAATTTGGACTTGAGAAGAAATGAAAAGCAAAAACCATGCATAATACAGAAGTTATAATGCTTTTTTAGAAATTAGATAGATTGTATGAATTATATCTATACATAATGTTTCATTTCAAAATAAAAATTAATCACCCATTCACAAAATGTTTTTTTCAAAATATAATATCCAGTTTCAGTATTTTCCTTAGTTTCTAAATAAATATTCCAAACACATTTTTACATTATAATTATACGAAATCACTAAGGATTAATAAAATTTTAAATATTGTCCAGTCTTAAAAATGGGACAACTGAGGTGATGCAATTAATATGCAAAATCTGAGGTATATATACACAGAATAAATCATAAACTCAGAATATGAGAAAAGAAATTTAGAATCCAAATTATTTAGTGAATATGCAAAACACTTACAGAATATAAAAGATGTGCAATTAAAGTAATGTATTCATGTAAAATTCTCAATAAAAGCAAGCTTATTTTCTTTTATTCTTTTCTTTTATTAATTTTCATTTTTAGCAACCAGGATTAATGTTTGCTAAAAGTTTATTCTTTATTGCTCAACTATCTTTTATGTTGTCATTTTTAGAACTGAATTAGTGATTTTCTAGTAATTTAGGAAAAAATAGAAACACATCCATTTCATTTCACTTATATCACCTAAAAATTAAAATACACCTTTTCTGATGGAAGAAAACCTATGGCAGTTCTACTAAATCCTTAATGAAAAGATTAAAGTTATAAAACTTTAATCATAATATTTTGCAAATTTAAAACCACCCATCACTACTCTATGGACAGATTGCTAAAATATAATAATCTTATACCCACTAGATGGAGAAATATAAACAGAATGTCAAGGACTTAAGAATTTAAAATTATATAAATAATATCTCTAGAATAAAAAAAGGTAAGGAAAAAATCGTTATATTTGATGTTTAAGTTTTTTTTTTTTTTTGACGAAGAAGCATCTATATTTTGGCTAAATTAACCGAACTAAAACTGGAGCCACTTCTGAGCATACCCTCAAGAAATTTAAATATACTATAGAGATTTGGAATGTGTATTACTCTATCAATGGAGGGAGAAAAGTGGTTTTTAAATTAAAAAAAAAAAAAAAAATAGAAATTTAAAAAATTGTTTTCTTGTGACATTCAAAGAAAAACAATATTTGACATAAACTTTCACACACACACACAAAAAAATTATAGTTGATTTCTTACATCTTCCATCCAGCAAATTATATATATACACACACACACACACACACAAACAGAAACAAACACAAACACACACACAAACACACACACACACACACATACTTATAATAAAGCTCACTGTGTGTGTTGGTGCCACACCATTCGACAAAGAGGTACTAAATTTGGTATTATACACTTTGGACATCAGAAATGTGCATCGCAGAGCAATTTTTTAAAATTTTAATTAAAAATTAAGAAAAATTTTAACGTTTTCCTACTATAACTTCCTAAAATATTATCATACAAACATGATTTTTACATCAAGTTAAAGATTAAAAAATTAGCCTTCTAATGGTATCAGTATTTTAACACATAAATTTAAATTTCGAGTTTTAAACAAATATTTTAATGAAATTTTTTAACAATATATTTTGGACCAAAAAATAAATTTAATCTGCATGAGCATGTTAATAGGAAAAAATTATCTTTTGTTAAAGTTTTGCCATCATATTGACAGAAGTTCAAACTTAAAAAATTATTCAACTATTATTAAAAATTAAATCTCAATTAAATGTAACTTTCAGTGCATGACTGGATGAAATAAAATGAATATTAAATGCTATATTTTCTATAAAACAATAAACGCGAAGCAAAGCTTTCTATGATCGTTTACAATATCTATGTAATTAATTCAATAAATTATCTTTATTTACAGTAAACATTAAATTTATACAGGATACGCATTCATATTCGGGCCCAATAGCAAATTTGTAAATCATTAGTAATAGACATACATATTTAGTACTGTTACTTTAGTACGGATTTTTTTAAAACTTTAATTAAAAATCAAGCTAAAATCTGGAATATGTCTGCAATAACTTCCGATAATATTACAGCATAAACTGCTTTTTAAATCCTGTTAAAAATGACTTTTTTACTCATAACAATGTTTTAACCTATAAATTAAATTTCTATTTTTGATATGTTTTTAAAAAATATTATGAACGTATATTCTAACAAAGCGAAAATAGATTTTAATCTGCAAGAGCATGTTAAGAGAGTATCAGTGCTTTGCCACAAAAAAAAAAAAAAAAAAAAGATGAAATTAACTTTTAATTGCAAATTAAACTGAGAAAACTGTGATGTTCAGCATGTGTTTACATGCAAGTGTAATTTATGAAAGAAATATAAGATGTGATATTTTTCACACAATTCCACAACAACAATTGCAAGTCAAAGAGGTATATAGTACAATGAACAAATAATTGTAAGACTTCTATAATAATATGAGTTACGTGACTATTAAGTTTAAACACATTTGGTTGAGAGGTTATAAAGAGAGCACGATATACAAGTACATAATTGAAAATTTTAGAATGCATTACTCATGGTGAACCAGCTGTTGCAAAGGTTGCCAGTATCTAACTATTTCTATATATACATTCATGAAAAAAATATTTTCTTGCATATGAATTAAAATATTTTTTCTCATTATGAATTAAAAAAATACAGCTTTGCTTTTTTCTTAAGATATTTAAAAAAAATAGAAATTCAGTATAATGAGGACACAATTTTTGGTAAAAACATCAACATATAACCAAGACTACTTTAATCAATTTTTTAAATAATATTTTAAGATTAAACGATATGTCATTTAAAGATAGAAAATAATCTGCAAGTTTTTAACACACATTTTTTTTGCAGAGAAAATTATCACTTAATCAATAAAAGTCAATGATGAAATGTTTTTAAAATACAAATGACAAAAGTTCATTCTTTGATGATTAAAAAAGTAAGATTTATAAACAGAAAGTTCAGGAGTTATTTTTAAAGTAATTAGTAGTAAATGGCATCAGCATCACAACAATCACAAAATGTTTAATGCTGGCCAAGAATGATGTAATTTGGGGTAATGCCAGGTGAACTCAACTTATTGCATCGTTTATATGCTGAAAAGATAAAAATATTCTTTTTCTGTTTTTAGAAAGACAAAAGTATCTAAAATTAAAAATGCCACTAACAGGAATAATAGAATAAATAACATTATTCTGGGAAGATGAATCCTACAATTTAAAATTATTAAAAGAATCTAATAAAAAAAAATGTCAAGATATGCTGAAAGTCCAAAACATCGAAAATTCCAAGAGTAAAGACTAAAGAGTTCCAATATCAAGCATGGAATATTATTTAAATTATTTGAAGATAGAGTTTTAAATACTTAAATTTGAGACAGTTAAAAATAAAGAAATAAAAATAATAACCAAAGCATTCAGAAACTTAAAACAAAAATGAAAAATAAAGTACTTCCAAAAATAAAAATTTTATAGCATAAATAAATTTTTTCTTCTTTCTCTCTAAATATATATGTATATACTAGACGCCTTTGGCGACCAGCTGGTTCGCCAAGAGTAATGGGGTCTAAAATTTTCAATTAAATACTTATGTGCCTTGCTCTCTTTATAATTTCTCTGCCAGATATACTTAAACTTCGAAAGTCACGTAACACTGATTTACTAAATTAATGATATAGATGTTGCAAACGATCATAGAAACCTTTGTCTTGTATTTCTTTTTTAGAAAACATAACATTTAATATTTATTTAATTTCATCCAATCACGTGGTGAAAGTTAAATTTTTTTTCGATTTAATTTGTAGTCATAGCTAATTTATTTTTTAATTTGAACTTCTGTCAGTATGATTTCAACAGAGCTAATAAAAGCTATTTTTTCCCTTTGCTCGTTCATTATTTATTTTTGAAAATGTCACATATTATATTTCTCTTATTTTATCCAGTCACGTGCTAAAAGTTGCATTTCTTTAGATTTAATTTGCAATGATAGTTGTTTTTTTTTAGTTTGAACTTCCGTCAATAGGATGGCAACACGCTGATAAAACCTAATTTTTCCCCCTTGACGTGCTCGTGCAAATTAAATTTTATTGTTTTGTCCGAAATATATTGTTGTAAAACATGGTTAAAATATTTCTTTAAAAATAGAAGCTTAAGTTATACATTGAAACAAAGATACCATTAGAAAGCTAATTTTTTAATCTTTAAATTGATGTAAAAATCATGTTTGTGCGATAATATTTTCGGAAGTTATAGCGGAAAATCGTCGAAATTTCGCTTAAATTTTAATTAATTCAAATTCTAATTAAAAATTCGAAAAAAGGGCTCCGAGGTGCACATTCCCGACCTCCAAGGTATTCATGTACCAAATTTGGTAGCTGTAGGTCCAACGGTCTGGTCTGTAGAGCGTCAACACACACACAAACACACACACATTGAGCTTTATTATAAGTATAGATGTGTGTGTGCATAAGTAATTATTTAACTTGTATTCCTGAAATCAAATTAATTTAAACTTCACTATAGCTTTTGAGTTGCATGCATTTTAATTTCCAGTGCTGTTGAGTTGAAATGCACTTAAAATTCATGCTGTCTCAGCTATAAGGGGAAATTCCCATTTGAAATTAAAACATTTTCTTTTCCTGCTGTGTTAGTCAGAATGTATCATTGCCTGGTCATGGATCTAATAAAGAAATCTTTAATATTTGTTGAAAACTGAATTTATTTTTAATAATCATGAAAAGAAGAAAAAAACTAGTTTAAATAGCTTATTATCAAACTTTTTGTTTGCAAACATGTATAATAAAAACATAAAAATATGGTATTTGTATATTAAAGTGACCACCTCACACCCTAGATATTATTGTCAAAAGCTTGTATTATGTATTATAGAGGTTACTGATCATTCTAATTTTGCTATATTATATTAATACGGACTGTATTTACCTTGATTCCAGAATTTTTCATTGACTGAATAGCATTTTTATAAAATGATTCGGGAGGTTCCATAACCTCCACTTCTGTTTTAACAAGTGCATCATTGAATGGCCCCAACAGACAATACTGATCTCCAAGTTCTTCAACACTCACACCGGCTTTAGAACGAATGACAGTATATATTCCACCAACTATGGGTAAGAAAAATAATATTTATAAAAAATGAGAAGTAAAAATAATAATGTATTTGAATAATACAACATGGTATAGTTACTAAAATATTTTTTACTATGTTAGAGTAAAGAGAAGATTAAAAACAAGGTTTGTAATATTTCAACTTCCCTAAGAGGAAGAAGCACCACATCAGAAAAGCAAGTTCTAAAAGTAAATCTTTTTTTAAAAACTATATTAGACTGAGATATTTTTTAAACACATCCACTATAAAATATCATTTCAATGATCAAAAGAAATCCAAGTTAACATTCTTAATAATTATTGTAAAATTCACAAGTAATTAATAATGATGTATTAATTCAGGATATTAGAATAATCTAAATTTAGTCACACAATTGCATCTTGACTAGCAGCTTCAAATAATTTCTTTTCAGCAAAAAGAAATAAATTAATCACAATTAATTTCTATCTGTTTCCATCCCACATTTTTGTTAAAATTTCATAGAAGACTTTGAGAAACCCTACACTATATTCATCTATATTTTTTATGAATTATAATTGTCAGGATAATTACTGTCAGATTTATTTGAGGAGGCAAGAATAGATCTGATAATGGTTTAATATAGATTGAGAGACACACTAGAATAAAATATTTTTTAAAAAAAATCAATATGTATATTACTTTTTCCTTCGGCTTTAATCTTCATTGGTGATTTAACTTTTTAAAATAGGTTTGCAATTGGCAATTTCAGAAGTTTTAAACATAAAATTTATTAATTTACAAGAAGATCTTGGTCACCATGGAGAATTTTTCCTTTCCTATCTCATCATATTATAATTTCAGAACACAATAAAAAATGTATCTAAACAGGTTTACTTTGAAATTCAAAATTTTCAATTTAATTTTATCAAACACAGGATTCTTCTTTTTTTACATTTAAAATAGTTTTATCAAATAGTATTAAATGACAGTAATAATAATAAGTTAAGTTTTATTTAATACCAATTTTTACTATGATACTGAATAAAACAAAATTAAAATACTTAACAACTTAGCATTCTATCCTTACAAGTACACATGAAAAAGAGTTATTTTTAAAACACCTTCATGCTTAACATAACTGATAAATGTAATTAACTAAGGAGACAAGGTGATTTTCTTAAGACTGATGCAAAGTGATGGTTATTAAACTGACTAAATTATTGATTTACAAATAAATCAAATATATAAACAATTTCATTAAGATTACCATTGTTTCAATACACTTGCAGGCATTTCTAGGATAAAAAAGATACGTGTGTACATATAATGAATGATTATAGATATTGAAGTTGCAACTGAAATGCCATAGAACATTCCAATGACTCTTCGATCAATGCGATACACAGGAAAAAATTAAATAATTAGAAAAGATTAAATAATACAAATTTAACATTTAGATGAGAAATGAATAATATTTAAGTGAGATTTAAAAATTAAAAATATTTAGTTGCTTTACAAATGAAACTGGAAATACAGTGCTTTCTGAATTTGTTCAATCTAATTTTTATATTATTTTTTTGACTAATTTATAAATAATTTTTTACAATCAAATCCAGCACATAACATTCATATTTTAGGGAATATATTGAAAGATTTTAATAAAAGAACATCTGTACTTTTCTGTAGCCTATTAGAATACACAACATTGGACTTAAAATAATCAAATTCATCATATTTATATTTTGAACAGTAAAACAATTAAAAATATTGTTTTCCCCACAATTTTTGTAAAATGAAAATTTGCATTCATCAGAATTTACAAGGGAGTGTAAACACCTAATGTGATGTAAAAAAACTAACATCATTTAGAATGAAATGAATAAAATCCATACCAGCTGTCTTTAAGATGACATTCAACAGATGGAGTTAATTTCTAACTACAATAGAATCACTTTCAAATTCAGAAAAAGAAAAATGTATGTTACAATTTATTCTTGGCAGAAGATGACATTCTGCAATTCACAGAAAGAAGTTTGCTGAAATTATAATGAAAATTCAAGACACAATTTTGAAGAGAAAAAATTATACAAATATGTCCATTTTCATGATCACAAATGAAGACAGAATTTTTCAACAAAAACAATTGCAATCATGCATACAAAAAGCACTTTTCTTACAGTTTTGAAATATGCTGAATAATTATTTCTTAAACATCTTTTTTTTATTTAAAGAATAAAATTCATTTTAATACATCAACAACCCTTCTATGGAATTGAAGTAAATGTAGTTAATTTTACATAAATAATGAAACTTAACAGTAACAGATTTCCAACATAGAAAATTTTGCATTATGTTTGTACTTCATTGCCCTAGATGAAATATTTATTTCAAGAAGTCAATATTCGAACATAGAATTTTGTTTAAATATACTTTTGCTATATTTTTCAAATACATTTAGCATCATTTTAAATATTAAATATCTTCCTCAGTGATCATTGCATTTTACATAAAACAGCTTTAGAATAATGTACAATTAAACTTCTTTCATAATTATTGCATTATTATAGATCAGTGTCAAAGACAGAAATATAGTATGCACTTAAATAATAATTTTTAATAGCAAATGCAGAAATTTCAGTACATAAGATGAAGTGTTAATGTTATCTTTTAAAAGCATACAATTTCAATGCTAGCTAATAAATAACAGTAAGCAACCTTTCCTTTTAAATATTATAAGCTCTAAATAAAAACATACCTCTTTTAATGTTATCAATTTAAAATAAAATGATAGTAAAATTGAAAGAAACATCATTGATTAAATGATAAATAAAGCTCAAATACAAAAAAACCTTTAAGAACTTAAATTAACCTGCTTCACTTGCCTTCTGAAATAAGCCTTTAAAGGTAGGGCTATGAATGATTATGCATGTTTTAAAATTTTATTAGGATCTGCAACTAAAGCACATGATAAAATTTACAGAACAGACAATTGTTATTAAATTGTAACTGAAAAATAAACTAGTAAATATAAGATCTCCATTTATCTGAGCTATAAAATGCAGCATTTTAGAGTTTTCATTAAAATTATAAAGTGAAAAAAAAATTTCAAGTAATACAATCTCAATTTTAAACCAGATATATAAGATGTCCTGAAAAATATTCATAATATCTTTTCAAGAAAAGCTATAAGACAAGGAAGATAAAATGCATTGTAAATAAATTATACTTTTAAAGACCACGTATATACTAATTATTAAAGAGTTAAATGAAAGTATGCATAATAAAAATGTCATTTTATGATATTTTCTTATAGCTAGTTCTGGTATCTTTAATTAAAATTTGGGACAGTATAATTACAATTCATAAAATACAGCAAGTAATATTCTAACTAAATAGGATTAATATCATGCAAGCTCAATGATAGTATATTGTTACATTTCATGGGCCAAGGTCTGAGTTATCTGAAGATCATTATCTCAGAGAGATGAGCAGATTAAGGTAATCTAATAACTATTCATATGCCGGTAAAAAAAATAAAATAAAAAAACAAAATTAATATAAAAAGGGAACTTATTCAATTAGCATATAAAATTCAAAAATAACGGTTTATCAGATAACTATAAATAAATATACAAACTACGGAAATCATTAGACTGACCTTCATTTTGTAGAAAAATTAATTTTACCTTTATTAACAACTTCCCAAGATATTTCGAAAACCCAACGATTTTCGGCTTCTGCTGTAGCTCCTCTGTCTAAAACAGAATCTTCTACGCCTTCAGGACGATAAAACCGTTTGGCCAGTCGCGAAGTCATCTTGATACCCACTTATTTCGGTCCAGTGTCGAATTTACCAAGTAACATCTATACAATGCAACAGATAAAAAAAAAAAATATGTAACTTTTTTCGCTACTACGCAAACTCAAACACCACGTGCTCTTAAACCTTGAATGAACGCTAAGGTGACCTTGTTTGTTTACAGTAAATCTTAACAATTCTAGTATTTGAGATTGGAAAAAAAAGAAGAAAATATCATTAACAATCTCAATTGGTCTTTCTTTTTTTTTTTTTTTTTGTCATCGAAATATTATTTTTTATGTAATTTCTGTTTTTCAAGCTGGACGTTTTGATATATGAAAGTGCGCTGCTTGAAACATGGAAAAAACACGAAAACTGTGAAAACATCAAAACGAATTCAGTTTTGGGTTTCCAACAATACTGTCAGATACGTCACAACTATACCTTTCCTCATTACCGCGTTTTTTCAAAACACTACTACTGCAGCATTAAAAAAAAAATCAGAACTTACAATTCTACTAGCGTGAATTACAGTCAATTTACATGAATATTTTTTTCTGTCATTGTCTGCTTCATTTAATTTTAGAAATTTATTTAAACTCAATTCAATTTTATGTTGATGAAAATTCTCATATTCATACTTTATCAGAAGCATGCAATAAAAGTATACTTTTATGTTAGAAATATACTTTTATGTTAGTTCATTTTCTCTTTTAACATGCATAATTGCGAAGGAAATTTATTTGAGAGTGAAGGCAATGAACTACAATTTCAGGAAATATGCGAAAAATTGAAAAAGCATCCTTTTGAATCACCATGGAAACATTGTTTTCCTAATGATGAAGAAACAGTTACAGAATTCGCCTGTGGTGTGCATGATTTAAATTTCCTGGAAATAAATGAATTCAGCAATTCTAACCAAGAATACTCAGAAAATAAACTTCATACCGATACTCACTGCAAAAAAAATATTTCCAAAGAATTTGAAGTAATTCTTTTAGCTGAAATTTATGCATTAAAAAAAATTCTAAAATGCTTTGAAATACTCTAAGTTACAAATGCCCATGTTATAATGCAATTTTGTATATCCATGCAATGCTATATAATCTGAGTTGCAGTCAAAATGAATGCTTGCTAATTTTGTAACTATGTTTTTAATGTTCATTTCTTGCTATTTTGAAAAGCAACAGTTAAAAATCATATGGCATTAATCAAAAATCATATAATTTTTTTTAATGTTGGATATAATTAGAAAGTTATTTTTCTTTGGTTCATCTAGTTCATAACAAAATTTTAATAGTGTGGTAAATTATTAATTTTAAATATATAAATAAATTTTTACTTCTATGTTCAGTGGTGGCGGGGTGGTTGGCTGTATGCAAGAAGAAGTATGGTAAATTACTCTATTTCAAGATGATTTTTTTCTACTGATGCTACTTTTATATTATACATGTTGGGTTAAAATAATGAGATAAGTCATTAACCTTTAGTTTATGTCTAGATAAAATCTTAAAAATATTCTTTTAAATTAAAATTATCACGGCAACACTGTACAGAGAAAAGATATTTTCCATCTTCCCTATTTATCATTCATGAATTTCCTATTCTTTCCACTTATCTTTGGAAGTAAATCTGCTTTATATTTCCTAACATAAACTGAAGGTATATTGTTTCTTTAAAAAGTTATTCAAAATTAAAACCCTATATATAAACTGATTTTTATTATTTTGAAAAAATTCCCGTGACTTTCAGGTTTGTTGCTAGAGGATGAAATATAGTAAAGTTGATAAAATATTTTCCAACTATGTCACATTAAAATAAATAGTTTACTTATAGATTATTTCTCATCTAAAGTTAGTACATTTGTTCCATTCATTTCCTGTCTTGTTAATATTTAAAGAGATGAAATATTTGCAGTGGTCATTAAATATAAATTGAGGCTTAGATCTAAATTTTGTTTTGCACCAAAGCATGAATAATTTTTTAAAATATTATTTTGATAGTTTAGGATTTTTTATAATTATGTAAATTTATATTTTTGTAACATTATTTTCCATGTTTTAATGTAATTATTTTTATATTTAGATACAACTGTCATTTCTTAAAGAATCATTAATGAATATTCAGAAAATTCCAGCAAGTGAGCATTTAAATGGAATAGAGTTATTGAATAATATATGTTTATCTCAGGTAACAAAATTAACTTTTTTATTAACAGATTTTTAAGGACAAGGCAATTTTAGAAGCAAAATTTTTAAAAAAATATATATGATTTTTTATTTGTTTCTAATCAGTTCAAAACAATTTCTAAAACAGAAACTTCATCAAAATAAATACAAATCCAATATATCCATTTATCAATAATTGCTATATATGCTTATATAATTTTAGTATTCTAAATTTATAGTTTCAAATATTAAGTGTATTAATTGTTTGTGTGCACACTTATCTGTTTTTGACATAGTATTTGATAATTCTGAAACAACTCCAATCATGAATAATCCAATCTATTTCACTGACAGAAGAAAAATCAATTGGTGGTAATATGTAGTCAGTTTAATCAATGGAAATGCCAAGTCCATTTTTTATATAAATTTTTGATGTTTAGTTTTAATAGAATTTTGCATTTTAAGTGTAAAAAAAAATGTTACTTTGATCTTGCCTTAATCCATAGAACATATTTAATATTATTTCACATATTTACAATACACTTGAATATTATTGCATTAAATTTTTGAATTTCTTTTAGATGCCTGAGTTTTGCAATGAACTTCAAACTGCATTTTCAAATGAAGCGATTGTACTAACATTCCTGAATGCAATTCTGAACCTAAAAAAATCCTTAAGTTTAACTATTGCAAGTGCTATAGTTAAATATATTATCTACCCGCAGGTAATTTCTCCTCATTTTAATAAAGTCCTGATAAAAGGTCAATAAAGGTCAAAGGTACTAATAAAAGTCCTGAAGATAAAAAAATTCCAAAAATAAATATTGACTTCAGAATAAAGACAAATATTTTTAATAAAATAATAGAACATCATCCTGGAAATGGGCAATTGCCTAAAACAACAAAAAAAAAACTTTATTTTTATTTTTAGTAATACTGCATATCAGATCATTAAAAGTATGTAGAAAATTCTTATTTTTAATAGTCCTGTTGCGATGGTGTTGACTGAAATTGTCTCTATATGTAAGTTGATTTCCACTGAGGAAAAAAACAGCCGCGAAACATATCCTCTGTACAAAAGTGATCACTCATGTTTCATGGCTGTTATTGGCTTGTTTTTCAGATTCACTATAAAAGCGACTTGCTAGAGAATCTTACTCAGAAAATTGAGTTTTGGGCTTTAAATTGTAGGAAAAATGTCAGATTTACTAAACTACTAATCAGAATTTTAATTGCTTATGGACCTGAGAAGGTCGTCAACTAATCTTTTTTATAACCACACCAATTAAAAAAACAGTAAATTAACTTTTATGAAATAAAGCTGGTTAGTTTTTTACGATGTATTATGTATGGAAAATATATTTAATTATGTATATTTATGAATAAAATGTGAATTTCTCTGTATTCTTTAGAACAACTTAGCACAAGATCTCATGAATTAATAATTGTGATTTCTCAATATATATATATATATATAGTATATAAATTTAGAGTAATAAAACACTTATTATTACTCTCAAATTAATTTTTATTAGTGGTTTTTGGCAACCAGCTGGTTTGCTAATTTTAATGCTTGTTAAAATTAAAATAATTAAATATTTTAAGTAACTCCTATTTTAATAGCTTCTTCATCAAAATAAGGTGTCAAATTTTGATAGTTATATAATTTACTTATAATATTATAAAGGCCTTCAGCTATAACATAATATGTATTTATCTCATTTTTTGTTAGCTATGTAGAATTCATGTTTTAAATTAAAGTGGAAATGGTTAATCTGCAATTGAAAACAATTTTTTTGCTGAAACGAAGCTTTTTTAAAAAAATAAATAAATATGAGTACTGAAAACACGGTCGCTGAGTATTTAAATCTTTGGCAGATAGGAATTTTGCGCCAATGTAAGGGATTGAATTGTCGAGCCAAGGATCGAAGCTGCGGCGTTTGTTTCGCAGTCGCGTAACATAGCCACTATACAAAAGTGATCGCCAATGTCCAGTGACTGCTATTGGCTTATTAAGATATCACCACAATACTCCCCTACCAGTGAGGCGCGTAGAAACGGACGATTTTACACTGCCAAGCATTATGGCGAGCGAAGAGTGAGTTGTGACGTCAAATGAGTCTGACGACTTTGCTTTGGTTGCATTTGCTGCGGGTAGATAGCGCCACGACAGTTGTTTTGAAAGTTCATCGTCCGAGGTCACCAATGTTGCGATAGTGTTGGCTGGAATTTTGCCAGTATGGAGGTTGAATTCCCCCAAGCATCGAACTGGCAACCTTAGAATTTGCAGCTTCGTAACATATACCCTATACAAAAGTGATCACCCATGTTTAGGGGCTGTTATTGGCTTATTAAAATCACCAAGGTTCCCTTAAATTTGTATTTTTTTTTTCTTCCATATTACATAATCATATCACATTTTGCTTGATTATAAGATTGCATTTTTTTTACAATACCTGATCTCTTATCTTTGAAAGGGTCTCAACAAATCTGAAAATCTTTTAAAAGGCTTTCTTTTTAGGGAAATACTGATGATATGGAAAAATAATAATAATAAACCATATTTCTTTCCTTTATTTCCTTGACTTATTTTACCTCATTTTTTCTTGTTTAGATAGGACAAAAAATTTCTTTAGGAGGGAGTGAGGATAATTTTATGCATTCATGTAAGGAGATAGTTTTTAACAGCGACTTCAAGTTGGCATGTGTGTTTCTATGCTAGTTTTTTTGGTTTAGTGCTTTTTGTAGTTATTTTTCAATATCATTTTGCAAATTACCAATTGTTTTTATTTAAATATTTTTACTGCAAGAGATCTTTGTGCTCAGGAAATTCTAGCAATATGTAGTTTTTAACAATATGGATGAAAAATGTATTTTTAATTCATTGTGGATTTAATGTTAATAGTGTCCCAAAATTATTTGTAGATCAGTACTTGTTACTTTTGGTCAAAATACCAAAAAATAAATTAATGCAATAAAATTCCTGTTTATACCTTTTATATAAATATTCAAAGAGAAAGAATAATTAAATATTCGAGCATTAAATTCTATTCTATTTTCACAATTTAAATCTCACACTGTATCTGTCCATGAAAATGTTATATTTTGAGTGAAATGAATGGATTTGTTAGTTTAACTCTAAATTTCCTGATTCCTTTCAAATTTCGAATAAAATTTATTTAAAAAGGTTTTTGTCTGCCTGTCCAAATACAAAAGAATGGGGTAATTTCAAATTACAAAGCACTGTGTCAGTAAAATTTAGTGCACAATTTTATCATTTAAAGTATATTCCAACATCAGCTTTTAATCCAAATCAGTCAATGAGTTGACAATTGGTTGGTCATTCATGCATATAAATGCAATAACTAAACATGCAACAAAAAATTAAATTTGTTAAATAATCTTGTTACTAAAATTGTAGCTTTATGTTTTTTATTTGCCAAAAGGTTAATAAAATGCATACTTGGTTTTCTTTACTGTGTTGTGATGCATAAATAATTATAAGTAAGCATATATTTATAATATATATGTACAAAATTGCATGAATGCTTATGAGTTGGTGGAATGTTTACTTTAATTTTTATTTAAGTGTTTGTTATTTTCTTAATTTCAGAAAAATTTATTTTAGGTTTTTCAAATAATGCAAAACAGCTCACGAACTCTCTGGGCTGCTGTATTGAAATTTTCAGAAACATATCCAAAACCTGTTATCGATGAAATAGTAATACCTTGTTTAAATAAACCTTCTTTAGGTAAAGAAAAACTTTCATGGTATTTTTCTTTGTCTTAAAATTAGGATATATTCTTTTTATTTAAATCTTGTAATAGGATGGTACATCATGTTATATAATGGTGACTGTGAACACCTTTCATTTTAGAAAGGTGTTCACAGTTTTAAGGAAATGATGCAACATATTTAAAAGTGAAGATTTTTGTAATAATTTTACTATGAAATTTACAGGCAGAGCTTTAAAATAAATGCATGATAAACATAATAAATTTTTAAAATGTTTCAGTTTCAAATATCTTCAGCTTATTTAATAATTCTGAAAACTATCTAAATTTGTGATAGTATATTTTTCAAATTTTAGAAATATATGCTTTAAACACTTTTTTTTTTTTTTTGAGTCTTTGATTTATATATTTCAACCTAAAAATTCTATTTGGTAATGTGATTTTTTTTTTATTTTATTAAATATTTGTATCACAATGAATGTTTTGTAAAGTTAAAGTTAGTTGTTAAACAATCTTTTTTCTGTTGTAGAATTTGAAAAAAAATATTGTTCATGAATGTGCAATGGCTAAATTCATGGCTCATGAATGTGCAATTTATGAAACTAAATTAAAACCTATTATAATGGAATATTTTCTTTGTTAGAATACTGTCATTACTCTATGATAATATGAAAATGATTTCATAATGCACAAATTAAAAAACTGCAGAATAAACTATGTAAAAACATAAATGTCACATCATACTATAAAGCAAATACTTTGTTTCTGTGGTTAATTTACAGCATGTTTATATTTAAATTTTGTTCTAAATAATTATAAAATTTCTTGCTATATGAATTTTTTTCTCCACATTCAGATACTTTACAATTGGAAACTTTGCTGAAAATGGTGAAAAGCAATCTTCCTAATGAATATGTCAGTTACTGTATTAAGTATGTATTTTACTAAATTTTTATTTTAAAAAATGCTGTAATACTTTTCTGTGTTTATATAAATATTTTTTATAACATAAAATGTTTGCTTGTATGTGGATACATTCATGTATTTATTATAGAGTTTTTAAATTGTCTACTTTTCATTATTGACTTTAACTGCAGTTCAAATAAGAAGTACTTTATATTTTCTATGTAATTTTTTTAAGAAAGATAATTATTTTTACTTGTCTTTGAAATGACTAAAGTTCTCAAAAGAAGATGAGTAAGATGATAAAATTAAGGCATTATTTAAATTTTTATTAAACAACTATCTAACTAAACATTGTTTTATTAAACATATATTTGGTTAAGAAAACTTACATTAATGAATTGCATACATTTTTATGTTTATAATTAGCAGTTTGCTCTTAGTTCGAAACAAAAACTGTCCATCCCTTCTATTTTGATTATAATTCTTGATAGAATGCTGAGGGAAAACATAATAAGTATAAATTAAAATACTTTGAATGGTAGATTAATCTTCATAATTATTTGTTTGAGATGAATGAAGGGATAAATTTTTATATGTAACAAAATATTATGATATTCTTTATGATTTACATCATGAAAACATATTAAGACTTAAAAAATCTAAATTTGTAAATTTTCCACTAAAATTTTAAAAACGTTATTGTAGAATTCTGCATTCTGTTGTAGAGATTTAAACTGTTTACATATTAGCACATCAGATGCATACCTACATTAAACATAATATACAGTTCATCACTAGATTAATAAATAATTGCTATAATATAAATGTTTTGAAGCAAATTTAAAGATATTTTAGACTGTCAACAATTTTCACCGGTAATGAACTAAATGATTAATTTTATCTGTATGTTTTCTTCTGGTAATAATTCTAATTTTATTTCAGGAACATTTTAAAGCATGCAATGCAAATCGACAATACTTTTTCTATTCTACAAAATCTTATTGAAAGAAAGGTAATTATATGCTTAAAATTGGCAACAATTTTTGTTATTTTGATTTTTGATTTTTACATATTATTTATCGAGTTTTTCCCTTAATCAGCATTATTTGCCAATGTACACTTTACTTTTCAAAATAATTTTATGCGAATAATAAATTAAATTATGCCTCTGAATGAAACAGTTTGGTTCTGAGTGATCAAACTTTAAAAAAAATATTATTTGATATAAAAGAATTTTTCCCCTTTTTTTAATAATGGACATATTGTCAATATTTTATTAAAAATAACAAAATAATGTAATAAAGATAATACTCTTTTATGGGAAAATTTTATCTCTGTAATAACAAAAAAAAATACTTCAATATCTATGCCTTAATAACAGTTTAATTATAAACCAATTAAAGCAAAGTCACGTAAAACTGGATTTCCTTAGGAAATGGTTTCCAAAAATGTTCTTATCCCTTTACCCCTGCTTATAATTATGGCTCTAGATTGCAAATGCCTTGTATGACATTGGCAAACATCAGTTGTAAAATATAGATCTTTGGAATTGTCTCATTTTTATGAATTTATTGTATGAATATGTGTTTTGAAGGCTTTCTTCCAACTAATTGTAATCAAAATTTGATCTGGAAGCACACCTGCAATCATAAAGTTAGATGCAGAGTTTTTTTAAATTTAATCACTGCATTTACAAGTGCAGACCAAATATTTTTTTTCAGTTTAACCATTATTTTGATAGTTTAGATTTAAATTTGGCAATAATATACTTTTTAAACCTAAATTTGTATATGAATTTTGATCTATTTAGCTATTTAAGGTTTAAAATTATCAATTTCATTTCTACTAGAATAGACAGAGTTTCTAAATAGATTTCTTGATGGAAACTACAAATTTAGTCTGAAGTTCATATGCCAAGTTTCATTTATCTAGTTACAAAACGGTTTTGAATTATTACTGTATTCTCCGACAGACAGCCATAATACTAAAATTGTGTTTTTCGAATTTGGAAAGATTAGAGCATGAAAGTTCATTGAAATCTGAAGTTAAAGTTCTTTTGAGGATTGCAATATTTTCTCTTTATTTTGCATTCAAAAAAGTAAAAAAAAAAAAAAAAAGTCATACTGAACTTGTTTATTTTCATTTCATGGAATGTAGCTAATGGCAATTACATATAAATATGATTGTCTAAATTTAGTGATTTTTATTAACAGATAATTGCTTGATTTCTGCTGATATTGAACAGATTAATATTTATCTTATGTTTTAATACAGGTAGATAGGAACAATTTGAAAAAATTGTTTTGTCTATAATTTCAAAAACATCTTTACTATTTACTTTTCTAATTTTGATAATGTTTGAATTAATATTAAATTATTGTGTGTTTGTATTTTGCTTACAGCTTTTAATTTAAAATGGTTACTAAGAATTTCAAATAAATATTTTTTGTAATTTTAAGCTTGTTCTTCAAATCATTTTTCAACTTCAACTTTTTATTTGCTATCTTAAAAATTATTCATATTCTATCTTTATGCCATTTTGTATATTATATGCATTTTTCTTACTTTCTGGCTATGTACATCCACTTATTTTCAATGTTTGAAAATTCTCTATTTCAATGTTTCTCTCTAAAAATAAGCCCATTTCACTTTTTGAAGGACACAATATTTAAAAAAAAAAAAAATCTCACTGGCAAATGCATAGATGAAATATGACAATAAAATATTTTGCACCTAATCTTTTTTTCTTTTTCTTGTCCCCCCTTTCCCCCCAAGGGAATGGGACAGATATATCCTATTGCCCCTCAAGGAACTTTAGCATTTCCCAAAATGCATCATTTATTGGTTCATACCAGCATTTGCTACATTTTGTTTACACTAGAAGCAAGATATTTTTTTCCTGGTCCATTTTCTTTAAATACCTGGAAAGTGTAATAGTGATAGTAGTCGAAAGATTTTTCTTACAATCAACTTTCAAATCATCACCTTGTTACAATACCTATATGGGTATTATCTTTTTTGAAAGCTTCAGAAAAGGAAATCTTATCTTTAAAAAAAATCTTATCTTTCCTTCATGGATTTTTCATTGTCAGTACATGTGTTTGTAATTATTGAATTACAATAAATAAATACGTCTATTAGTGATTATTAAGTTAAATGAAAAATACTGCTTGAAATAGCATCTCTCCCTTCTAATTGTACGTTATATGCAAAGAAAAGCTATACAAACTTTTCTTTTAATGAATTTAGTAACTCACATATGCTATATACCATAGAGAATGCATTGGGAAAGATGTTTCAAAGGCAGTAGGAACAAATGTTAAGTTTTAAAAAGTAGCATGAAAGGGATAACTGAAAATAACATTCAGATATTTTGAGAAAATGAAGTAAATTTTATTCAAAAATAAAAGAATAAAAAGTAGCAACATAGTTTTTCATATGTTGAGAAGTTGGAAAAGATATGTATAAATACACTGATGGGAAAAAAAATCCCAACACCCAGAAAAAATTATTGTACAGTAATGAAATTTTAGGAATAGATTTGTCTAGGTAACATATTTAATTGATTAAAGTTTCAAGATCACAGGTAGAGCCATTGGCGAGAAGAGCCATTTCAAATGTGAAATGTTGGTACATTAGTAACCGGTGTAACCGCCAGAATTTTGAACGCAAGCATGCAAACATGCATGCATTGTGTCGTACAGGTGTCGGATATCAGTTTGTGGGATGGAGCTCCATGCCTGTTGCACTTGGGCGGTCAATGCAGAGACGGTTAATGCTGGTTGTGGATGACGTTGGAGTTGTCATCCAATGATGTCCCATACGTGCTCGATTGGAGAAAGATCTGGTGATCTAGCAGGCCAAGGCAACATGTCGACACTCTATAGATCATGTTGGATTACAACAGCGGTATGAGGGCGAGCGTTATCCTGTTGGAAAACACCCCCTTGAATGCTGTTCATGAATGGCAGCACAAGAGGTTGTATCACTGGACTGACGTACAAATTTGCAGTCAGGGTGCGTGGGATAACCACGAGAGTGCTCCTGCTGTCATACGAAATTGCTCCCCAAACCATAACTCCAGGAGTAGGCCCTGTGTGTCTAGGCCGCTGACAGGTCACTAGCAAGCGTTCACCTGGCCTCCTTCTAACCAACAAACGGCTATCACGGCAACCAAGGCAGAACCGGCTTTCATCAGAAAACACAACAGATCTCCACTCCGTCCTCCAATGAGCTCTAGCTTGACACCACTCACGTCGCAAACGGCAGTGGTTTGGAGTCAGTGGAATGCAGTGTACAGGGCGTCTGGCTCGGAGCTGTCCTTGAAGTAATCGATTTGTAACAGTTCGTTGTGTCACTGTGGTGCCAACTGCAGCTCGAATTTCAGCTGCAGACGCAGTACGATTAGCCACAGCCATACGCCGAATACGACGGTCTTCCCTCTCAGTAGTACCGCGTGGCAGGCCGGAACTTGGTCTTCTTGAGACAGTACCTTCCCTTGACCACTGCCGCCAATACTCATGCACAGTGGATACATTCCTGCCAAGTCTTTCAGCAATATCGCGGAAAGAAAACCCACCTTCTCGTAGCCCTACAACACGACCTCGTTCAAACTCAGTGAGCTGTTGATAATGGCTTCTTCGTCTTCTCAGAGGCATCCTTGACTAACATTAACCCACTACGTCAAATCTCAACTGTAAATAACGATCACGAACCTTACAGCGCTTAATTAAAGCAAACCTCATTTGCATGTTCATAGTGTCGCTACTAGCGCCACAGTTACGCGTTAATTAATTTTAAATATGAATTAATTTTAAATATATTCCTTGAATCCTAAAGATTCTGCTTTCACTCACTATAAGAATTTCAATGATTGAATAGGCATCAATTAAAAATATTTTTTTAAGCTTTCCAAATAGTTTTAAATATTATTGAACTTTTTAAAATAATACAGGAAACATTCAAAAAATATGTAAAAATTTTTTTTTTTGTTTGTAAAGGGGGGACAATAAGTTTATTTTTTTGAAAAAATCCTTTAAAAACTGGGAAAAGAGGCTATGATCAGTTTCTTCTAATCAAAAAAATTGAGGAAAGAAAGATGCCTATTTTATTTTCATTACTACCAAAATAGCAGATTTTCTCAGAAAATGTACATTGTGGACTTAATTGAAGGAAACAATTTTAAGTTTTTCTCTCAAAATATAATGATGCATTTCTTAGTTCCATGAGAATTATTAAACTCAGTGCTGCATTTGTCTTTCCTTATAAGATCATAAAAATATTTTTAAATGTTAAATTTCTTACGAAAGATATTTCCTTCAAACAATTCATTCATTGGGGAAATAATTGCCTTTGTAGCTTTATTGCATGCTGTTTTTTTTTAAAAAAAAAACTCTAAATAAATTGAATTTTGTTATAGATAAAACATCTTTATGTGGATTGCTGATTGGCTCTTAGCAGTGCATATTATGAATCAACTTTTAATAACTTGTCAATTTAATTTCTCATTCTAACAAATTTTTAACAAATCAATATGTTATTGATTTTATTTTGTATATTTATGTAAGTATTTTTATTCATTTTAAATATGATGAAATGGGGAAAAAAAGTTTAAAATAGTAAAATTCTTCAACAAATTAATACTTTGTTATTAATTAGTACTAACAAATAAGAATATTTTGTTTTGGCGATAGATTAAGAGATAATACTATTTATACTATAGATTAAGAGGAATACCATTGATTAAAAGAAATATATTTTTGAAAAAAAACTTTATTTTCATCCTTTAAATTATTTCACTTTCAAGATTTATCTTTTAGGAAAACAAAAGATGGTATGTAAATGATTAAATAACCATTTGAAACAATTACTTACTTTTCTGATTAAAAATTCTATTATTTATTTTTGAATAGCATTTAATCCTGATTTATAAATTTTTGAAATGTAAATTATGTTATTAGTGAAAAATTATTAAATATGTATTGTAAATTGCAGAATTAAGTGACAAAAACTATATAGGAAATTCATTTAATTCATTCAATAAAACAATTTAATAATTTGTATTTGTTTTTCAGATTCACTACGAAAGCGACTTGCTAGAGAATCTTACTCAGAAAATTGAATTTTGGGCTTTAAATTGTAGGAAAAATGTCAAATTTACTAAACTACTAATCAGTATTTTAATTACTTATGGACCTGAGGTAGGTCATCAACTAGTCTTTTTTATAACCACACAAATACAACAGTAAATTAACTTCTATAAAATAAAGCTGGTTGGTTTTTATTGTGTGTTATGCATGGAAAATATAGTTATATATATATATATTTATGTATAAAATGTGGATTTCAATGTATTCTTTGGAACAACTTAGCACAATATCTCATGAATTAATAATTGTGATTTCTCAATATATATAATTCAAGAGTAATAAAACACTTATTACTCTCAAATTAGTTTTTAATGTCGTTTTTGACAACCAGCTGGTTTGCAAATTTTAATGCTTGTTAAAATTAAAATAATTACATATTTTATGTAACTCCTATTTTAATAGCCTTTTCACTAAAATAAATCTTCAAATTTTGATACTCACATAATATTATAAAGGCCTTTGGCCATAACATGTATTTCTCATTTTTTGTTAGCTCTGTAGAATTCATGTTTTAAATTTAAGTGGAACTGATTAATCTGTAATTAATAATTTTTTTTAATGTGATTATTGTAAACACAGTTGCTAAGTATTTAAACCCTTGGCAGATAGGATTTTCACGCAAATGAGGGGAATTGAATTGTCGCGCCAAGGATCGAGCCTGCGGCGTATGGGTTCGTAGCCGCGTAACATAACCACTAAGCAAAACTGATCATCAATGTCCAGTGACTGCTACTGGCTTATTAAGATATCCCCACAATACACCCCACCCGAGTCCGCGGAAAGATGAACGATTTTTTGGCGCCAAGCGTTATGCCTAGAGAAGAACGTGCGAGTGTGGAACTTGTACATAGTCCGAGGTCATCAATGTGGCAGAAGGGATTTTGTCGCGCCAATGTGGAGATTGAATTCCACCAAGGATCAAACTCGCAACCTTTAGGATCCGTATCCGCGTAACATAATCGCAAGACAAAAATGATCACCAGTGTCACTGGCTAAAAAAGGTATTACCACTAACCTTAGAGGCACTAAAGAATAACTCAATTTTTCATCAAAATTTTCTGATTTATCATGAGTAGATAGATTAATTAACAATGTTTAGTTTTATATGAACGTACCATTAAGAAAATAGACAGAATCATTTGAAATAATCGGTCGGAAACACGTTAAGCCTTCAAAACCAAGTCCGTATCCATTGAAAATATTTGTCAACAATCAGAACACAATGCGCGTGAATTTTCAACTCTAGTTGGAGTAACACTACGCAGATGAGAATTTTTTAAAATTATCTTTACTCTGTTTTATTTTAATTCAGAATAAATCCTAAAGATCAATTCATTAATGATGTTTGATTATAAATGTATCAATCACTAAATACAACAGAATCATTTAAAATAAACGGTTGAAAATATGTTAAGCCTATCTCATTTTGGTGGCGGGGAAGTTAGTTTTTAATGAATAATTAAAAATTCAGAATACAATCTGGTCTGTAAAGCGCCAACACATACATTGAACATTATGAATATAGAAATGGCACTAAAAGTACTTACCTTTTTTTTTTTTTTTTTTAACGTACCATCACAAGAAAGACCCTAGTAACCCTAAAAATAACCAGTCGATCTGGAAATGAGATGTTCTATAACATTTCGGGGGTGAAAGAAAGTGCCGCATTTCATTTGGCGTCAAAAGAACTGGATATTAGCATTATCACAAGCGAAATAAATTTCTCGCTTAATGAAGAGCGTTCAGTAGCCAAATGCTGTGGTTTGTTGCAATATCTCCTTCCCTCCGTACTTACTTGTTTATTTAGGGCAACTATGTTCAGGGTTTTTTCGCGATGGTAGGTCGGTAGCTTTCACAGCATTCATATGTTTATTCAAATTAGGTTAGATTTAAGGAATGACTTCAATCGTCACAATTCCAAATAAATTAGAAAATTAAAAGAAAAACTCTGGAGTTGAATAACCAAATTGTACTTTCAACTATTAATTTGTAAAAATTCAGATAAAAGCAATTGTTAGTTATTCATATAATCTTCAGAAATAAAAAATACTGTGCCTTCATAGAAACTTGAAATTAAACTAGCTACTTCAGTAGTGAATGGCTTTATATTTATTCATACCTTAAAGCTATATTAGCTGTCTTTGGTAATCACCTACTGTATATATATTTAAAATAATTAACAAAACCAATCCCCAGGCCCTAATATCCATACAGAATTTACTAAAGTTTATTTAATATTAAAATTAATATCTAAATGTGTCATAAATGGGAGATTTTTTAAAAGCATTATTTAATAATACATTCTTAGAGGGGAAAACTTCAGATGGTTTTTAAATTAAAACCAATTAATGAAATATCAAATATTTTAATTTTGTCAATTTCATTAGAAAGCTCATGACCTCTAGATATGTTACAACGACTAGCTATCATTATATCATATATGTCACCTACCATTATATTGAGATATTACAAATTAAAACAGAGAACTCTAATGCCTGGTAACTAACATATAATTTTAAAAAATATATATTAGGAGCCTACTTAGAACTATTTAACTGCATATATACATCCTTTTTATGAGCCATCCTGATATCTACTGAATTCACAAAACTAATTTTTATTTGTACAATTCATTTAATCAATTTGGCTTTTTGAATAATACATGTATAAATCTTTTAAGTCTACAATTTTTTCATTTTGATAAGTGTAATTTAAAACTGATGGCTACATAATTCATATGCACTGGTAACAAAAGGCTATTGTAATGATTCAAAATAGAACTTATTTCCAAATAGAATTTTGAATGCTTTATAGATTTCCTTCACATCTATATACTGTAAAAATTCATAAACAAACTTCCTTTTTATTTTACAGCTGGATCAGAAGCACATAATGGTATACGATGATGTAATCAAGAATAATGAAACAATAATGAAAAGAGCTGCTGAAAACATAATAAAGCAATTGAAAACATAAATTTTTTTTTGTGGTCATTTATGAGTACACAAAACTTTATTCTATGTTTAATGTAATAAAGCCAGCTTTACGACAAATATACATATAACATGGAAATGGTTAGTATGATAGATGCTGAAACACATAGTTGATTAAGCTAGAAAATCTCAAACTGAGACAGTTTCTTGTGCAGCTTGCTTCTCATCATCTGTTTCCATTTTTTCATTCTCCGATGATGCAGAAGCTGCAGCTTCCTATGAAAAGAAATATTTAATTAGTCTACAAATAAATTAATTCTGAATAAAAAAATCAATCATAATCATTTAATCGCAATAATACATTTATAATGCAGTTGACTAGATATAGGTCTACACATTTTATACATTGTAACAACCTTATATTTAGAAATGATGATTTTATGAAATACATATTTAATATAAATAAACTGATTAACTATAATCACATAATATTAACTTTTTAAAAAGAATTTATACCACACTATATTTAAGGAAATGTCATGTAAAACACAACTATCGATAAATTATTTAAATAACATATGGTCAGGACTCGTATAAGTCAAGTATGTTTAAAACATAATGAGTTATGTAACTTTTAATATAAATTAACATGTTAACGAAACACCCGTTTTTGAGTTTTCATTACTACCCAATATTTATAATTCTTCCAAGACCAATATAATGCTTACTAATTTATTTTTTTCACTTGAATATTTTACAGTTTTTTATTCCCTTGACTATTATTATTCAAGTTACTAAGAAACACTGTTTCGAAGAGATGGCTGACTAAAAGAGAAAACATTCATAAAAATTCACCTTGAACAAATGCCAGATTTCACAATCCAAGTTAATATAAGTGTTACAGATAAAAAAAATATTGCATTAAACTATATTATTGTGGATATTGAAACTAACATCTGAGAAGTACCAACTTTATGCAACAGAAAACCTAATTATGCTGATTTAAAATAAACTATGCATAAAGATTTATAATATGCCTCAGAATTTTATAAAATTGTCTACAAAACAGATTATTTGATTTTAACTTATTAGTATTGTAATAAAATCCCAATTTGTATAATCATTGTATATTATATATATATATATATATTCAATTCCGGTCAGTTTATATAGCATAAACTGTTTGAGTATTTTCTTTAAAGTTGGGGGAAAGGAGGGCACTTTAACATTTTTAAGCTCTAAAATCAACATTTAATACTTTTGTTTAATTCCTTAAATACGTCCTTTTCAGGCTTATTTTTGCAAGTGTAAATATTTCCTTTCCTCGTAGGCTTTTTTCTCTCTTCAAAATAGAATCTTGAAATTTTTTATAGGCATTTTCATAAACATGTTCTTTACTATGAATTTTGGTTATTTTTTTTAAAAGAATGTCAAAATTATTATTTTTGTAATTAGAATCCCCCCCCCATGTTTTTCTAAGCAGTTATTTTTTTCCAGCCATATCTTTAATTCCTTACCAATGTTTCATATCCCGAAATTGAACAAATAATTAAGAAATATTAGAAATTAAATATTTTGCAACCACTTAAGAAACTTTAATTTTTTAATATTAAAATGATAGTGCCTGCCAAATTTTTTTTTGTCAAAGCCATTTTAATTACACTATTTAAATGAGAAGTCATTATTGCCTGTAATATTAATGTCTACAAAAAATACTATGTCACTTTAACTGGACTTCCCTGATTATCCCGAGTTAATATATATTGAAAATAAAATACAACCAGACAGTGTACTCTGTGCTCCCATAAAAGAAATTTCTGAAATAACAAATAAAAGAGGCCTAATACCAGTGTAAAGAATGTCAACCATAACTTTGTCTTGTCCCTTATTACAAAAAATATTATATAAAGACTAATATTTAATTTTTATCCATCCAAGATAATTTGGAATAACAAATTAAAATTACAATTAAATACATTTACAACCATAAAAAAAATTTAAAACTTAACTTAAAGCTTACATATTTTGTTTTCTTGTGTTTAATAATAGATTTTTTTTTAAAAAAAACGTAATAATTTTTTTTTCATTACAGACAGCTTTGAACTGAAAATTCATTAAGTTACTTGATACATAACAACCTTTTTGTGTAAATTATTTTGCATACTAATCAATTGCTAGATGAGATTTTCTAATGCAATTTATACTCATTAATATAAATTACAACCACTTTTAAATTTATTTCAAATATTTTCTGAATAAACACAACAAAATATTATTTATATATCTATTAATTATAAACTATGCAAATAAAGAATTACTAAATAAAAATACTAACTAACAAAATTTACGACCATACCTTGTCCCTGTCTTCTGCCATCTTTTTAAAGATATTTTGATACATTTTCCTCTCCTTTTCGAGCTGCTTCTTTAGATTTGCATTGCACACAGCAAGAATTTTCCTGGCTGCAGTATTAGATGGATCATATTCCAAAACACGCATGAAGTTCTCCTTAGCTTTCTCAAATTCTTGTAAAGCTATATAAGCCTGGTGAGAAATAAATAAATAAGCAAGCAAAATAGGGCTGATAATTTGTTTATATGAAAAATAAAACAAATGCATTATAATACCTTTCCTTTTCTAAAATGACCTTTTGGATTCTTAGGCTCGATTTCTATTGCCTTTTCAGCATGTTCAATAACATCTCCAAATTTTTCCAGCTTTAAGTAACAGGCAGCAACATTTAAATGCCCTGCACATAGAAGAGCATCTTTCTTTGCTTTATTTTCTCCTTCAGCTTCAGACTCATATTGGAGGTAAGAAAGAATTTTTTGATATTGTTTCAATGCCATTTCAAATTTATTGCTCTGGAATAAAAAAGAATAAATCTTTTTTTAACATGAAAATGTTTTTTCTTTCACTTGCATTTCATTTACTACATATTTAAAAGTCATTTACTACATATTTAAAAGTATAAATTTCATTAAGTCCATATAAAATTCATCTAAAGTATAACAGAGTAGCATAACTTTTATTCCATATTCTGTAAGATTTCACTCAAGATTAAAGGCATCAAAGAACCTTGACATATGAACAAATTCACATATATATTGTGCATACAGGTTGGAAATCACTTCTGCTGTTTGATATTTCTAGATTATACAAGAAATTTCCCTGATTTTTTCCGATCTAACATCTTAAGACTGTTGTGGCTTTCTTTTATTTATTACACAATATATTCTTAAATGTTGCAAAATAATAATAATAATACTCTTAACTAAAATCAATGTAAAATTCAATACTAAGATTTTTTTATCATTTTCACTTATTAAATGAGAGTTAACCTCAATTATATAAAGAATTTCCTTTTCTTTGCAAATATATTAACCCTTTACTCACAAATACACACACACACACACACTCACACACATATATATACACACAAATAAACACATGCCTATTGGAAAAGTACTTGAGATTGAAATGATTTGCTTTCTTTCAGTGGGTTTCCTCCTATTTATACTGGTTACCAGCACGCAAAGAACAAGGCTGGATTAACCTGGTTGACAGGGCATTGAACTCATGTCTATAAGGTTGCAAGTTCAGACTCACCAGCTGAAGATTCCCCATATGTGGTGGCTGGTGCACATATATATCTGTCATTGCCACAAACTCCCCCATGTCAAGAGTAATACCACTGGTGGTACTGATTCAGAGGTGACTGTGCTTTGATTCAGGTCTAAATTACCATTTGTGGATGAGTGAGTGAAAAGCATGAATGAAATCTGCCCCGTGAAAGGGTTGTGATACATGAATAGCCAAGTCATACTCTTGGCACTAGTTGGTGCTACTGAAAAAGCAAGAGGGACCCACTATGCTTAAAGTGCTGTGGTCAATTATTAATTGCTATTCTGCTAAACTGTCAGCGGGCTTGCAAAGTGCCATAAGATACAACAAATCAGAACTGAATAATGATTCTATCAACTGAAAATACTAATTTTAAAATACAAAATGCAACTTTGTACACTGTATCTAAGCACAAAAAATTATTCAATGATAGTTAAATTACATTAACTTTTAGACCACCAATTGTAGTATAAAATCAATTGCATATTCGCAAAATATCAAATCAGTAAAAACAGGAAGAGAAAAAAACATCTAAAAACACTGAATTACAGAATAATGGTTTTGTCATTGCAATACTAAAAATGATGCAAGAAAATAGAATAAAGGAGTAAATTCTTTTTAGATAATTATATTGAATTTTTAGTAAGATAAATAGGTATTTTTTCACTAGCTAGGTACCATGAGAAATTGCTAAAAATATCTGCAAATTATCAAGTTCGATAAACATTACTAATGCAAAAAAGTTCAGCCAAAAAATTTTTACATTTGTCATTTGCTCAAGCTTAGCGACTTTAGTGCCCGGATAACGAAAAAGTACCAATAAATAAAGAACTAGATAATTGACACAGGCAGCATAATTTGAACAAGAATTCATTACAAACCACAATTGAAGGAACTTCTCAAATACAACACTGACAAATGCTACATATTACAAATTTCGATCCCTCCAAAACTGAAATAAAATTCTGCAGCCATCTGATCTTGTGCAGAAATGTAGATGACCTCTGCTTTTGATAATCAGTAAATGATTGATTCTTGTTAGGCATTGTTTCATTTGGAAAAAAATGACAGCATATTATCAAGTTTGATAAGAATTACTGATGTAAAAAAAAATTCCATCTCTTAGAATCACTGTCAGATGGCCACCCAGTTCTATAGCCCATTATAAAATTTTAAAATGAACTCGTGCAGTGATGCAATTCTACAAAAACTAGACAAAATACAATAATGTATAAAGTATAATCGGGAACTAATCACTAAATCAGAATATCCCTAACAATAAAGGCAAAAGAAACTGAAAAAGTATTATAACTTGATTTACAGCCTTCAAAACTTAAAAACCTATCTCAAATTCCCACAATAATCAGGTTCTCTTACCATAACATCCATCATAAAAAATCTTTAACCACACGCTAGACAAGAACTTCAGAAATAATTATAATTCATACAAGATGCAGAAGGGTTCTACCAATTTTGCAGCATTGTTCATCTCATTTCCATTTAAATCAACATGTAACAAGACTACTATATCACAACAATGGCTCATTATATCCATGTCAATTTGGGATTACTAACTTCTACAAGTTTATACACTACTATACAGGATATCCCAAAAAGTATTGCTTATAATACTCCTCTAGTTACTATCTCCAAATATAGAGATCCATTAAATTAAAATATACACGAAAAAATATACTTCCATGGAAAATAATATAAAGTCGAAACAAATTGTTGTACAACCCTCATAGTTTAAAAGTATATCAATTAGTGAAATATTTCTTGTGTTCAATTAAATACTAAGTTTCATATTTTAATCCATAAAACTTACAAAAATATAAAAATGAAAAGATCTCCTATACACACCTCAGGTTAACATTTGAATGAATCTTTCATTGAAGATTTCAAGAATATATATTTAGGCTTTAATAAGCAAATACATATATCCCAATGAGTTATTGAAAGGTAAAAAGAAACTATCATTTTCTAATTCTTATTAAATTATTTTAAAATGGTCAAATAATACTTTAATTCATGTTCTTACAAAATGAACATATTCACTGTCTACGTAAAGTTGCATTAATTAAAAATAATAATGAATATATTCAACTTGAAACAAATGAATATAATATAATTAGCACTTCACTTTATTACATTTTTAGCCTTTAATAAGTAGTTTTTATTTTTGTTTTCAAAAATTCACCCCTTTCCAAGATATTTATAGCTCATTTTCTCCTTTTTTAGATCAGTCAATTAATCCAAATTGATAGCAATATGCAAAATTAGGAAAGTCATACAATGGACTCAATGATGTAGTAGATACTTACAAGCGAGTTTTTTTTTTAATTGAATAAATTTATACATATGAAATATTTTGCTCTAAATTTAAATTTAGAAAGCTCACAGCATTTTATAGATAAATGAATAAAACGGTGTATGGATAAATATGTGTAGCATTTAAATAACAAATTTGCAAATTATTAATTTCAGGCATTAAATGCTTGTTCTACTATTTCCAGGCACTTTGCATGAAGTTCTTACTTCAGCAAAAGATTTATATTGGTCGATGATATATTAATACGCAATAGTCTAAAGTTTTATTGCAAAATTTTTCATATACTTTAAAAAAAATCCCTTTTTCATGTGCATTTGTTATAATAAACAAATCAATGACATAACAGGTGCAAAATCACAAAATGTTTTACTTCTTCCTTTTATAAAGAATTTTGTATACAATATTAATTTAGTTATTAAAATAACTATAAGAGTTAAGTTCTTAAATTCAAAGACAAATATTAAGTTTATTTCATTTAAATAGGTATTGATAACTGTTTTAACATAAGCCAATCATCTAAACAAACAAACAAACAAAAAAACCCCACTAAATTAGCACGTTTAGTGCATGGAGCATTTTTTCCCCCATCAAAATAAAATGACTGATTAACAGAAAATAAACAGTTCAAATATCAGAAAAAAACATGGCAGAGACTTGCAACAGAAAAAGATGAACTTCATATAACATACTAATTTACACTAAATTAGAGAAAAAAATAACTAAGCAATAAAATAGTTAAATTTTTAAAAAGTGCAGACTAAAATATCCCAAATTATTATGTAAGAGAAAATTCAATGAGCTAAAGATGTTCATATCTGCAGGTATAGTTATATGACAGGACAAAGTCCAGTGATGAATCTAATATGGCAGAAGGTACACTAGTATCTGATTTAACAATTATTTGTCACAATCATTTCCTCCTACACCACCGAAAGAAATGAACATAAATAACACTAATGTGGACAAGTTCCCCTTAAAAATACACCAGAAAACACTCTCGAAAGATTGATTTCTAAGTCGGGTGTTATCCAGTGTCTTCAAGACAACTTTCATCTACAAAGAATACCGAATTACTAAAAAATTACTTACATGGAAATACCTTGTTCCTTTGTTTTTGGCTATTAAAGCTTGTTCAAGCTTCTCCTCTAATGTCATATTCCAACTTTCCTTTTCCTAAAAAATAAATCACAATAAGTTTAACAATTATGCTTTAAATTTTTTTTTTATTATATACCAAATAATAGATACTTATATGTAATACATGTGTAAAACTTGTTTAGGTAAAGAGAATCCCCATGTAACTTTCTGTAATGTAAACTTTCAATGCCCTTTAATTTCATCTCTTCATAAAAGTAACAGGACAAGTAACCAATTGGATTCATTCAATTTCCTCCATATTAGAGAATGAGCTTTTGAATAACACTTTTCAAACTGTAATCCTTTTATTGGGAAAAGTAATTTAAAGGAAACAAATATAAATATAATTAATTTAAAAATAAATTATATTTATTTACCACTCAAATCTGGGAGAAAAAAAAATTTCCTTAGTACATATGTGATGCAAGAAGAATCGCATGAATAGCACTCATGAGCTAGTTACAATAGAGTAACACTGTCATCTTATTTTATCCCCGAGTAAAAAATAACCTAAATAACAGTACATTAAATGAACAATATTAAATAGAATAATTTCTTTATTAATACCTAAAATTTTACAATACAAATTCACATTTTATGAGAAAGAATGATTTTCCTCATGCTCTCCAATTTAAAGTTATGGGAAAATTAAGCAGTTGTATGCATACAACTAAGCATTAAATTTTAGAACTTTTGTAAATTTTTCAATCGATGATTTCATTTATTTTTCTTTTGTGACAATTTATCTTCGAATTTTTTTCTACTTTTGTTAGAAAAAAATTCACCCTAAAACTTTTTTTCTGCTTTTCTAAACTTCATATGTGCTAATTTTATATACTGTAGCAAATGTCTCAAAATTGGAAACACCTCATAAGAAGTTGATGATGCCGTGCACAATTCTAGAATCAATTAAATAATTTTTTCCCACAGTTTCAACAAACATAACTGTTGACACTAAATACACTTTCCGCAGCTGCATTGTCATGTGACAATATAAACAGCATTTTTACAACGACCAAAGATCAGAAAATTCTTTGATCCTAAAAATAATAAAATGGAATTCATATAAATAAATTTCTTCAATAAATGAATCATGCTGTTTTTTGTATTCACTTTTTCTTTTTTCTAGAAACTTTCAAATTGGATCGTTATACTTTTTGAAGACAGTAAAAACTTGCGTTTTGGTATAAAGAAACAAATTAAACATTCAATTCTCACATAACAATGCATCATCAAAAATTATTGGACATACATTAAAAGACTTTTTTTTTTATAGCATTCATAAATATATTGCATTCTGCTAAAAAATGTCTTTTTTACATTACAGTAGCTCCTGAAATGCAACTAAGACATTTGTTATTCAAGTATTTCAGTAATACTTAAATAGTAATAATCATTATCCTTAGTATAATATTTATATTATATATCTTTTTTCAAAACTGATCAATGCAGAAGAAAAAAAGGTGGGTTTTAAGAGCAGAATTGTTTAGTAACAAAGATCTTATATTATTGCAATGATTACTTTAACACTAAGAAAATTGAAATTTGATGAACTCTTTTAGATTTGTAAGAAAATTTTCAAAATCTACTGCATTTTCTTTGTCTTATAAATCATTTTTAAGGATCCTTGTATCTTTACTAATTTTTGATACCATGGTATCACTATCAAAAGATAAAAGATTTCTCACCAGTTTAAAATTAGATTATAACTATTTTTTAAACCTTAAAATATAATTTGAATTTTTTTTTTAAATAAAAATATTTTATTGGGTCAGTTAAGATATTGAAACTGTCCCCTAAAATATTTTAAAGGTACTTGTGTATTAGTTGCATGCTAACAGTCAAAAATTTTAATACAGATTAATGGACCATAAACTACATAAAATATCAAAATTCAACATTTTAAAATCATTCAATTGAAGATCCATTTTTTAATGAATATATTTTACTACTTATAATAGAAAAAGGTACCTAGCAAGTTCACTTTTGTCACAGAATAATCAACAATGGCACAACCAATTTTAGATGACAATTGTAGCAGAAATTGGCATTTACAACTCGTCACCTGAGACTGCTTTTTGGAGCATTGTCTTAGATAAAAAATTAATTCATTTCGAAGGCTAAATTCATTTTTCGATTTCTATAATGTATTAATAGTTTGTGTGATCAAGTTATAGGACCATTATGCCATATACATCAGTGAATTTCTCAGCATGATAAATTATAAATGAAAAATAATAGTATGAAAACTTTGGAATAAAAATTAATTAAAAACTTTAAAAGAACCATTAACAAATAATCATAATAATCTCCAGATGTATAGTGGTAAAATGCAGCTCTAAGAGCTATGAGCTCCTTCAGCAAATAAGTGTAATTTACTAAAACAATCTTGATATTTATATTACCTTTTCAAATGATTTCAGAGTGACTTCATATTCTACTGTAGCATTAGGTGGTATTTCAAAGTCTGAATTCCCAGTGGAACCCCAGGCATATTTGGGAGCTAAAATTATTTTTGATTTTTCACCTTTTTTGAATTTTTTTAAAGCTGTTTCAATTCCTTCAACAATGCCAACTTCACATCCTTCACCCAATTCAAACTTAACATCTCGTTCTTCAAATTGTTTCTCATTATACGTTCCAACAAGATGAACTAGAAAAACATTAATTTATTAGAAAATTATAAAATGTTGCAAAAATAGAAAAAAAAGCTAATTTTTATTTTTTCAAGATAATTATATTTGTACGTTATAATAATTTTAAAATTCTGATTTAATTGTACTTTACTTCTAAAATTTGATTCAAATAGACTATTGTTTTTAAAAATATATTAGGGGTAATTACTATATTTGCAATTTTCAATATATTTCAAAATTTAAATATATAATTTTACATTAAATAAATTACCCAATAAAAATAAAACCTGAAATAATAATTAAGTTATATAGCTTTCCTTCATAAATTAAATTTTTTATATGAAGTTTTATTTAACCTTACATAAGTTTTAGAAATAAAAGCAGTTAAGTCATGATATATACCTTTTATCTTAATTTTCAAATCAAATGAACAAATCAATTATTACTTTTCAATATATTAAATCAAATTTAAAAATAAGCTATTTGAAACAAATTTTCATGATAAAGATTGAAATGTATACCTATATTTTTAATAATCATTAACTAGAGCATTAAAATATGAAGGATGACTGGACTTAAAAAATGATAAGTTAACAATCAATTATAAAAATTAATAAACTAAAATTTAAATAACACTAAATATTTTACTAACAGTTTATTGGGTGAATCGTAGTTGGATCTCTGTATTCTCCAATTGGCGATAATGCGCCAAGAGCCGGCAATTATTGATTTGGTCGCCATTTTGGATACCTTCAGGAGAAAAACCCTAGCAACCCTAAAAGTAGGCATCAGTCGGCTTGAAAACTGGCACTTACTTACTCTTTTCTATTACACTTCAGGGATCAAAGAAAGGGCAGTATATCTTTTGGTGCCAAAAGAACCGGTTAGAAGTATCATTATAAATAGAAGAATCGCTGATTAGAAGTCTCATTTTGCTGAGCACTTCGGTCCATGCCTGACACTCATATTTTTTTAATTTTCTCAATTCTATCTCTTGTTTTGCCCCAGCAATCTTTGATCTCTGCTGTGAAGAAAAATCTGTCAACAAAACATTCAACCAAAGGAGCGATACTGGAATGGTTGGAAAAAAAAGAAAATTCCCCACGAGTCTGCCATGCAAAAAGCAGGATTATTTAAAATAATTTCAATGCATGCACCAAAATCCTCAACATATAAGGTGGACCAAATGTTATTAGAAGTAGGGCACAAAATTACAAGCCTGCCTCCTTATCACTGCGATCCAAGTCCCATAGAATACATATCATCAATAAAACACATTCACATAAAACATCACTGGGGAGTTAAATTTGAGTAATCTCCAATTGTTACTAAAAAATACTTTTTCTCAATTAACACAGAATGAATGGAAGAAACAATGTGATCACATAGAGCATATAGAAGACAGTCCTTGGAAAAAAGATGGACTAATGGAAGAAATTGTAGATGAATTGGTTATAAAAGTGTCGCTAAACGATTCCGATTCCTCCTCAGACAAAGACACTTCAAGTGATTCGGACCTTGATATACTATAAGGAAAAGTTGTTCATTCTTTATATTAGTTAAAAATAGGTGGAATTTTGTTTCTGCATCAACACAAAAATACTGAAATCTCTCTTCATTACAAAATGCATAAGGGAGTCACCTATGATGCTAAACTGAGCAATAATGACTTCAAAAAAGTACAAATGATTGTTATTTAATTTTAAAAATATTATAAATATCTGATGGTGTTAATTTGTTTGATCAACAAAGTTATATCAGGATTTTTCAGTTAAATTATTTCACTTAAATATTCAGTTAGTATTAGATGCCAGCTAAATAATTTTGAGAAATGTTTCAATTTTTTAATATTCGTTAGAGACATCTATTCTTCAATAATTTGTGGATATTACGTTATAAGTAATATATCTGTAAGAAGTGCTACGGAGGATTGGGTAACCAATTTTGGGGTGTATGAGTTATTATGAAGATTCCGATAAATGCTTCCCTATTTCTTAAAAGAATATGAAAGGAATAAATATCTTAAATTTGCCTATTTATTAATTTATATTTTAATTTTTTGCTGAATTTCGTGTTTATAATTTTTTACATCAAACAATAACAGATTTATTATGAATTAAACATTTCCAAATTCACTACTTTTTTATCCGATTCAAGTTTATTATTTAAAATTATCGTTTTCCCCTTATTCAAAACTAAAAAATTCTAGTGTAAAAAAGGGGGGGAGGGAGGAGGAGCCTTAAAATGCAAGCTTTCCACTTTAAAAATCCATGAATCTTCAAGAAAATATCAAAATACTTTATTATTATCCAATGGTTTTTATTTAATTTGCAGCAGCCTTAGGTCCTAAGAAAAGCAATACAAAAGCAGTTGAATAAATACCACTAAAGATTTTCTTATGCAAGACATTATTTAAAAACTTAAATAACAAGAAATTTCTAAGTTTATCTACAATTTTTTATTGGCAACATTAATACATTTGTATAAACAAAGGCGTAAAGAATTTCTCGCCTGATGAAGCGCGCTAAGTTAGCCAAATGTTGTGGTCTGCTTTAATGCCTACTTCCCTCCTTAAACTCATCTACTTACGGCAACCATGTTCAAGTTTTTTTTTTTCATGACGGTAGGACAGTATACCTCCAGCCTGCGTCGTGTTTTTCGAAGTTCTCCGAAAAACACGGTGCAAACACGTGGTTGGCGATTTTTGAAAAGTCCACCAATCAGGGTGTCCAACTACGATTGTGCCCAGTTTATCTTCTCTGAAACCACAATTCATTAAAAAATAGTTATTTAATTCAACAAATCAGAGAATTTGATATTATTTAAGAATGAATAATTACCTTCAACATTTGAGCCTTCTCCAGGTGTAATATAGCCTTCTCCATCAGTAATAATGGATCTTAAAATTCCATTATCTTTATCAGAACTGATATCTTCCATTTGCCACTTAAACAACTCAACTTCAAATACTAAAGTTGCATTTTCAGGAATTTTTGGAGGACTTCCTTTACTACCATATGCATAATCAGGATGACAATATAAGATACACTTTTCTCCTTTCTTCATAGTGGCAACACCTATATCCCATGCTTTGATAACTTCTCCTAAAAATTATATTAATGAATATGATGAACCATATCCAGTATAATAAAAATTTTAATTTTAGCAACAATTTTAATTTTGCAAAAGATATTTTGATATATTTTTTTTACAAAAATAAACAGGTTACTTCAGTGCTAATAAAAATTTGATTAAAAAAAAAGAAAACTAGGGGTATAAGCAAGAAAAAAAAAAAGAGGTAAGGATGATAGAAAATCATTATAATATGACCTAAATTGGTCTGTCCTGAAAAGTAAGGCATTTTTTATAATTGTAACAGTGCTTTTATCAATTCTTAATTTACATGCTTTGAATTTATGTCAACAAACTGCCCTATTTAAGTTCCAAGAATACAATTAATTCCCTCTATGCCAACAGAGCAATATTTAGATAGTCTGATCTTCAGAAATGGATATCATGGTTATTAATCTTTAGAAGCACAAAACAGATAAATCAAAGAATTAAACAAAAAAAAAATTCAAGTAGCTGTTAACATTGCTTATTTGGCAGATAATCTCAAAATCATTATAGCAAGTACAACATATATCGCACCTGCTTACAGAATCTAAATATGGAAACAAGGTCCACAACCGAGTTATTTGTTTGACTACTTACTGGAAGACCAGCAATGCTATCAATTTCTGTAAACTTTATATACTGTTCTTTTAAGTCTCCAGATCAAAATACTTACAGTCACGACAATACCGGAATACTTATCAGAGAAAAACTATTCATTCCTATTCCAGACAATTATAGAAACTTATCAACTTTTGTCTTCTATGAAAAATTAACCATTTATTCATTATTACATAATGGAATCATTAGGTTATTTAATTGAGGATAAAAAAATTAAGTGCAGGACCCTACCATTTCAATTTTTTTGCAATACTACCTTAAATTATTTAGTGCCCTTCAATAATTAATATACATGCTATATTCAAAATAGCCATACTTAACATTGCAATCCTAACAGTAATACTTGGAATAATTCTATACATGAATTCTTTTATTTTCTCATAATATACAAATTTTTAAATCTTTTTCATTCTATATTCTGAAAATGTGTTTATATATATCATGAGCTATTCTCATGATATATATAAACTAAAGTTAGATATCATGCTCTCATATAAGTAGAAGAATCAACCCAGCTATAACCTTTCAATTTTAACTTTGATTTGAGAGGGTTGCAATTATTCCTTCCTCTGCTGACATCAAAACCTAAAGATTTATAGTGATGAAATAAGTTACTTCATAATTCTTTATGATATTTATCTTAAATACATATAATAATCAAATTTGGTTATAATTTATTATTATCTTGTTTCAAAGCAACAGTAAAACTACTTTTGGATAGATTTTCCAGGTCAGAAGATAATTGAATAAGGAACTTTTCTCCAACTTTTCACTCCACATTATCAGGAATGCATTCAGCACCAATGGATTTAATGAGTCCTCCATAATAGTTCAGTAACAAAATCTGTTTTCAAAACTGGAATTTTCCAGCCCTGAAACCGAGATTTACCACTAGGCCTAATATTCTGAAAATGAGTTTATATATACCATAAGCTATTCTCATGATATATATTAACTAATATGGGCTATCTTGCTTTCATATAAACACAAGAATCAACCCAGCTATAGACTTCATTCAATTACAACAGTAACAAAATCTTTCCCAATAATCACATTTGAAACAATTCTGTAGAATGCTAAAAAAAAATATCCTTTACAAATCCTATTGTCCTGACTATTTTATGAGTATTTTATTGTACAATAGTGAAAATATAAAGCAGATACCTTTTCCAAGGGTAAATTCAAATTGTTCTCCTCTATCAACACTAGAATCAAATTTAGATCCATCTACCAATCTTCCAGTGTAATGTACAAAGACTTTATTTCCTTTGCAAGGTGTTTCATCACCTTCTCCAGGAGTAATTATTTCTTTCAGAACTCCTTTATCTTGATCAGGAGAGATATCTACAGCATTTGGACCAGGTGTATACGTTTCCTGACTTTCCATTTTTTCAACTTCAGCACTCATTGTAAAATAGACCTATAAGATAAGAAGTGAATAGAAAATCTTACATACAATAAATTTATTCAACTTAACTAATCTGTATATGAAAATTGAAATTCATTAAAAGGTTTGTTATAGTTGGACATTAAAGGTAAATCTTTAAAATGAAAATGTAACGTAATATTTCATTCATCTTTGAAAACAATTTAAACATCAATAAAAAAACAAAGACAAAATATGTAATTTTAAATAATTTTTTGGCACGGAAATAATTTAAGAATAAGGGATTGAAAATAACAGAAGAAATCCAAAACAGGTCCAGGGTAATTAAAACCTAACAAATCCTTATGATTTAGAAACTAAAACTTAAGAATGTGGTACAGAAATCACACATCTTGGAATTATTTCTTAAAAAACATTGGTTGAAGTAAAACAATTTTCCTGAAAAAGATAAGGAATCAAATTTTAAGAAATAAATATACTTATTTTAAAACTTGATTTAAATCTAATCAATTCAAACTCATTTTGTTACCAAGAGTGGGGAAAAAATGAGAGTATTAGTTTTCTGTAAAAACATTCAAGAGGTTTTATCAAAGTAGCATTGAGGTAAGAATTTTGCTAACAGGCATCTAGTCATCAACATTTAATATGACAGAAAGATTCATAACTTAAAGTTTCATTTTATTCCAGGAAAACAATTATTTTTCAATGCAAATTAGAAAATTTAACAGACGAAAAAATTTTAAATTTTTATTCAAGAATTTAATATTTATTTTCAAATTGAAATCTTATCTTGCATTTGGATGTTACTTTTACCAAAAACTGCATCATTTTAATTAATAATCATTTGATTTCAAACAACAAAAATGCTTATTTATTTATTAACGTAAAGAGAAAAACATTTTCTGAAATAACCATCGTATAAATTTCTGGAAACAACTGGAACCATGGAAACCCATATCAAAGGCATGAGATTCAAATAATAACTACCAGTTTAAAAAGTGGTATAAGAAAAATTCTCAACAAAAGCAATCATGCAAACTTTTTATCAACATATTAAGTTAAAAAATCTTTTTATTTCTCGATGTGTAGCAAATGCATTGCAAAATGGACAAAAACTGTCATGCCGGCATATTCAAAATCGAAACAAAGCAAATAAAAGAAACTAATAGATATTGAATATTATTAAAGAATACATGAAATATTTATCATATTAGTTATTTAAAATAGTTCTTTTATCAAAAATTAGAAAAGAAATACACTTACGATCCGGATTTAGATGCTCAAGAAAATTGCGGGAAAATTAATGCTATTATCGCAACACGAAGAACTTTCTAGACCTCAGATGCAAACCTCTCTAGAGCTACTATGGAACTGGCATTAATGCGTTGCAAATTACAAAGCTGAGGATGGCAGAATGCTCTGGAAAAAACAAACAAAGGCTATGGTAGCAGTCATTCTTTTTGTATTATTAGCTTCGTGTTATTTTGATAATTTAAGGCAGCAATCTCAAAAATATTTAACAGATTCTTATAATATTTTTTAAAGAATAAGGAACAAATTTAAAAAGAAATAAAATATGTAAAATTTATTTCTCTCATTGTCTTGATATCGTAATTTCTGTTTGAAATCTGAAAAATTAATCAATTATAATGCATCAAAATATTTTTTTCATTTAGTTTTGAAATATAAAATTTTCAAATAGCAGAAACTTAAATTAGAAGAGGTTAAGGACTATTTTTCAAACACTGAGATAGCACAGAGGTCAGCGAAAATGAAACCAAGGAATTTTTAATTATAAATTTATTTGCAAAAATTTTGGATAAAAATTGTGGAAATTTTCTTTTTAACATAATCAGTAGCTTGAATATATCTAACCAAAACAAATATCCTTATTTTTACTTTCATAAAATCTTATCATGATCAGTTTCAATTAAAAATTCAACGATTAACGAATTAGATTTATTATAGAGAAAATGATTTTCCACTCCTATTTATTAAAAAATTTCTCTTCGGAATATAAATGTTTTTTTTCTAACTTGGCAATCTTAAAATTATGACAACGTCTTTATCCGCCTTTCCGGTCGAGTCTTTTAGGGGTTCATTAGAACGTTGACCTGCATTGGCACCCCCAGCCACCTTCAGAAGCTGTAAACAGCTTCAGTTTATAAAGCTTAACAAAGCCCAAGGCAATCAGCCATGTATTATAGGAACAAATCCCGCAAAAAGAGTGTATATAGTGTAAATGAAGAAGTTTAAGCAGAAAATACAGGTCACTGCTCACTTCGAATCACTAACAAGTTTGACGAAACATAATTAAATGGTGCTACAAATAACTGTAGCATCATTGTGCTACAAAATAATAATACTGAGTATACTTTACACATAAAAGTTTTCATTTCTTTTTATTACTTCGACTGTGCACATTCTTCCTTAACACTCTTCACCAATCCAAACGAAATTCCCTCTGATTAAAACAGAAATGTAGATCGTATTTTGACATTCTTTCATCACCAAAGCTGTATTTAATTTTACTGCTCTTATATCATAAATTTAGTCAATTTTATCCTGGAAATTATGGGGGGGGGGAATCACAGAATAAAATGGAGCGAATAGAGTGAATGTTCTTGATGGGGAGACTGCTTTGAAAAAATTAATTTGACACAATGATGAATATGTATTTTGCATACCTAGGCAATATACATTATGAGACGCCTATTTTAATTTGTGAATTGTGAACCTAATTAATTGAAGAACTTATTTTGATTTGTTACTCACTTTTCGACGGATTTTTAATTTAAAAACTCTGTTTAATTATTTTTCTTTTAATTTTTTTCTTTCTTTTGTAACTGTTTTAAAAATGCTTAATGTTTTGTTGACTTATTTTATTAAGAGAAAAAATGTCTGATTTAATAAAATTCTTGAAAATTAACCAAAATTATTAGCTAATTACTTCTTATTTATAAATAAAAGTCTTAATTATAAATATACGAGATACTGCAGGAGAATAATAAACTTTAAGCAAATATAATATTAGGAATTATTCTTTTACAGGAATTATCAAAAATAATATAACTATTAAAACATCATAAATAAGTAATTAATAAAGCATTAATTTATTTAACAATGAGTCTAATACTTTAGTGTGCTACACAGTGTAGTTCTAGTATTTTATAAATCAAATAATTTGTATTTTTTATAATTTTAACATTTGGCAACTAATTTAATAGCATTTATATATATATATATATATATATATATAGATAGATAGATAGATAGATATATACCTCTGGATTCCCTTCATCGAAGTAGAAATCTATCACTGCCTTGACATAGGGCTATATCGAGGGGGCGGTGAGATTTGTCTCCGCCAATGATAAATGAAATACAACAGAATTCTAGATTGAGAATTCATTATATTGCCGTATTGAAAAGAAACAGTCGAGTTCCCATAGCCGAATGGTTATAACACTGGACTCGTAGTTAAGAGATCGTGAGTTCGATTTCCCGTAGATTTAAAATGTATGTGCATATTTTTCCTTGGTTTGTTTCTTCTTGTTTCGTGTTCCAGAAGATTCTGGGGCTTTCTTTAGTTCATCGGATAAGTGCTCTGAACTTTTCTTACTGATCTTCAGGAAATATATACTGGAACTTTCCCTGTTGGTATAAAAGAGAAAGATATCTCATTCATAGGGTTCTGAAAAAAAAGTGGTAAGAAAGGTACATTGATGAAACAACAAAGCCCGGAAAATGCGATAATATCATGCCGTCATCTACGTACCGAAAGAGACACAGAACAAAAGATAAATTTCCATTTCTATAGTTCAAATGTTCCAGAATATCAGATTGATTCTACAACTCCAAGAAAAAGACTCCCATTCTTATGAATACCAGTATGTCCAAGAACAATACAATGAGGCCTGCAAAAGCATGGAGCACTTGAGAGGTGAGCTGGTTTCTATTCTTGCGTGCATGGCATTGGGGTTGTGTAGGCCAGATATAGAGAAAGCTAGAAATAATGAGGTAGCTGATGATTTCACTCTTCTACAAATAGCCAAAAAAGGCCAAGGGTCACTCCAACTGAGGCAATAGTCACTCGAAACAGACATGCTAATTTATCCCAAAACAAATCTTAAATAGAGTCAATTCATGTGACGTAAAAGTCACGTGTCATGCACTTATGCGCATGGCATTTAAACCTTCATCCGCAAAGCTTTAAGGCCTTATCACACGGCGAAATATCGTCGAAACTTTCCGTCAGCAGAGAATGACGTCATCGTGACGTTACTTCAAAGTTTCACATGATTGGTTGAATTTCGCTTGCGGACAATATTTTCATCACTATCGTCGGCATTTTCTAGCTGGTTAGAAAAAGTTGTCGGTTATGAAAACTTGCTTTACCGGTTCTGAGAGTAGAAATGGAAAATAGCTGAAGGAAAGTGCAGACGATATTTCACCGGGATTGTGGAATTTGCGCTCCAGTGATCATTTCCTACCAATAGTTTGTAGGTTTACTGGAATTTTATTACCTTTGGCAAGAAAATTTGGCGTAGAGCGCATATTCCACTCGTGTTTTTTCTTCGGTGCCGTACCCCTTCGTTAACGACCTTTTAGGCCGGTTCCGTACCCCTTCGTTAATGACCTTTTAGGCCGGTTCCGTACCCCTTCGTTAACGACCTTTTAGGCCGGTTCCGTACCCCTTCCTTAATGACCTTTTAGGCAGTGATAGATAACTTTATGATAAGATAAGACTGCCAGGAAGTATCTCATGTGGTTTTCGAAAACTTATGAGAAAAAATTCTTCTCACTAAATTTTACCTATCAAAATATTTCTGAGCAACTTTTTCCGTAAAATGTTGCTATTAAACAATTTTAAAATACGTGAAACGCCTTCAAAAAATAAAAAAAGGATTTTTTTTGTTTATTTATTTAACTACTTTGCCTAAAAATTCATAGCATGAATACGTTGGTAGATTTTCTGGTAAGAAATCAAGACTATTTGTTAAAATTTGATTTTTGTCGTAAGAATGTTACAATTTTTTTTTAATACGGCATAGTCTTGCAAGAAATTTCATGTTTTAATTTAATTATTTGTGTTTAAATTAATTTCATTTAATTTTTTGTGTTTAATTTATTTCGCTGTACTATAAATTTATATTACAGTTTCCGAATTAAAAATTGCAATATATTTATATTGCAGCCATACTGTTAAATTCGTTTTTTGTAAATCGCGAGAAACAAAAATCACCAAAAAAGTAACTATATATAAACAGCTGGTCCAAGATTTATAAAATTTGGTGCGTAATTACTTCTTGACCAATATATATGCAATAATTATAATCTTTTTCAAAATTGTTAATTTTTTATTTATTAAATCTTATTTTAAACTTAATCAATCGAAAAAACTTATTGGCAACTGTTGTGTCACATTAAAAATTTAAAAGATTAACTTTCCAAAGACAAAATTTTCGTTTTCGAGATCATTTTTCTTTAGATTTTCTAAAAAATTCAAAATTAATTTTAGAAATAATTTGTAACATTTTATTTTTATAGAAATGAAATTGAAATCAATTTTGCTATTTTACCATAACGTTCCGTCGTTAATTTCTTAACTTTGAGAAAAAATATCTGCTTTTTTTAAACAGTAACTTCAGTTAAAATTTGTAAGAACTTCTTAATGGTTTATTTAAATGAAATTATGTACGAATCTTTCAAATGATATGCTATAATTGATGGAAAATAAGACTAACGACATCATCTAGACTTTAATGATGAATGAATGAGTACTTTAATGAGCACTTGAAAATAGTTAGGAAACTATTTGAAAAATGTGACATATGAGATACTTTATATACATTGCAACTAAACCCAATTTTAAATAACAATTCTCTAAAACTAATTTAAAAAATGTTTCTACGACTTCAAATGATGTTATACTAACCGTTTCAAAATATTTATGAATTTGAAAAGAAAAAAAATCTTACGTTTTAGCGACTAATTCTGGAGAAATATGAAGAAATAGGAATCGAGAACGCGCAATGATTCTAATCAAATGAACAATGGCTTAAAATTAGAAATAAAATGCTCAATGCAAATTAAATTTTAGCTACATGATGAAATTTAATTTCGGATTTATACCTGATTCTGTTCGTGATTAGTGTACCGTATTCTATTCATTAATTACTTTACTGTTTCTGCATTCAGTACGATATTAATAAATCACTGAAATAAGCAGTAGATCTTTTAAAAATATATAAATTAAACAAATAGTATTTAAATATGAGGAACTTATTCT